>CM042440.1:33636693-33679193 GCA_023631565.1 Gymnocephalus cernua
AGAGAGACAGCAGTAGAGAGACAGCCGTAGAGAGTAGTATGTAGAGAGACAACAGTAGAGAGTAGTATGTAGAGAGACAGCAGTAGAGAGTAGTATGTAGAGAGACGACAGTAGAGAGTAGTATGTAGAGAGACGACAGTAGAGAGTAGTATGTAGAGAGACAATAGTAGAGTAGTATGTAGAGAGACGACAGTAGAGAGTAGTATGTAGAGACAGCAGTAGAGAGTAGTAAGTAGAGAGACAACAGTAGAGAGTAGTATGTAGAGAGACAGCAGTAGAGAGTAATATGTAGAGAGACAGCAGTAGAGAGTAGTATGTAGAGAGACAACAGTAGAGAGTAGTAGTATGTAGAGAGACAGCAGTAGAGAGTAGTATGTAGAGAGACAGCAGTAGAGAGTAGTATGTAGAGAGACAACAGTAGAGAGTAGTATGTAGAGAGACAATAGTAGAGTAGTATGTAGAGAGACGACAGTAGAGAGTAGTATGTAGAGAGACGACAGTAGAGAGTAGTATGTATAGACGACAGTAGAGAGTAGTATGTAGAGAGACAGCAGTAGAGAGTAGTGTGTAGAGAGACAACAGTAGAGAGTAGTATGTAGAGAGACAGCAGTAGAGAGTAGTATGTAGAGAGACAGCAGTAGAGAGTAGTATGTAGAGAGACTACAGTAGAGAGTAGTATGTAGAGAGACAACAGTAGAGAGTAGTATGTAGAGAGACAGCAGTAGAGAGTAGTATGTAGAGACGACAGTAGAGAGTAGTATGTAGAGAGACAGCAGTAGAGAGTAGTATGTAGAGAGACAACAGTAGAGAGTAGTATGTAGAGAGACTACAGTAGAGAGTAGTATGTAGAGAGACAACAGTAGAGAGTAGTATGTAGAGACGACAGTAGAGAGTAGTATGTAGAGAGACAGCAGTAGAGAGTAGTATGTAGAGAGACAACAGTAGAGAGTAGTATGTAGAGAGACTACAGTAGAGAGTAGTATGTAGGGAGACAGCAGTAGAGTGTAGTATGTAGAGACGACAGTAGAGAGTAGTATGTAGAGAGACAGCAGTAGAGAGTAGTATGTAGAGAGACAACAGTAGAGAGTAGTATGTAGAGAGACAGCAGTAGAGAGTAGTATGTAGAGAGACTACAGTAGAGAGTAGTATGTAGGGAGACAGCAGTAGAGAGTAGTATGTAGAGACGACAGTAGAGAGTAGTATGTAGAGAGACAGCAGTAGAGAGTAGTATGTAGAGAGACAACAGTAGAGAGTAGTATGTAGAGAGACTACAGTAGAGAGTAGTATGTAGGGAGACAGCAGTAGAGAGTAGTATGTAGAGACGACAGTAGAGAGTAGTATGTAGAGAGACAGCAGTAGAGAGTAGTATGTAGAGAGACGACAGTAGAGAGTAGTATGTAGAGAGACAACAGTAGAGAGTAGTATGTAGAGAGACAGCAGTAGAGAGTAGTATGTAGAGACGACAGTAGAAAGTAGTATGTAGAGAGACAGCAGTAGAGAGTAGTATGTAGAGAGACAACAGTAGAGAGTAGTATGTAGAGAGACTACAGTAGAGAGTAGTATGTAGGCAGACAGCAGTAGAGAGTAGTATGTAGAGACGACAGTAGAGAGTAGTATGTAGAGAGACAGCAGTAGAGAGTAGTATGTAGAGAGACAACAGTAGAGAGTAGTATGTAGAGAGACAACAGTAGAGAGTAGTATGTAGAGAGACAACAGTAGAGAGTAGTATGTAGAGAGACAGCAGTAGAGAGTAGTATGTAGAGACGACAGTAGAAAGTAGTATGTAGAGAGACAGCAGTAGAGAGTAGTATGTAGAGAGACAACAGTAGAGAGTAGTATGTAGAGAGACAGCAGTAGAGAGTAGTATGTAGAGAGACAACAGTAGAGAGTAGTATGTAGAGAGACAGCAGTAGAGAGTAGTATGTAGGGAGACAGCAGTAGAGAGTAGTATGTAGAGAGACAACAGTAGAGAGTAGTATGTAGAGAGACAACAGTAGAGAGTAGTATGTAGAGAGACAACAGTAGAGAGTAGTATGTAGAGAGACAACAGTAGAGAGTAGTATGTAGAGAGACAGCAGTAGAGAGTAGTATGTAGAGAGACAGCAGTAGAGAGTAGTATGTAGAGAGACAGCAGTAGAGAGTAGTATGTAGGGAGACAGCAGTAGAGAGTAGTATGTAGAGAGACAGCAGTAGAGAGTAGTATGTAGGGAGACAGCAGTAGAGAGTAGTATGTAGAGAGACAACAGTAGAGAGTAGTATGTAGAGAGACAACAGTAGAGAGTAGTATGTAGAGAGACAGCAGTAGAGGCAGAGTTTACAGCCAGCGTCCGTCTCCCTGCAGCTCGTTTGTCTCCACTGATTACAGCTGCTTAGTTTGGATAATGAGTGTTTGATGTGATCTGCAGACAGAAATCTGTAGGGAGCTGCAGAGGTACAGATCACCTGCTGCAGCTCGTTAGCTTCAGACGCTCCGTTAGCACACCTGCAGACCTTCAGAGTCTGAACAACGATCTTCCCTTCCTCAGAGACAGCTTAGCTTGTTAGCTTGTTACAGTCTCAGCAGCCGCACATGTGAACACTCCTCTGAGTGTGCAGGTCAACAAGAGGAGTCTTAAGCCTCCATGCCAGTCTGCCGGTGAACTTGGCAGCCTGTTAGAGCAGTTACTCACACAGGTGTCCGTGTGTGTGTGTGTGTGTGTGCGTGTGTGCGTGCATGTGTGCGTGTGCATGTGTGTGTGTGGACTGCAGGCAGGTGAGTCAGTTTGACTCCCACCTGATGACTCATCCTGTTCAGACGTGTTCAGAGACTGTTGCTGCAGAAACTCTCAGACCCAACCTGTTTGCTTCAGTTCAGTGGGGGGTGGGGAGTGTCCTGAAATATTCCTGTTGTGTTCTTTACCCCCCCCGGCCAATGTAGCACGAGTACACTTTCACAGTTCCTGTTTTCAGTCAGATGGTTTATAGATCTGGACGTTTCCGAGAGCACTTGAAGGCAGCTTCATTTCCCGGAGAAAGAGAGAAAGAAATGAGATGGAGGGGCTGAGGAAACAGTTCAGAGCTTGTGTTTTTGTGTTTTAAATCTTCCTTGTAGCAGAGATAGAGGCAGTGATGTTTCCTGTTTCCTGTACGGGATTCTCACAAATCTGATCTCTGTTACATGATTGGACACCACAGTGGGACGGGGGGAGATTCTTGGGTCAGTCTCAACTTTTTGCCGCAGCCTATTCACCTTATTCCGCACGTCAACGACGGGGGGGGGGGGGGGGGGTGGGGGGGGGGGGGCGTCGTGTTTGTTCCGTTTTGTCTTTGAACTTCCAGTTGAGCAACTCTGTCCATTGCAGTACATTGGCACATAGCTATTTTAGTGAAGATGTCCAGCATTATGTGTTTGGTGCGGGACCGGCGTATGTGACATATTCCTCAATCTTGCAATGCAAAACACGACCGACCTTTCCACCGTGTAGATATTGATAAGCCTCCATGCTCTTATAATTAAGGGTGCTCCGATCGATCGGCCACCGATCGGTATCGGCCAATAATGGCTTTAAATAGTTTGATCGGTGGTCTCCATAAATGCCGATCAGATAGGCCGATCAGATGACGCACTACTCCTGAGAACATTTTCAACATGGAGCTAAAATGGCAGCGTCCCTACATTCAGCGGTCTGGCAGTTCTACAAGGTGTCTGAACGGCGGTAGAACAGCAGTTGGCCCGCGGTCGGCCGTGGAACGAAGGCGGTAGGAAGACAGCTACTGCTTTTAAAAAGCGGCTGCCACCGGTGGTGCTCCGGCAAACGTGTTTGCGATTACGCTATTCTGACGCTTCTACTGCCTCTGGAGCACCGCCGGTGGTCCGCCGACTCATTGCTATCTGGGAAAAAGACAATACACTAGAGATTAGCAACGTGTGTACCGAGGAAATACCACGAGGCGGAAAGCTCCAAAGATATTTCAACACCACCAACCTCATCAGACATTTGAAGGTTAGTCACAGAAAGGAGTATGAGGAGTTCAAAGTTAGCTAACGCTAAGGCAGAGCGGAGTCGTGTAGCTAGCAGCTCCGGCGCCGCTCAAACAGCTGTTTCCCCGTGTGTGTGTGTGTGTGTGTGTGTGTGTGTGTGTCGGTGTGTGTGTCGGTCCGTGTGTGTGTGTCGGTCCGTGTGTGTGTGTGTGTGTGTGTGTGTGTGTGCTGAAGAAATGTCTGCAGTGATTGAAAGGACATTTTTTAGATTTTGAGCTAGGACAGAAAGCCAAACAGTTCCTGATACATTCTCTAAACATGTGTGACTGTTACGTAATGGCGTAATTTTCAGTTCATAAAAGTGATCGGTGATCGGTATCGGCTGATACGTCGTCCAGCAATCGGTGATCGGTGATCAGCCCCAAAAATCCTGATCGGAGCACCCTTACTTATAATTCTTCATGGCCGCCCCATCGACGCCCATCAATAGCACTAGATAATTAAAAATATCCCCATGTCATCTACCCACTCGGTGGAGTTCATTAGCCTCGTGTGGCGAAGTATAATTACGCCTGAAGAATTATAGGGGAAACGGTTTGTTTACCAGATAGTTCCTGCACCGCCGGATGTTCCTCACTTTCTGCTCTCTGTGTGTTTCTGTTCTCTTCGGGAAAACATCAACCTTCGAACTAGCGATCTACACGCTGAAAATGTAAAGTTTTCCAGACTGATCTCATGAAGTGGCGTAAGTATGACACACTAATTTGTATGCCATTACTGGTGTGTTATTAAGACGCATACTCGCTTTTTAGATTGTTTATCAACGCCGTTTGGCCTCCATTGACTTACATTACCTTGCGATTGTGTGTGAATTGACGCCGTAGCGAGTAGTATGAATAGATAACACCCCACTTGGCTTTAGAAAATGGCGTGTATGTTTACGGAAGTCATGATATCATGTTGAGTTTTGAAGAAAGTTTGGATGATGCAACAAGTCAGGTCTGCTTGGTTGTTCCAGGGAATGATTGTAAAGATTTAATAAGAATATGTTGAGGTCAACTCTCTCCGGGAACCATCACCTTATCGTGGTGGAGAGGTTTGGGTGTCCCTATGAACCTGAGGGCTGTGTTGTCTGGAGCTTTGTGCTCCTGGTAGGGTCTCCCATGGCAAAGTGGTCTCAGGTGAGGGGCCAGACGAAGAATGGTTCAAAAAACCCTATGGAAGAATGAGGAAGGGATAAAGAGACCCTGCCCGGAGGAAGACCGGGGCCCCCGTCTGGAGCCAGGCCCAGAAGGAGAGCTCGTCAGCGAGCGTCTGGTGGCCGGGTCTGCCACGGAGCCCAGCCGGGCACAGCCCGAATAAGCTACGTGGCACCTATCTCTCCAGCCCATGGTCCCACCACTTGTGGGAGGAACCGCTGGGGTCGGGTGCGCTGCCACACGGGTGGCGGTGAAGGTCAGGGGCCTCGACAGACCAGACCTGGGCAGCAGAGGCTGGCTCTGGGGACGTGGAATGTCACCTCGCTGTGGGGGAAGGAGCCGGAAGTTGTGCGTGAGGTGGAGCGCTACCAGTTGGATCTGGTGGGGCTTACCTCTACGCATAGTCTCGGTTCTGGAACCGTACTCCTGGAGAGGGGTTGGACTTTTTTCTTCTCCGGAGTTGGCCAGGGTGTGAGGCGCCAGGCGGGGGTGGGAAAACTCACAAGTCCCCGGCTTAGCGCTGCAACGTTGGAGTTTACCCTGGTGGACGAGAGGGTCGCCTCCCTACGCCTGCGGGTTGTTGGGGGGAAAACTCTGACTGTTGTTTGTGCATATGCACCAAACAAGAGTTCAGAGTATTCGACCTTCTTGGAGACCTTGAATGGAGTCCTGTATGGGGCTCCGGAGGGGGACTCCATAGTTCTGCTGGGGGGACTTCAACGCACATGTGGGCAATGACGGAGACACATGGAGAGGCGTGATTGGGAGGAACGGCCTCCCTGATCTAAACCAGA
Organism: Gymnocephalus cernua; assembly: GCA_023631565.1. Classification (NCBI taxonomy): domain Eukaryota; kingdom Metazoa; phylum Chordata; class Actinopteri; order Perciformes; family Percidae; genus Gymnocephalus; species Gymnocephalus cernua. The sequence continues at coordinate 33,642,648 of CM042440.1, forward strand.
GTGGTTGTCTGTTATTGGACTTCTGTGCTAGTCATGGATTGTCTATAACAAACACCATGTTCGAACATAGGGATGCTCATAAGTGTACTTGGTACCAGAGCACCCTAGGCCGAAGGTCAATGATCGATTTTATAATCGTTTCATCTGATCTGAGGCCGTATGTTTTGGACACTCGGGTGAAGAGAGGGGCGGAGCTGTCAACTGATCACTATCTGGTGGTGAGTTGGGTCAGGGGGTGGGGGAAGACTCTGGACAGACCTGGTAAGCCCAAACGGGTGGTGCGGGTAAATTGGGAACGTCTGGAGGAAGCTCCTGTCCAACAGACCTTCAACTCACACCTCCGGCGGAGCTTTTTGTGCATCCCTGTGGAGGCTGGGGGCATTGAACCTGAGTGGACAATGTTCAAAGTTTCCATTGCTGAAGCTGCGGCAGAGAGCTGTGGTCTTAGGGTCTTAGGTGCCTCAAGGGGCGGTAACCCTCGAACACTGTGGTGGACACCGGTGGTCAGGGAAGCCGTCCGACTGAAGAAGGAGTCTTTCCGGGATATGTTATCCCAGAGGACTCCGGAGGCAGTTGCAAGGTACCGAAGGGCCCGAAGGACTGCAGCCTCAGCCGTGAAAGAGGCAAAGCAGTGGGTGTAGGAGAAGTTCGGAGAAGACATGGAGTAGGACTTTCGGTCGGCACCAAGGCGCTTCTGGAAAACCGTCCGCCACCTCAGAAGGGGGAAGCGGGGAACCATCCAAGCTGTGTACAGTAAGGGTGGGACGTTGTTGACCTCAACTGAGGAGGTAATAGGGCGGTGGAAGGAGCACTTTGAGGAACTCCTAAATCCAGCTGATGCGCCCTCTTTGTTAGAGGCAGAACTGGAGGACGACGGGGGATTGTCGTCAATTTCCCTGGTGGAGGTCACTGAGGTAGTCAAACAACTCCACAGTGGCAAAGCCCCAGGGATTGATGAGATCCGTCCAGAAATGCTGAAAGCTCTGGGTGTGGAGGGGCTGTCTTGGTTGACACACCTACTCAAGTGGAAGTCTGGGACAGTGCCAAAGGAGTGGCAGACCGGGGTGGTGGTTCCCCTGTTCAAAAAGGGGGACCAGAGGGTGTGTACCAATTACAGGGGTATCACACTTCTCAGCCTCCCTGGTAAAGTCAACTCCAAGGTGCTGGAAAGGAGGGTTCGGCCGATAGTCGAACCTCAGGTTGAAGAGGAACAATGCGGATTCCGTCCTGGTCGTGGAACAACAGATCAGCTCTTTACTCTAGCAAGGATCCTGGAGGGAGCCTGGGAGTATGCCCATCCAGTCTACATGTGTTTTGTGGATCTGGAGAAGGCATATGACCGGGTCCCCCGGGAGATGCTGTGGGCGGTGCTGTGGGAGTATGGGGTGAGGGGGTCCCTTCTCAGGGCCATCCAATCTCTGTATGACCAAAGCGAGAGCTGTGTCCGGGTTCTCGGCAGTAAGTCGGACACGTTCCAGGTGAGGGTTGGCCTCCGCCAGGGCTGCGCTTTGTCACCAATCCTGTTCGTAGTATTTATGGACAGGATATCGAGGCGTAGTCGTGGTACGGAGGGGTTGCAGTTCGGTGGGCTGGGGATCTCATCGCTGCTCTTTGCAGATGATGTGGTCCTGATGGCATCATCGGCCTGTGACCTTCAGCACTCACTGGATCGGTTTGCAGCCGAGTGTGAAGCGGCTGGGATGAGGATCAGCACCTCTAAATCTGAGGCCATGGTTCTCAGCAGGACACCGATGGAGTGCCTTCTCCAGGTAGGGAATGAGTCCTTACCCCAAGTGAAGGAGTTTAAGTACCTTGGGGTGTTGTTCGCGATTGAGGGGACAATGGAGCGGGAGATTGGGCGGAGAATCTGCGCAGTGGGGGCGGTATTACATTCAGTTTATCGCACCGTTGTGACGAAAAGAGAGCAGAGCCAGAAGGCAAAGCTCTCGATCTACCGGTCAGTTTTCTTTCCTACCCTCACCTATGGTCATGAAGGTTGGGTCATGACCGAAAGAACGAGATCCAGGGTACAAGCGGCCGAAATGGGTTTCCTCAGGAGGGTGGCTGGCATCTCCCTTAGAGATAGGGTGAGAAGCTCAGTCATCCGTGAGGAGCTCGGAGTAGAGCCGCTGCTCCTTCACGTCGAAAGGAGCCAGTTGAGGTGGTTCGGGCATCTGGTAAGGATGCCCCCTGGGCGCCTCCCTAGGGAGGTGTTCCAGGCACGTCCAGCTGGGAGGAGACCTCGGGGAAGACCCAGGACTAGGTGGAGGGATTACATCTCCAACCTGGCCTGGGAACGCCTCGGGATACCCCAGTCAGAGCTGGTTAATGTGGCTCGGGAAAGGGAAGTTTGGGGTCCCCTGCTGGAGCTGCTCCCCCCGCAACCCGACCACGGATAAGCGGACGACGATGGATGGATGGATGGATGTCGAGGTCATTTCCTTTCTAACTGGGACATTTTATAAAGAATATGTTGAGGTCATTTCATCTCTAACTGGGACGTTTTATAAAGAATATGTTGAGGTAATTTCCTCTCTAACTGGGACGTTTTATAAAGAATATGTTGAGGTCATTTCCTCTCTAACTGGGACGTTTTATAAAGAATATGTCGAGGTCATTTCCTCTCTAACTGGGACGTTTTATAAAGAATATGTCGAGGTAATTTCCTCTCTAACTGGGACGTTTTATAAAGAATATGTCAAGGTCATTTCCTCTCTAACTGGGACGTTTTATAAAGAATATGTCGAGGTCATTTCCTCTCTAACTGGGACGTTTTATAAAGAATATGTCAAGGTCATTTCCTCTCTAACTGGGACGTTTTATAAAGAATATGTTGAGGTCATTTCCTCCCTAACTGGGATGTTTTGGGACTGATTGGTGGGATTGCTGTAGACGAAGTACACACGGAGATACACTGGTGAGAGCCAATGAGGTTTAACCATGTATCAGCTGATTTAAATATCTCGTTACTGTATTGTGTCAACAGTTAACTTCATTTAATATTATATATGGCATTTTCTTTTGTGGGGTGCAAATGTTCCACCAAAACAAGTTCCTTCCTGAGACTATTTAGCAGAGCCACAGTCACTGCATCCAGAGCTTAGACCGTTGTGATTGGTTTAAAGAAATGCAAACAACCCAGAGCGTTTTCTTCCGCCTATCCCAGAATGTACCTGTGGTGTAGCCAGACCTTCCACCACAGCGCTGTGGAGATAGAGCTGGACATGAGTGGTGAGACTAGGGAAACATTGAGGTACTACCCTACTGTGGTTCTTTAAATCTGTGACGAGTGACAAGAAGTGACACGTCAGGGAGAGAGATCAATACCTGTCCATTTGGTCACACCTTCACCGTCTCTTCAGGTCTGCAGTAAAATCAAACAGGTCATCTCGGGTGTCTGCAGCACGACAGGCCAAAGGCACAGTCACATTATATTTAAAGACATCGCTAGTGTACACAGGGACGCTGTGTGTAACAAAATCATTTCAAAGCTGCACACTGTGAGAGTGATTTTAGTGTGTGAGTGTGACGGTGGACGCTGAATAAGTCAATATAAATCAATAGTTCCAGTCTTGCAGGTAACAGGGACGAATAAACAGGAACAACAGCTCCGTCAACAACAACAACAACAGCTCCTTCAGGATCGATGGGATGGTTTACACCACATACTGGAGACACAACTCTCAACAGACATAAAGACCTAAGTCGATTTAGCAACGAGGACTTGTCACATTCCCACAGTTCCCCATTCATACTGGAAGCTGCCCAGTCCAACCACAGTCTGATCTGCTGCCACTGAGCAGCTCCACTGGAGCCGTTGGGGTTAAGGTGCTTTGCTCAAGGGCATCTCAGTGGTGGTGATGAGGGAGGGACAAGAGCTGCTCTTTCACTTTCACCACCCAGATTTGATCCCAAACTGATCTCACAGAATTCCGTGAAATGAACATGGGCCCTTAACTCAAAATCTGTGGCTGTTTCACGGAATCGCAAAAAATTCTGTGATGGGCCAATGGATGAATTCCGTTAAATTAACACGGTCCCTTAAGTTAAGGAAAAGGTCGTGGATGGGCTTACGGTTCCGTGACACGTAAGAACGGGACAGTTGGGTTCAGGAAAAGAAGAAAGTGACTTTATGGAACGTGACACGCGGGACACGAACCCCGGTCTCCTGGGTGAAAGTCCTGTATTTCGTTTCCAATGAAACGAAAAAAAAGTGATCCGCAGCGATCAGTAGATCCACAAAAAGGGTCACCAGCCAGCTCCATACAGGTGAATGAGGCCTCTCCACTTCGCCGTTTAAACAAAGTGGAATAAACGTATAAAAGTCCAAATCTACACAAAACCTGCAATCAATTAGTAAGCTGACCAAATGTATATACATGGCATTCAGGAAACATTTATTGCAACGTTGGCACGGCAAGATGTCCAGACTAGTGCAACAGTAATTTTCGTTTTTTGCGTCCTGCTGCTCCCATCGTCAGCCAGGTAATATTTGTTTTACTAAAGCAGTATACGAAATCAGAAGTATTACCTACCACCATTTAGTTGTTTTGTGTTATTTAAAATATTCATGAAATATCTGGTCATGCCAGACGTAATTATTCCACTCATTTTTGAAACAATGCAATTACTCGTTTCAGCCACTAGGGAGGGCAGTGCTCCCACTATAATCACAGAAAACTGGAGACACCAGAGAGCAACGTGACATCATGACTTCACGTAAACATACACACCACTTTCCTAAAGCCAAGTGGCGTGTTATCTGTATGCATTTTGAGCTATCCGTGTGTATGTCTACACTGTATACAGCAGATGGTAGTCTGCAATGTCACAGCGTAAACATACATGCCACGTGGCACTTTCTAATGCCACTTTGGTTGGGTTTAGGAAAAGAGAAAATATGGAAAGGAAACATCACACGCGGGACACAAAGGAAACGTGACACGCGCAAGGTAATGTAAGTCAATGGAGGTCAAACAGCGTTGATATACATGCTAAAAAGCCAGTATGCGTCTTGATAACATGCCATAACTGTGTGTGTGTGTGTGTGTGTGTGTGTGTGCGTGCGCACTTGAATGTAACTAAGTACATTTAATCCAGTACTGTACTTGAGTCCAAATGTTGAGGTACTTTACTTGAGTCTATTTCTACAGTGTGGAATAAGTACTTTTGCTGTAACAGAGTATTTCTACAGTGTGGAATAAGTATTTTTACTGCAGTAAAGAATTAGCTAGCAAGATGTGCTGTACTAGTATCTTCGCAACAATTTGAAAGAATTAGGGGTTCCCCAAGGATCAATTCTTGGCCCACTGTTTTTTTTCCCTAAGTATCTTTTTTATTATTTTTTTAAAACAAGTACACAAATTGTACAGTGTCTGCATAATGTAGAAAATATATCAGGGGAAATTACACAATTTACACAATTTTTTGGACTACTGGCCCTATTTTCAGAACATGTCGCTATTTTTCCTTTCTGTGGATTTATCCGACATTTTGGTCTCTTTCTTTTCTTTTTTTTGGGGACATTTTTGGGGTAATTTTTCCATAGTTTTTTTTTCTTCACATTTTTTGGACTTTTTTTTCCAACATATTTGTCATTTTATTCCTACTAACTTTAACTGTTTGGACTGCTGGCCCTATCTTCAGAACATGTCACTTTTTGTTCATTTGTATTGCTTTATAAATATTTTGTTCATTTTTTAAACTTTTGGTGTCATTTTTCTTGCTTTTTTCCATTGTTTTTTGAAGATTTTTCCACCGTTTTTCAACATATTTCTCATTTTTTTCTCACAGATATATGTATAAATCATATGTACTAGAGGACCATCTTCATTCTCGCATTAAAATTTGTGTGAAATCATATGCAGGTTTGTTAATGCTCGTGGGTTTTCTTCTTAAGCCATTTTAAGAACACACAACAACAACAGCAACAATACAATCCAACAAAAACAAAACCATTTCATACCGTGGTTTTACACATTTACATTTGTGACACATTTGTATTTTTTCTGAGGTTTTTGTCCCTTTTTCCAACATATTTGTCAATCATTCACCTTTTGGCAAGATTTCATCTGTTTATGTTATTTTATGTTCATTTTTGTCGCTTTCTTTTCCTTTTTTGGGGCTTTTTCCAAATTTTCTGTCATTTTTCCAACATATTTGTCATTTTTTGCTTTTATTTTTCCTTAACTGCTGGCCCTATCTTCAGAACATGTCACTTTTGTTACTTTTTGTGACTGTGTCCGACATTTTTGTCGGTTTCTTTGGGTCATTTATCTGTTGGTCATTTTTCTTGCTTTTTCCATTATTTTTGTTCTGTTTTCCCAACATATTTGTCATTTTTTCCTACTATATTTAACTTTTCTTTACTCATTTCAGCTGATGATCTTCAAACAAAGCTCATAAACTTAAATTATTCACCTTTTGGCGAGATTTCAGCTGTTTATGTCGTTTTATGTTTCTTTTTGTCACTTTCTTTCCTTTTTTGTCTTTTTCCATATACATACTTGTCATTCCAACATATTTGTCATCGCTTTCCTATTATCTTTAACGTTTTGGACTGCTGGCCCTATCTTCGGAACATGTTGCTTTTTGTTCCTTTTTGTCGCTTTTTTTGGGGTAATTGTTTTTAAGTTATGTTTTTTTCCCAACATATTTGGCCTTTTTCTCACAGATAGAGCCTACAGCACATGTACCAGAGGACCATCTTCATTCTCCCGTCTCAACGTGTGTGAAATCTCATTCAGTTTGTTAATGCTCGTGTGTTTTCTTGTCTTTTCTCCGGCTGTGTTTGCAGCCTCCTCTTTGCTTTCTCATGCTAATCTGTGTATTGAGGCTCTGCAGCTGCCGGCTGCTTCATCGCCTCCTCTCTTTCTCTGATGGATCTCTTGTGTTTGTCAGCAGCCGTCGGCCCCCATAATCAGGTTAAAGGGCCCGGGACCCCTGGGGGCCCCTGGGGGCTGACCCAGCCGCCGCTGTCAGCAGGAAGATCAAGACCCAGAATACGATTTCACAAAATCACAGCCGCAAACTGCAGAGGAGTCACTCAGCACTCACATAATTATAGACGTAATTTCTGGGGGGGATGGGGACATGCAGACAAGTCCTGCAGGCGAGGCAATCAGCAGAAGCCTCGCGATACGATATCATCACAATACTTATCATGCAGGAATCTTAATGTGTAAAGTAACTAGTAACTAAAGCTGTAAAAAGTACAATATTTGTCTCTGAAATGTAGCAGAGTAGAAGTAGAAAGTGGCATGAAAAGAAAAGACTCAAGTAAAGTAGAAGTTACCTCAACATTTGGACTAAAGTCTCTGACCCACCAACCAGACGGCCGACCGGCGGCAGTAAAGCCAGTCGGACTGATCAGTCTCCCCGAGTCGGTCCAAAAAGTTCCTCAGAACACACTGAAGAGACGCCGACTTGAGCGTACGTTCTGCACGTGCATGAGACGTAATACGTCTCCATAACAGCAGGCGGCGCTAATCTGGATTGTCGCCCAAAAATAAAAACTGGCAGCTGATTGGACGAACATGTCACGTGGGTCTGGCTTCTCCCCCGAATAACGTGTTTCTGAAAACATTTTAAGGAGAAATAGGCCGTGCAGTTGCTGAATCTGTCTTCATTTCAGATCAACAAAGGTCAGTTTAAAGGATTTTACTCAGATTTTGAGGCGTTTGTCACGCTCATCCAACTCGGCATTTCCTGGTTAGCTCTCCACCAATCAGATTGGTCATTGAGTCTGACTGCCCGCCCTCTGATTCAACAAGTCAAATCGTCCCAAATGAAGGCCGACGGCTCCTCCGACTGACGGCGGCACGGAACACACCGACGGTTATCAGGTTGGTTTGTCAGCGCCTTTAAGTACAAGTACTGGAGTAAATGTACTTAGTTACATTTCTCCACTGTTGGGATGTTCACATTTCCAGGATGATTGAGACAGAGAGATTTATAAATCTACTGCATGTTTGTTTTTTCTCCTTGGTCTTCCCTTTTAATCCCTGCAGACTCTAAGTTTTAAACCAGCAGAGCTGGAGGACGACATCGTTAACGTGCATCTCTGCTTCCTGGAGGTTGATGACGTCACTGTCCGATGCGTCCTGCTGATAGGACGATGACTCACCCGGAAGGCGGCGCTCTGCCAGCAGGCTGCAGCCCTTTAATATCATCGCCGATTCATATCTGACTTTCAATATTTTCTGCTGTTTGTTTTTGTCTTCTGCAGTTTAGTGAGAGTTTAGTTTACTTGCACAAACATATAAAGTACATACAACAACTACAATGATTATCTCTCTACAAAACGTAGTACAAAAGTAAAATAATCAATACAACAAACAAATAGGTAAACATGCACAAAATGTATCAATATATCAAAAATAATACACAGATAAAGCAAGAAAAAAGACAATTCAAACAAAAAGACAAGCAACAAAAAGTCTCCTTTAGCGTCGTATATAGACACGCTGGGTCGGGACTCTTGGGGTCACAAAAAAGCAAGAACAATTACCAAAAAAAAAGTTTAGAAAGTGACCAAAACGTCGGACAAAGCCACAAAAGTAACAAACAGCGACATGTTCTGAAGATAGGGCCAGCAGTCCAAAAAGATAATAGGAAAAGATAATAGGAAAAAAAATACAAAAAACGTGGAAAAAGGCAAACAAGAAAAGTGAGAAAATGGAACATAAAGCAACATAACCAGCTGAAATCTTGCCAAAAGGTGAATATGAGTAAAGAAAAGTTAAAGATAATAGGAAAAAATGACAAATATGTTGGGAAAATAGAACAAAAAAAATTGAAAATGCAAAAAAAATGACCGACAGAAATGATCCAAAAAAACAGACAAAAATGTCGGACACATCCGTAAAAAGATACAAAACCCAACATGTTCTGAAGATAGGGCCAGCAGTCCAAAAAGTTAAATAATAGGAAAGAAATGACAAATATGTTGTAAAAAAAAAAAAGAAGCAACAGAATGATCCCGACATAAGGTTTAACATCATCTACGTGAACTCCTGCTGGGATTCACAGGACACTTTACATTTTGAAATAAGAAGATGAATATTTAGATTCTCTTGTTCAGATATTCCGACACATTCTCGCTTCCATCCCGTCAGAAATCGGCGCTTGGTCCGGTATCTTTGGCGTTACTTTGTTATTGATGCAAAAAGTCTCCTTTAGCGTTGTATGTAGACGGGACTCTTGGGGTCACTTTATTTTCTCCGGGTCGAGACGTACGTTTAACTGACATGCGGCACAAGAACAGAACAGCTAGTTTTAGGAAAAGATGGCCAGTGGGACTTTTCCCGGTGGGCCGGTAGTGTTTCGAGGTGTGATAAGTTCTTAGCATCACCATCCAGCGACCTGGTGTGCGCCGCTGCCCGTTGGTCAAACGGCGGGCCGCAGCAGCCTCTTATTTCAATACAAACACTAATCAGTAAACGGTCACAACCATCCATCCATCGTCGTCCGCTTATCCGTGGTCGGGTCGCGGGGGGAGCAGCTCCAGCAGGGACCCCAAACTTCCCTTTCCCGAGCCACATTAACCAGCTCTGACTGGGGGATCCCGAGGCGTTCCCAGGCCAGGTTGGAGATGTAATCTCTCCACCTAGTCCTGGGTCTTCCCCGAGGCCTCCTCCCAGCTGGACGTGCCTGGAACACCTCCCTAGGGAGGCGCCCAGGGGGCATCCTTACCAGATGCCCGAACCACCTCAACTGGCTCCTTTCGAGGTGAAGGAGCAAGCGGCTCTACTCCGAGCTCCTCACGGATGACTGAGCTTCTCACCCTATCTCTAAGGGAGATGCCAGCCACCCTCCTGAGGAAACCCATTTCGGCCGCTTGTACCCTGGATCTCGTTCTTTCGGTCATGACCCAACCTTCATGACCATAGGTGAGGGTAGGAACGAAAACTGACCGGTAGATCGAGAGTTTTGCCTTCTGGCTCTGCTCTCTTTTCGTCACAAAGGTGCGATAAACTGAACGCAATACCGCCCCCGCTGCACCGATTCTCCGACCAATCTCCTGCTCCATTGTCCCCTGACTCGCGAACAAGACCCCAAGGTACTTAAACTCCTTCACTTGGTGTAAGGACTCATTCCCTACCTGGAGAAGGCACTCCATCGGTTTCCTGCTGAGAACCATGGCCTCAGATTTAGAGGTGCTGATCCTCATCCCAGCCGCTTCACACTCGGCTGCAAACCGATCCAGTGAGTGCTGAAGGTCACAGGCTGATGATGCCATCAGGACCACATCATCTGCAAAGAGCAGCGATGAGATCCCCAGCCCACCGAACTGCAACCCCTCCCTACCACAAATACGCCTCGATATCCTGTCCTTAAATACTATGAACAGGTTTGGTGACAAAGTGCAGCCCTGGCGGAGGCCAACCCTCACCTGGAACGTGTCCGACTTACTGCCGAGAACCCAGACACAGCTCTCGCTTTGGTCATACAGAGATTGGATGGCCCTGAGAAAGGACCCCCTCACCCCATACTCCCGCAGCACCTCCCACAAAGTCTCCCGGGGGACCCGGTCATATGCCTTCTCTAGATCCACAAAACACATAGACTGGATGGGCATACTCCCAGGCTCCCTCCAGGATCCTTGCTAGAGTAAAGATCTGATCCATTGTTCCACGACCAGGACGGAATCCGCATTGTTCCTCTTCAACCCGAGGTTCGACTATCGGCCGAACCCTCCTTTCCAGCACCTTGGAGTTGACTTTACCAGGGAGGCTGAGAAGTGTGATACCCCTGTAATTGGTACACACCCTCTGGTCCCCTTTTTTGAAGAGGGGAACCACCACCCCGGTCTGCCACTCCTTTGGCACTGTCCCAGACTTCCACGCAATGTTGAGTAGGCGTGTCAACCAAGACAGCCCCTCCACACCCAGAGCTTTCAGCATTTCTGGACGGATCTCATCAATCCCTGGGGCTTTGCCACTGTGGAGTTGTTTGACTACCTCAGTGACCTCCACCAGGGAAATTGACGACAATCCCCCGTCATCCTCCAGTTCTGCCTCTAACAAAGAGGGCGCATCAGCTGGATTTAGGAGTTCCTCAAAGTGCTCCTTCCACCGCCCTATTACCTCCTCAGTTGAGGTCAACAACGTCACATCCTTACTGTAAACAGCTTGGATGGTTCTAGGCACAAAAAACGAAATTTCCCGCTAGATTTTTTTGGTCCCACTCCGCCACTGCATGCAGCACAAGAACGGAACAGTTAGGTTTAGGAAAAGATGGTGGCTGGGGTTACAAAATGCAAAAATGTTGGGAAAGTTCACTTTCTACATGAACTAGTTCAAAATTCAGTTCACAAATTTTAAAATGAACTAGTTCAGTTCATAGTTCATACTTCAAAATGTTGAACTAAGTTCACAGTTCCGTAAATGAACTAGTTCATAGTTCTTTTTTCCATATGATGCTGCGAGCTATTATTTTTCAAAATTATTGCCACAGCCCATATAGAACCACAGACAGCAATTATTTAGCAATTATAAGGATTCAAAATTGGATATATCCAATTTTGAATCCTTATCCAACCAGGGTTTACACTAGCATTCAGGGGACAGCATTTCCCCATTGTTGCTTTAACATGCAGAAACTGGGCAGCAGGTTAATAACTACTGGCCATCCTCACAGCACCCAGGGCACCACACACACACACACACACACACACACACACACGTAACAGCTGCGGCTGGGAGATGACAATGGAGCCGCTACTGTACGCAGTTAATGGGATATGGGTCGAGGATCTGTCTTGACTGTCTTTTGATTTTTGATTTGCTTGCACATACCTTGAAAGGCTGGCTGGGTGCTTCAGCTCAATGTGCCATTTCACGTCTGCTGTGGATGTGACTGAAGTGCGGATTTTCTTTTTGAAGGCCGGCGGGCAAAGTTTGCACAGAAATGTAAGATTTTTCCCATCCTCACCGACCTTGTCATAAAACTTGTTTAAATGATCATAGGACGCCTCCATGCTGCTTTTTGTTTTGATGGGGCGTTGCGACACTGCTGTTGTTTTTTCCTCTACATATTAAGGCCTGTTTACGGTGTGTTTTAACCCGGTTTTCGCCTGGAAGGCTCAATAAAAATCTGGCAAAATCTGGCCAAAAAAGCTATTTGGGTTGTGCATTATGTTGTTTGTGCAATACGTAGCCTATTGGGGTTTGGCATTATGTTAGTTGTGCAATACGTAGCCTATTTAGGTTGTGCAATATGTTAGTTGTGCAATATCTCATTGTGCAAAGGCTGTGCTACACTTATTGCAGAGAATGCAGCCGACAGGGTTGTTCAATTAAAACTGTCACTGAAAGGAATAGTTAATGTGCTTATTATATAAGTACCTGTCTGATGTATATGAGAGCATTATTATATAGGTACCTGTCTAATGTATATGAGAACACTACTATATAGGTACCTGTCTAATGTATATGAGATCATTACTATATAGGTACCTGTCTAATGTATATGAGAGCATTATTATATAGGTACCTGTCTAATGTATATGAGAGCATTACTATGTAGGTACCTGTCTAATGTATATGAGAGCATTACTATATAGGTACCTGTCTAATGTATATGAGAGCATTACTATATAGGTACCTGTCTAATGTATATGAGAGCATTACTATGTAGGTACCTGTCTAATGTATATGAGAGCATTACTATATAGGTACCTGTCTAATGTATATGAGAGCATTATTATATAGGTACCTGTCTGATGTATATGAGAACATTATTATATAGGTACCTGTCTAATGTATATGAGAGTATTACTATGTAGGTACCTGTCTAATGTATATGAGAGCATTATTATATAGGTACCTGTCTAATGTATATGAGAGTATTACTATGTAGGTACCTGTCTAATGTATATGAGAGTATTACTATATAGGTACCTGTCTAATGTATATGAGAGTATTACTATGTAGGTACCTGTCTAATGTATATGAGAGTATTACTATATAGGTACCTGTCTAATGTATATGAGAGCATTACTATATAGGTACCTGTCTAATGTATATGAGAACATTACTATATAGGTACCTGTCTAATGTATATGAGAGTATTACTATATAGGTACCTGTCTAATGTATATGAGAGTATTACTATGTAGGTACCTGTCTAATGTATATGAGAGTATTACTATATAGGTACCTGTCTAATGTATATGAGAGCATTACTATATAGGTACCTGTCTAATGTATATGAGAGTATTACTATATAGGTACCTGTCTAATGTATATGAGAGTATTACTATATAGGTACCTGTCTAATGTATATGAGAACATTACTATATAGGTACCTGTCTAATGTATATGAGAGTATTAAGGTACCTGTCTAATGTATATGAGAGTATTACTATATAGGTACCTGTCTAATGTATATGAGAGTATTACTATATAGGGACCTGTCTGATGTATATGAAAGCATTACTATATAGGTACCTGTCTAATGTATATGAGAGCATTACTATATAGGTACCTGTCTAATGTATATGAGAGTATTACTATATAGGGACCTGTCTGATGTATATGAAAGCATGGTTTGTGTTGCATGAGAGTATGTGTTGGAAGATGCTTCTTTTCTGTATTTTGTGTTGTCTTTGATAAAGTATATCTTATTTTAACTTAAAATATTGTGTTTAATGTACACATTTTCGATTTTACTTTTGAAATTGACATGAGCAACATCAGCTCATGTCCGCCCTATAGGAGTCTTTACATCATCCTGAATCTCTCTAAAAACCTCAGACGTTACACTGAGGAGGAGAATCTGAAGCGGAGCGTCAGCTAAAAGACAAAAGGCCGTTCTGATTGGACGTCCGGGGAAATGGAGCGAAGCGTTGTAGGAGGAGCCCCTGATGAGGCGTGAATGACACTCCGGCTGATTTATTTAAATGGGAACTCGGGGGAGTTCAACCCCGAGTTTGTGTGTGTGTGTGTGTATGTGTGTGTGTGTGTGTGTGTGTGTGTGTGTGTGTGTGTGTGTGTGTGTGTGTGTGTGTGTGTGTGTGTGTGTGAAATGGAAACTCAAGGAGTTCAGCCAGCCGTTAGAGCAGGTCATAGCCTACGAAAATGAGCGCTGATGTCAGGAAGGAGGGAGTGCTGCGGCAACAGTCTGAGGCGAGAGACAGAAGAGAGAGAGAGAGAGAGAGAGAGAGAGAGAGAGAGGGAGAGAGAGAGAGAGGCTGGCAGGAGTCCAGGACGTGATGTCATTGAAAGCAGAAAAACTGCAGCACACACTCGTCTGTTTTATCAGATGCTGCAGAGAGATGATCTATCACAGTCAGTGTTAAGTCAAATGTAGTTTCTGTCACATTACATCATTGTGTGTTTGTCCTGTCGACCAGGACCCTATGTCCCAATGCATTGGTGTCTAAGTGACTGATGGGAAACAATTTTTAAAATTGGTCTATAGTATTGAGCGAGAACGCTTTAACCGGCAGCTGTGAACCCAGAGTGCATTTAAATAATCAATACTTTTAGGGAATAAAGAGCCAGAAAAATCACCATCACCAAGACTCCACGGCCAGACCGGGTTCAGCCAGATATTTAGAAATGATGTTCAGGTTTCGGGTCGGGCTCGGTCACATCAGCACGATAAGGCGTTGAACATTTTAAATTAAAAACAGCTTATTATGTAGGTAGTTAATGGGCCTGTTTCACTTGATGCAAAGGTTAGTTTTTGTGACACACACAGACACACGCACACACAGACACACACAGACGCACCCACACACACACACACACACACACAGACACGCATGCATGCACGCACGCACACACGCACACACAGACGCATGCACACAGACGCATGCACACACACACACACAGACACACACACAGACACGCACGCACACACGCACACAGACACACGCATGCACACACACACACACACACAGACACACCTGTGACGCGCCTGTGTTAACGTGAGCTTGTTGCCCCGTTTGTGCTGATGACCTCATCTGTTTACATTTCTGAATGCCTTCCTACAGTTGCTTAATAAAAGCTTTCCACACAAACGTAGCCTACGTGTATCATTAGTCCATCCATCCATCCATCGTCGTCCGCTTATCCGTGGTCGGGTCGCGGGGGGAGCAGCTCCAGCAAGGGACCCCAAACTTCCCTTTCCCGAGCCACATTAACCAGCTCTGACTGGGGGATCCCGAGGCGTTCCCAGGCCAGGTTGGAGATGTAATCCCTCCACCTAGTCCTGGGTCTTCCCCGAGGCCTCCTCCCAGCTGGACGTGCCTGGAACACCTCCCTAGGGAGGCGCCCAGGGGGCATCCTTACCAGATGCCCGAACCACCTCAACTGGCTCCTTTCGACGTGAAGGAGCAGCGGCTCTACTCCGAGCTCCTCACGGATGACTGAGCTTCTCACCCTATCTCTAAGGGAGACGCCAGCCACCCTCCTGAGGAAACCCATTTCGGCCGCTTGTACCCTGGATCTCGTTCTTTCGGTCATGACCCAACCTTCATGACCATAGGTGAGGGTAGGAACGAAAACTGACCGGTAGATCGAGAGCTTTGCCTTCCGGCTCAGCTCTCTTTTCGTCACAACGGTGCGATAAACTGAATGTAATACCGCCCACGCTGCGCCGATTCTCCGACCAATCTCCCGCTCCATTGTCCCCTCACTCGCGAACAAGACCCCAAGGTACTTAAACTCCTTCACTTGGGGTAAGGACTCATTCCCTACCTGGAGAAGGCACTCCATCGGTTTCCTGCTGAGAACCATGGCCTCAGATTTAGAGGTGCTGATCCTCATCCCAGCCGCTTCACACTCGGCTGCAAAACGATCCAGTGAGTGCTGAAGGTCACAGGCCGATGATGCCATCAGGACCACATCATCTGCAAAGAGCAGCGATGAGATCCCGAGCCCACCGAACTGCAACCCCTCCCTACCACGACTACGCCTCGATATCCTGTCCATAAATACTACGAACAGGATTGGTGACAAAGCGCAGCCCTGGCGGAGGCCAACCCTCACCTGAAACGTGTCCGACTTACTGCCGAGAACCCGGACACAGCTCTCGCTTTGGTCATACAGAGATTGGATGGCCCTGAGAAGGGACCCCCTCACCCCATACTCCCGCAGCACCTCCCACAAAGTCTCCCGGGGGACCCGGTCATATGCCTTCTCCAGATCCACAAAACACATGTAGACTGGATGGGCATACTCCCAGGCTCCCTCCAGGATCCTTGCTAGAGTAAAGAGCTGATCCGTTGTTCCACGACCAGGACGGAATCCGCATTGTTCCTCTTCCACCTGAGGTTCGACTATCGGCCGAACCCTCCTTTCCAGCACCTTGGAGTAGACTTTACCAGGGAGGCTGAGAAGTGTGATACCCCTGTAATTGGTACACACCCTCTGGTCCCCCTTTTTGAAGAGGGGAACCACCACCCCGGTCTGCCACTCCTTTGGCACTGTCCCAGACTTCCACGCAATGTTGAGTAGGCGTGTCAACCAAGACAGCCCCTCCACACCCAGAGCTTTCAACATTTCTGGACGGATCTCATCAATCCCTGGGGCTTTGCCACTGTGGAGTTGTTTGACTACCTCAGTGACCTCCACCAGGGAAATTGACGACAATCCCCCATCATCCTCCAGCTCTGCCTCTAACAAAGAGCGCGCATCAGCTGGATTTAGGAGTTCCTCAAAGTGCTCCTTCCACCGCCCTATTACCTCCTCAGTTGAGGTCAACAACGTCCCATCCTTACTGTACACAGCTTGGATGGTTCCCCGCTTCCCCCTTCTGAGGTGGCGGACGGTTTTCCAGAAGCGCCTTGGTGCCGACCGAAAGTCCTTCTCCATGTCTTCTCCGAACTTCTCCTCACACCCGCTGCTTTGCCTCTTTCACGGCAGAGGCTGCAGTCCTTCGGGCCCGTCGGTACCTTGCAACTGCCTCCGGAGTCCTCTGGGATAACATATCCCGGAAAGACTCCTTCTTCAGTCGGACGGCTTCCCTGACCACCGGTGTCCACCACGGTGTTCGAGGGTTACCGCCCCTTGAGGCACCTAAGACCCTAAGACCACAGCTCCCTGCCGCAGCTTCAGCAATGGAAACTTTGAACATTGTCCACTCAGGTTCAATGCCCCCAGCCTCCACAGGGATGCACGAAAAGCTCCGCCGGAGGTGTGAGTTGAAGGTCTGTCGGACAGGAGCTTCCTCCAGACGTTCCCAATTTACCCGCACCACCCGTTTGGGCTTACCAGGTCTGTCCAGAGTCTTCCCCCACCCCCTGACCCAACTCACCACCAGATGGTGAGCAGTTGACAGCTCCGCCCCTCTCTTTACCCGAGTGTCCAAAACATACGGCCTCAAATCAGATGAAACGATTATAAAATCGATCATTGACCTTCGGCCTAGGGTGCTCTGGTACCAAGTACACTTATGAGCATCCCTATGTTCGAACATGGTGTTTGTTATAGACAATCCATGACTAGCACAGAAGTCCAATAACAGACAACCACTCTGGTTTAGATCAGGGAGGCCGTTCCTCCCAATCACGCCTCTCCATGTATCTCCGTCATTGCCCACATGTGCGTTGAAGTCCCCCAGCAGAACTATGGAGTCCCCCTCCGGAGCCCCATACAGGACTCCATTCAAGGTCTCCAAGAAGGCCGAATACTCTGAACTCTTGTTTGGTGCATATGCACAAACAACAGTCAGAGTTTTCCCCCCAACAACCCGCAGGCGTAGGGAGGCGACCCTCTCGTCCACCGGGGTAAACTCCAACGTTGCGGCGCTCAGCCGGGGACTTGTGAGTATCCCCACACCCGCCTGGCGCCTCACACCCTGGGCAACTCCGGAGAAGAAAAGAGTCCAACCCCTCTCCAGGAGTACGGTTCCAGAACCGAGACTATGCGTAGAGGTAAGCCCCACCAGATCCAACTGGTAGCGCTCCACCTCACGCACAAGTTCCGGCTCCTTCCCCCACAGCGAGGTGACATTCCATGTCCCCAGAGCCAGCCTCTGCTGCCCGGGTCTGGTCCATCGAGGCCCCTGACCTTCACCGCCACCCGTGTGGCAGCGCACCCGACCCCAGCGGTTCCTCCCACAGGTGGTGGGCCCATGGGCTGGAGAGATAGGTGCCACGTAGCTTTTTCGGGCTGTGCCTGGCCGGGCTCCGTGGCAAACCCGGCCACCAGACGCTCGCTGACGAGCCCTCCCTCTGGGCCTGGCTCCAGACGGGGGCCCCGGGCTTCCTCCGGGCAGGGTCTCTCTATCCCTTCCTCGTTTATTCATAGGGTCTTTTGAACCATTCTTCGTCTGGCCCCTCACCTGAGACCACTTTGCCATGGGAGACCCTACCAGGAGCACAAAGCTCCAGACAACACAGCCCTCAGGTTCATAGGGACACCCAAACCTCTCCACCACGATAAGGTGATGGTTCCCGGAGAGGTGTATCATTAGTATGAGAACACAGTTAAAATCAAATTTTGTATCATTAGTATGAGAACAAAATTTGATTTTAACTGTGTCTGGCTCGGGTCGGGTTCGGTTACTGCTCTGTTGGACGCGGGCCGGGCTCGGACAGAAAAATGCGGCCCAATCCGGACTCTAGTCTGCATTTGGGTTCTGTTCATCATTCAAACGTAAAGGAACATGCTGACTTATTGGGACATTAGCTTATTCACCGTAACCCCGAGAGTTAGACAAGTCGATACATACCCTACTCATCTCCGTGCGTGTCGTAACTCTGTCTGACGGCTCCACCGTTAGCTTAGCCTAGCACAGATCCTGGAGGTAACCGGCTCCAACTCCAACTTGCAGCTCTGCTCAGAGCTGCAGCGTATTACTCCGCCCAAGTAGCGCTACTTCGCCTTTCTGAGAATATAGTTACCAGTTTATATACAGTTAGAAGATGGCTGTGTCTCATGTGACATTGTTATTTGTACACGCTGTGACTATACAAATCACAACATGTAAATATGTTGGCGTTATTTTGGATCTGTGCTAGGCTAAGCTAACGGTGGAGCCGTCAGACAGAGTTACGACACGCACGGAGATGAGTAGGGTATGTATCGACTTGTCTAACTCTCGGGGTTACAGTGAATAAGCTAATGTCCCAATAAGTGGGCGTATTCCTTTAACAAAAAACAGCCTAAAAACAGGTGACGTCTCTTACGTTCTAAAACCAGCCTCTGGAGACTCCACCAGCTGACTTCTCTATTGGCTGTAGAAACAGGAGACGTCTCTTACGTTCTAAAACCAGCCTCTGGAGACTCCACCAGCTGACTTCTCTATTGGCTGTAGAAACAGGAGACGTCTCTTACGTTCTAATACCAGCCTCTGGAGACTCCACCAGCTGACTTCTCTATTGGCTGTAGAAACAGGAGACGTCTCTTACGTTCTAAAACTAGCCTCTGGAGACTCCACCAGCTGACTTCTCTATTGGCTGTAGAAACAGGAGACGTCTCTTACGTTCTAAAACCAGCCTCTGGAGACTCCACCAGCTGACTTCTCTATTGGCTGTAGAAACAGGAGACGTCTCTTACATTCTAAAACCAGCCTCTGGAGACTCCACCAGCTGACTTCTCTATTGGCTGTAGAAACAGGAGACGTCTCTTACGTTGTAAAACCAGCCTCTGGAGACTCCACCAGCTGACTTCTCTATTGGCTGTAGAAACAGGAGACATCTCTTACGTTCTAAAACCAGCCTCTGGAGACTCCACCAGCTGAGTTCGTCTCATCACGTATCTTTGGTCTGAATTGGGGCTTTAGTGAAAGTGAGTTTGACACCCCCTGCTTTAAACAAAAGCTCTTAAACTTTATTACGCACATTTTTGTTTAATTGAAAAGGCGCTCAGACGGCGTCTGTGATGAATGACGACTGAACGCTCGGCTGCACTCAGCCACACAAAGACCCCACTCCATTATAAATGACTCTGTGTGAATGTGTAATTACAGCAAATGGGGGCTGAAAGGCTGCGAGCTGACAAACATCAGACCGGCAGACAGCAGCATGTCACACACGCCGTTATTTTACAATTAGTTCATTGGTTTTTATTGGTGCAGGGAGCGTGTTTGAGCCGGGGGAGGGGGAGTATAAAGAGGAGATAATGAACACAATGAGAGACATTAACACGTTCATTCAGCCTCCACGTGTGTGTTTCTGAGATAAAGAAGCTGAATATTCACACTCAGTTACACTAAATTAATAATTACACTCAGATGGAGGCTGACGTCACATGTGGAGATATAGACTAAGGCTTCTAACCAAGATTTTACAGCTGTTTTTGTCGCTTTTTTCCGACATTTTTGTAGTTTTTCAATGTTTTGGGGGCTTTTTCTGACTCTTACACACATTTTATCCACATTTTTTTTTAATCTTTTGTCCTTTTTTTAATTTTGATGCTTTTTTGAATTATATTCAGACATTATTGCAGGTTTTTCGACTGCCGGCGCCTCTATAATTTGCCCATTCCAGGACCAGCCCTGCAGCCCTCTCTCTCTCTCTCTCTCTCTCTCTCTCCCTCCCTCTCTCTCCCTCTCTCACCAGACCCACCAGACTCCATGTAAATAATCACTACTTTTAGCGTGTATGTATTTATGTATGTGTACTGATGGTAATTAAAGTTAATGTATGTTGCAGTCACTGCCTAACTATATAGGTGTGAGTTATTAATGAGTAACTCTAGCTTTGGGGCTGGTACCCAGTGTCTATGGAGGGGGGGTGACAGCCCCCCAGCTGGAGCAGGGCCTACTGGGTTGCTCTGTCTCTTATGGTGTTTTTCTCTGTGCAGCCTTGCAGGACTATGGCCTTAATCAGTGCAACTGGGAGCACCTGGCCAGTCTCCCAGGAGTCCTCAAGATCTGGCTGTGAACCGCTCAGTGTCTCTCTGCATCCTGCCGCCACCATGCTGGGTGTGTGTGTGTGTGTGTGTGTGTGTGTGTGTGTGTGTGTGTGTGTGTGTGTGTGTGTGTGTGTGTGTGTGTGTGTGTGTGTGTGTGTGTGTGTGTGTTCTGCATATAATCTATGCATAGTCATTTTACGATATCTTTTAGAAGAGCACATCTTTAATGTGCTGATATACTGTATATATATATATATATATATATATATATATATATATATATATATATATATATATATATGTCACACATATTTATATATAGCACATATATATAGCACACAAACATATATATATATATATACATATATATATATGTGTGTGTGTGCTATATATATATATATATATATATATATATATATATATATATATATAGCACATATGTATATAGCACACACACACACATATATATATATATATATATATATATATATATATATATATATATATATTAGTGGTGGGTCGTTATCGGCGTTAACGTGCTGCGTTAACGTGAGACTCTTATCGGGCAATAAAAACAAAATCTCCGTTAATCTCTTCTCTAGTTGTGTTAGGAGCTGGTCTCTAGTTAATCTCTTCTCTAGTTGTGTAGGGAGCTGGTCTATAGTTAATCTCTTCTCTAGTTGTGTAGGGAGCTGGTCTCTAGTTAATCTCTTCTCTAGTTGTGTAGGGAGCTGGTCTCTAGTTAATCTCTTCTCTAGTTGTGTAGGGAGCTGGTCTCTAGTTAATCTCTTCTCTAGTTGTGTAGGGAGCTGGTCTATAGTTAATCTCTTCTCTAGTTGTGTAGGGAGCTGGTCTATAGTTAATCTCTTCTCTAGTTGTGTAGGGAGCTGGTCTCTAGTTAATCTCTTCTCTAGTTGTGTAGGGAGCTGGTCTCTAGTTAATCTCTTCTCTAGTTGTGTAGGGAGCTGGTCTCTAGTTAATCTCTTCTCTTGTTGTGTTGGGAGCTGGTCTCTAGTTAATCTCTTCTCTAGTTGTGTTGGGAGCTGGTCTCTAGTTAATCTCTTCTCTAGTTGTGTAGGGATCTGGTCTCTAGTTAATCTCTTCTCTAGTTGTGTAGGGAGCTGGTCTATAGTTAATCTCTTCTCTAGTTGTGTAGGGAGCTGGTCTCTAGTTAATCTCTTCTCTAGTTGTGTTAGGGGCTGGTCTCTAGTTAATCTCTTCTCTAGTTGTGTTAGGAGCTGGTCTATAGTTAATCTCTTCTCTAGTTGTGTTGGGAGCTGGTCTCTAGTTAATCTCTTCTCTAGTTGTGTAGGGAGCTGGTCTCTAGTTAATCTCTTCTCTAGTTGTGTAGGGAGCTGGTCTCTAGTTAATCTCTTCTCTAGTTGTGTTAGGAGCTGGTCTATAGTTAATCTCTTCTCTAGTTGTGTTGGGAGCTGGTCTCTAGTTAATCTCTTCTCTAGTTGTGTAGGGAGCTGGTCTCTAGTTAATCTCTTCTCTAGTTGTGTAGGGAGCTGGTCTATAGTTAATCTCTTCTCTAGTTGTGTTGGGAGCTGGTCTCTAGTTAATCTCTTCTCTAGTTGTGTAGGGAGCTGGTCTCTAGTTAATCTCTTCTCTAGTTGTGTTAGGAGCTGGTCTATAGTTAATCTCTTCTCTAGTTGTGTAGGGAGCTGGTCTCTAGTTAATCTCTTCTCTAGTTGTGTTAGGAGCTGGTCTATAGTTAATCTCTTCTCTAGTTGTGTTGGGAGCTGGTCTCTAGTTAATCTCTTCTCTAGTTGTGTAGGGAGCTGGTCTCTAGTTAATCTCTTCTCTAGTTGTGTAGGGAGCTGGTCTATAGTTAATCTCTTCTCTAGTTGTGTTGGGAGCTGGTCTCTAGTTAATCTCTTCTCTAGTTGTGTAGGGAGCTGGTCTCTAGTTAATCTCTTCTCTAGTTGTGTAGGGAGCTGGTCTATAGTTAATCTCTTCTCTAGTTGTGTTGGGAGCTGGTCTATAGTTAATCTCTTCTCTAGTTGTGTTGGGAGCTGGTCTCTAGTTAATCTCTTCTCTAGTTGTGTTGGGAGCTGGTCTCTAGTTAATCTCTTCTCTAGTTGTGTAGGGAGCTGGTCTATAGTTAATCTCTTCTCTAGTTGTGTAGGGAGCTGGTCTCTAGTTAATCTCTCCTCTAGTTGTGTAGGGAGCTGGTCTCCAGTTAATCTCTTCTCTAGTTGTGTTAGGAGCTGGTCTATAGTTAATCTCTTCTCTAGTTGTGTAGGGAGCTGGTCTCTAGTTAATCTCTTCTCTAGTTGTGTTAGGAGCTGGTCTATAGTTAATCTCTTCTCTAGTTGTGTTGGGAGCTGGTCTCTAGTTAATCTCTTCTCTAGTTGTGTAGGGAGCTGGTCTCTAGTTAATCTCTTCTCTAGTTGTGTAGGGAGCTGGTCTCTAGTTAATCTCTTCTCTAGTTGTGTAGGGAGCTGGTCTATAGTTAATCTCTTCTCTAGTTGTGTTGGGAGCTGGTCTCTAGTTAATCTCTTCTCCAGTTGTGTAGGGAGCTGGTCTCTAGTTAATCTCTTCTCTAGTTGTGTAGGGAGCTGGTCTATAGTTAATCTCTTCTCTAGTTGTGTTGGGAGCTGGTCTCTAGTTAATCTCTTCTCTAGTTGTGTAGGGAGCTGGTCTATAGTTAATCTCTTCTCTAGTTGTGTAGGGAGCTGGTCTCTAGTTAATCTCTTCTCTAGTTGTGTTGGGAGCTGGTCTATAGTTAATCTCTTCTCTAGTTGTGTTGGGAGCTGGTCTCTAGTTAATGTCTTCTCTTGTTGTGTTGGGAGCTGGTCTCTAGTTAATCTCTTCTCTAGTTGTGTTGGGAGCTGGTCTCTAGTTAATCTCTTCTCTTGTTGTGTTGGGAGCTGGTCTCTAGTTAATCTCTTCTCTAGTTGTGTAGGGAGCTGGTCTCTAGTTAATCTCTTCTCTAGTTGTGTAGGGAGCTGGTCTCTAGTTAATCTCTTCTCTAGTTGTGTAGGGAGCTGGTCTATAGTTAATCTCTTCTCTAGTTGTGTAGGGAGCTGGTCTCTAGTTAATCTCTTCTCTAGTTGTGTTAGGAGCTGGTCTCTAGTTAATCTCTTCTCTAGTTGTGTTAGGAGCTGGTCTCTAGTTAATCTCTTCTCTAGTTGTGTAGGGATCTGGTCTCTAGTTAATCTCTTCTCTAGTTGTGTAGGGAGCTGGTCTATAGTTAATCTCTTCTCTAGTTGTGTTAGGAGCTGGTCTCTAGTTAATCTCTTCTCTAGTTGTGTAGGGATCTGGTCTCTAGTTAATCTCTTCTCTAGTTGTGTAGGGAGCTGGTCTATAGTTAATCTCTTCTCTAGTTGTGTAGGGAGCTGGTCTATAGTTAATCTCTTCTCTAGTTGTGTAGGGAGCTGGTCTATAGTTAATCTCTTCTCTAGTTGTGTAGGGAGCTGGTCTCTAGTTAATCTCTTCTCTAGTTGTGTTGGGAGCTGGTCTCTAGTTAATCTCTTCTCTAGTTGTGTTAGGAGCTGGTCTCTAGTTAATCTCTTCTCTAGTTGTGTTAGGAGCTGGTCTCTAGTTAATCTCTTCTCTAGTTGTGTAGGGATCTGGTCTCTAGTTAATCTCTTCTCTAGTTGTGTAGGGAGCTGGTCTCTAGTTAATCTCTTCTCTTGTTGTGTTGGGAGCTGGTCTCTAGTTAATCTCTTCTCTAGTTGTGTTAGGAGCTGGTCTCTAGTTAATCTCTTCTCTAGTTGTGTTAGGAGCTGGTCTCTAGTTAATCTCTTCTCTAGTTGTGTAGGGATCTGGTCTCTAGTTAATCTCTTCTCTAGTTGTGTAGGGAGCTGGTCTATAGTTAATCTCTTCTCTAGTTGTGTTAGGAGCTGGTCTCTAGTTAATCTCTTCTCTAGTTGTGTAGGGATCTGGTCTCTAGTTAATCTCTTCTCTAGTTGTGTAGGGAGCTGGTCTATAGTTAATCTCTTCTCTAGTTGTGTAGGGAGCTGGTCTATAGTTAATCTCTTCTCTAGTTGTGTAGGGAGCTGGTCTATAGTTAATCTCTTCTCTAGTTGTGTAGGGAGCTGGTCTCTAGTTAATCTCTTCTCTAGTTGTGTTGGGAGCTGGTCTCTAGTTAATCTCTTCTCTAGTTGTGTTAGGAGCTGGTCTCTAGTTAATCTCTTCTCTAGTTGTGTTAGGAGCTGGTCTCTAGTTAATCTCTTCTCTAGTTGTGTAGGGATCTGGTCTCTAGTTAATCTCTTCTCTAGTTGTGTAGGGAGCTGGTCTCTAGTTAATCTCTTCTCTTGTTGTGTTGGGAGCTGGTCTCTAGTTAATCTCTTCTCTAGTTGTGTTGGGAGCTGGTCTCTAGTTAATCTCTTCTCTAGTTGTGTTGGGAGCTGGTCTCTAGTTAATCTCTTCTCTAGTTGTGTAGGGAGCTGGTCTCTAGTTAATCTCTTCTCTAGTTGTGTAGGGATCTGGTCTCTAGTTAATCTCTTCTCTAGTTGTGTAGGGAGCTGGTCTATAGTTAATCTCTTCTCTAGTTGTGTTAGGAGCTGGTCTCTAGTTAATCTCTTCTCTAGTTGTGTAGGGATCTGGTCTCTAGTTAATCTCTTCTCTAGTTGTGTAGGGAGCTGGTCTATAGTTAATCTCTTCTCTAGTTGTGTAGGGAGCTGGTCTATAGTTAATCTCTTCTCTAGTTGTGTAGGGAGCTGGTCTATAGTTAATCTCTTCTCTAGTTGTGTAGGGAGCTGGTCTCTAGTTAATCTCTTCTCTAGTTGTGTTGGGAGCTGGTCTCTAGTTAATCTCTTCTCTAGTTGTGTTAGGAGCTGGTCTCTAGTTAATCTCTTCTCTAGTTGTGTTAGGAGCTGGTCTCTAGTTAATCTCTTCTCTAGTTGTGTAGGGATCTGGTCTCTAGTTAATCTCTTCTCTAGTTGTGTAGGGAGCTGGTCTCTAGTTAATCTCTTCTCTTGTTGTGTTGGGAGCTGGTCTCTAGTTAATCTCTTCTCTAGTTGTGTTGGGAGCTGGTCTCTAGTTAATCTCTTCTCTAGTTGTGTTGGGAGCTGGTCTCTAGTTAATCTCTTCTCTAGTTGTGTAGGGAGCTGGTCTCTAGTTAATCTCTTCTCTAGTTGTGTAGGGATCTGGTCTCTAGTTAATCTCTTCTCTAGTTGTGTAGGGAGTTGGTCTCTAGTTAATCTCTTCTCTAGTTGTGTTAGGAGCTGGTCTATAGTTAATCTCTTCTCTAGTTGTGTTGGGAGCTGGTCTCTAGTTAATCTCTTCTCTAGTTGTGTAGGGAGCTGGTCTCTAGTTAATCTCTTCTCTAGTTGTGTAGGGAGCTGGTCTATAGTTAATCTCTTCTCTAGTTGTGTTGGGAGCTGGTCTCTAGTTAATCTCTTCTCTAGTTGTGTAGGGAGCTGGTCTCTAGTTAATCTCTTCTCTAGTTGTGTAGGGAGCTGGTCTATAGTTAATCTCTTCTCTAGTTGTGTTGGGAGCTGGTCTATAGTTAATCTCTTCTCTAGTTGTGTAGGGAGCTGGTCTATAGTTAATCTCTTCTCTAGTTGTGTTGGGAGCTGGTCTATAGTTAATCTCTTCTCTAGTTGTGTTGGGAGCTGGTCTCTAGTTAATCTCTTCTCTAGTTGTGTAGGGAGCTGGTCTCTAGTTAATCTCTCCTCTAGTTGTGTAGGGAGCTGGTCTCTAGTTAATCTCTTCTCTAGTTGTGTTAGGAGCTGGTCTATAGTTAATCTCTTCTCTAGTTGTGTAGGGAGCTGGTCTCTAGTTAATCTCTTCTCTAGTTGTGTTAGGAGCTGGTCTATAGTTAATCTCTTCTCTAGTTGTGTTGGGAGCTGGTCTCTAGTTAATCTCTTCTCTAGTTGTGTAGGGAGCTGGTCTCTAGTTAATCTCTTCTCTAGTTGTGTAGGGAGCTGGTCTCTAGTTAATCTCTTCTCTAGTTCTGTAGGGAGCTGGTCTCTAGTTAATCTCTTCTCTAGTTGTGTAGGGAGCTGGTCTCTAGTTAATCTCTTCTCTAGTTGTGTAGGGAGCTGGTCTATAGTTAATCTCTTCTCTAGTTGTGTAGGGAGCTGGTCTCTAGTTAATCTCTTCTCTAGTTGTGTTAGGAGCTGGTCTCTAGTTAATCTCTTCTCTAGTTGTGTTAGGAGCTGGTCTCTAGTTAATCTCTTCTCTAGTTGTGTAGGGATCTGGTCTCTAGTTAATCTCTTCTCTAGTTGTGTAGGGAGCTGGTCTATAGTTAATCTCTTCTCTAGTTGTGTAGGGAGCTGGTCTATAGTTAATCGCTTCTCTAGTTGTGTAGGGAGCTGGTCTATAGTTAATCTCTTCTCTAGTTGTGTAGGGAGCTGGTCTCTAGTTAATCTCTTCTCTAGTTGTGTTGGGAGCTGGTCTCTAGTTAATCTCTTCTCTAGTTGTGTAGGGAGCTGGTCTATAGTTAATCTCTTCTCTAGTTGTGTAGGAAGCTGGTCTCTAGTTAATCTCTTCTCTAGTTGTGTTAGGAGCTGGTCTATAGTTAATCTCTTCTCTAGTTGTGTTGGGAGCTGGTCTCTAGTTAATCTCTTCTCTAGTTGTGTAGGGAGCTGGTCTCTAGTTAATCTCTTCTCTAGTTGTGTAGGGAGCTGGTCTCTAGTTAATCTCTTCTCTAGTTCTGTAGGGAGCTGGTCTCTAGTTAATCTCTTCTCTAGTTGTGTAGGGAGCTGGTCTCTAGTTAATCTCTTCTCTAGTTGTGTAGGGAGCTGGTCTATAGTTAATCTCTTCTCTAGTTGTGTAGGGAGCTGGTCTCTAGTTAATCTCTTCTCTAGTTGTGTTAGGAGCTGGTCTCTAGTTAATCTCTTCTCTAGTTGTGTTAGGAGCTGGTCTCTAGTTAATCTCTTCTCTAGTTGTGTAGGGATCTGGTCTCTAGTTAATCTCTTCTCTAGTTGTGTAGGGAGCTGGTCTATAGTTAATCTCTTCTCTAGTTGTGTAGGGAGCTGGTCTATAGTTAATCTCTTCTCTAGTTGTGTAGGGAGCTGGTCTATAGTTAATCTCTTCTCTAGTTGTGTAGGGAGCTGGTCTCTAGTTAATCTCTTCTCTAGTTGTGTTGGGAGCTGGTCTCTAGTTAATCTCTTCTCTAGTTGTGTTAGGAGCTGGTCTCTAGTTAATCTCTTCTCTAGTTGTGTTAGGAGCTGGTCTCTAGTTAATCTCTTCTCTAGTTGTGTAGGGATCTGGTCTCTAGTTAATCTCTTCTCTAGTTGTGTAGGGAGCTGGTCTCTAGTTAATCTCTTCTCTTGTTGTGTTGGGAGCTGGTCTCTAGTTAATCTCTTCTCTAGTTGTGTTGGGAGCTGGTCTCTAGTTAATCTCTTCTCTAGTTGTGTTGGGAGCTGGTCTCTAGTTAATCTCTTCTCTAGTTGTGTAGGGAGCTGGTCTCTAGTTAATCTCTTCTCTAGTTGTGTAGGGATCTGGTCTCTAGTTAATCTCTTCTCTAGTTGTGTAGGGAGCTGGTCTATAGTTAATCTCTTCTCTAGTTGTGTAGGGAGCTGGTCTATAGTTAATCTCTTCTCTAGTTGTGTAGGGAGCTGGTGTATAGTTAATCTCTTCTCTAGTTGTGCAGGGAGCTGGTCTCTAG
This sequence comes from Gymnocephalus cernua, assembly GCA_023631565.1. Classification (NCBI taxonomy): domain Eukaryota; kingdom Metazoa; phylum Chordata; class Actinopteri; order Perciformes; family Percidae; genus Gymnocephalus; species Gymnocephalus cernua. The sequence continues at coordinate 33,671,025 of CM042440.1, forward strand.
TTAATCTCTTCTCTAGTTGTGTTGGGAGCTGGTCTCTAGTTAATCTCTTCTCTAGTTGTGTTAGGAGCTGGTCTCTAGTTAATCTCTTCTCTAGTTGTGTTAGGAGCTGGTCTCTAGTTAATCTCTTCTCTAGTTGTGTAGGGATCTGGTCTCTAGTTAATCTCTTCTCTAGTTGTGTAGGGAGCTGGTCTCTAGTTAATCTCTTCTCTTGTTGTGTTGGGAGCTGGTCTCTAGTTAATCTCTTCTCTAGTTGTGTAGGGATCTGGTCTCTAGTTAATCTCTTCTCTAGTTGTGTTGGGAGCTGGTCTCTAGTTAATCTCTTCTCTAGTTGTGTAGGGAGCTGGTCTCTAGTTAATCTCTTCTCTAGTTGTGTTGGGAGCTGGTCTATAGTTAATCTCTTCTCTAGTTGTGTTGGGAGCTGGTCTCTAGTTAATCTCTTCTCTAGTTGTGTAGGGAGCTGGTCTCTAGTTAATCTCTTCTCTAGTTGTGTAGGGAGCTGGTCTCTAGTTAATCTCTTCTCTAGTTGTGTTAGGAGCTGGTCTATAGTTAATCTCTTCTCTAGTTGTGTAGGGAGCTGGTCTCTAGTTAATCTCTTCTCTAGTTGTGTTAGGAGCTGGTCTATAGTTAATCTCTTCTCTAGTTGTGTTGGGAGCTGGTCTCTAGTTAATCTCTTCTCTAGTTGTGTAGGGAGCTGGTCTCTATTTAATCTCTTCTCTAGTTGTTTAGGGAGCTGGTCTCTAGTTAATCTCTTCTCTAGTTGTGTAGGGAGCTGGTCTATAGTTAATCTCTTCTCTAGTTGTGTTGGGAGCTGGTCTCTAGTTAATCTCTTCTCTAGTTGTGTAGGGAGCTGGTCTCTAGTTAATCTCTTCTCTAGTTGTGTAGGGAGCTGGTCTATAGTTAATCTCTTCTCTAGTTGTGTTGGGAGCTGGTCTCTAGTTAATCTCTTCTCTAGTTGTGTTGGGAGCTGGTCTCTAGTTAATCTCTTCTCTAGTTGTGTAGGGAGCTGGTCTATAGTTAATCTCTTCTCTAGTTGTGTTGGGAGCTGCTCTCTAGTTAATCTCTTCTCTTGTTGTGTTGGGAGCTGGTCTCTAGTTAATCTCTTCTCTAGTTGTGTAGGGAGCTGGTCTCTAGTTAATCTCTTCTCTAGTTGTGTAGGGAGCTGGTCTCTAGTTAATCTCTTCTCTAGTTGTGTAGGGAGCTGGTCTCTAGTTAATCTCTTCTCTAGTTGTGTAGGGAGCTGGTCTCTAGTTAATCTCTTCTCTAGTTGTGTTGGGAGCTTGTCTCTAGTTAATCTCTTCTCTAGTTGTGTAGGGAGCTGGTCTCTAGTTAATCTCTTCTCTAGTTGTGTAGGGAGCTGGTCTCTAGTTAATCTCTTCTCTAGTTGTGTTAGGAGCTGGTCTATAGTTAATCTCTTCTCTAGTTGTGTTGGGAGCTGGTCTCTAGTTAATCTCTTCTCTAGTTGTGTAGGGAGCTGGTCTCTATTTAATCTCTTCTCTAGTTGTGTTGGGAGCTGGTCTCTAGTTAATCTCTTCTCTAGTTGTGTTGGGAGCTGGTCTCTAGTTAATCTCTTCTCTAGTTGTGTAGGGAGCTGGTCTCTAGTTAATCTCTTCTCTAGTTGTGTAGGGAGCTGGTCTCTAGTTAATCTCTTCTCTAGTTGTGTAGGGAGCTGGTCTCTAGTTAATCTCTTCTCTAGTTGTGTAGGGAGCTGGTCTCTAGTTAATCTCTTCTCTAGTTGTGTAGGGAGCTGGTCTCTAGTTAATCTCTTCTCTAGTTGTGTAGGGAGCTGGTCTCTAGTTAATCTCTTCTCTAGTTGTGTAGGGAGCTGGTCTATAGTTAATCTCTTCTCTAGTTGTGTAGGGAGCTGGTCTCTAGTTAATCTCTTCTCTAGTTGTGTTGGGAGCTGGTCTCTAGTTAATCTCTTCTCTAGTTGTGTAGGGAGCTGGTCTCTAGTTAATCTCTTCTCTAGTTGTGTAGGGAGCTGGTCTATAGTTAATCTCTTCTCTAGTTGTGTTGGGAGCTGGTCTATAGTTAATCTCTTCTCTAGTTGTGTAGGGAGCTGGTCTATAGTTAATCTCTTCTCTAGTTGTGTTGGGAGCTGGTCTATAGTTAATCTCTTCTCTAGTTGTGTTGGGAGCTGGTCTCTAGTTAATCTCTTCTCTAGTTGTGTAGGGAGCTGGTCTCTAGTTAATCTCTCCTCTAGTTGTGTAGGGAGCTGGTCTCTAGTTAATCTCTTCTCTAGTTGTGTTAGGAGCTGGTCTATAGTTAATCTCTTCTCTAGTTGTGTAGGGAGCTGGTCTCTAGTTAATCTCTTCTCTAGTTGTGTTAGGAGCTGGTCTATAGTTAATCTCTTCTCTAGTTTTGTTGGGAGCTGGTCTCTAGTTAATCTCTTCTCTAGTTGTGTAGGGAGCTGGTCTCTAGTTAATCTCTTCTCTAGTTGTGTAGGGAGCTGGTCTCTAGTTAATCTCTTCTCTGGTTGTGTAGGGAGCTGGTCTATAGTTAATCTCTTCTCTAGTTGTGTTGGGAGCTGGTCTCTAGTTAATCTCTTCTCCAGTTGTGTAGGGAGCTGGTCTCTAGTTAATCTCTTCTCTAGTTGTGTAGGGAGCTGGTCTATAGTTAATCTCTTCTCTAGTTGTGTTGGGAGCTGGTCTCTAGTTAATCTCTTCTCTAGTTGTGTAGGGAGCTGGTCTATAGTTAATCTCTTCTCTAGTTGTGTAGGGAGCTGGTCTCTAGTTAATCTCTTCTCTAGTTGTGTTGGGAGCTGGTCTATAGTTAATCTCTTCTCTAGTTGTGTTGGGAGCTGGTCTCTAGTTAATGTCTTCTCTTGTTGTGTTGGGAGCTGGTCTCTAGTTAATCTCTTCTCTAGTTGTGTAGGGAGCTGGTCTCTAGTTAATCTCTTCTCTAGTTGTGTAGGGAGCTGGTCTCTAGTTAATCTCTTCTCTAGTTGTGTAGGGAGCTGGTCTATAGTTAATCTCTTCTCTAGTTGTGTAGGGAGCTGGTCTCTAGTTAATCTCTTCTCTAGTTGTGTTAGGAGCTGGTCTCTAGTTAATCTCTTCTCTAGTTGTGTTAGGAGCTGGTCTCTAGTTAATCTCTTCTCTAGTTGTGTAGGGATCTGGTCTCTAGTTAATCTCTTCTCTAGTTGTGTAGGGAGCTGGTCTATAGTTAATCTCTTCTCTAGTTGTGTAGGGAGCTGGTCTATAGTTAATCTCTTCTCTAGTTGTGTAGGGAGCTGGTCTATAGTTAATCTCTTCTCTAGTTGTGTAGGGAGCTGGTCTCTAGTTAATCTCTTCTCTAGTTGTGTTGGGAGCTGGTCTCTAGTTAATCTCTTCTCTAGTTGTGTTAGGAGCTGGTCTCTAGTTAATCTCTTCTCTAGTTGTGTTAGGAGCTGGTCTCTAGTTAATCTCTTCTCTAGTTGTGTAGGGATCTGGTCTCTAGTTAATCTCTTCTCTAGTTGTGTAGGGAGCTGGTCTCTAGTTAATCTCTTCTCTTGTTGTGTTGGGAGCTGGTCTCTAGTTAATCTCTTCTCTAGTTGTGTAGGGATCTGGTCTCTAGTTAATCTCTTCTCTAGTTGTGTTGGGAGCTGGTCTCTAGTTAATCTCTTCTCTAGTTGTGTAGGGAGCTGGTCTCTAGTTAATCTCTTCTCTAGTTGTGTTGGGAGCTGGTCTATAGTTAATCTCTTCTCTAGTTGTGTTGGGAGCTGGTCTCTAGTTAATCTCTTCTCTAGTTGTGTAGGGAGCTGGTCTCTAGTTAATCTCTTCTCTAGTTGTGTAGGGAGCTGGTCTATAGTTAATCTCTTCTCTAGTTGTGTTGGGAGCTGGTCTCTAGTTAATCTCTTCTCTAGTTGTGTAGGGAGCTGGTCTCTAGTTAATCTCTTCTCTAGTTGTGTAGGGAGCTGGTCTATAGTTAATCTCTTCTCTAGTTGTGTTGGGAGCTGCTCTCTAGTTAATCTCTTCTCTTGTTGTGTTTGGAGCTGGTCTCTAGTTAATCTCTTCTCTAGTTGTGTAGGGAGCTGGTCTCTAGTTAATCTCTTCTCTAGTTGTGTAGGGAGCTGGTCTCTAGTTAATCTCTTCTCTAGTTGTGTAGGGAGCTGGTCTCTAGTTAATCTCTTCTCTAGTTGTGTAGGGAGCTGGTCTCTAGTTAATCTCTTCTCTAGTTGTGTTGGGAGCTGGTCTCTAGTTAATCTCTTCTCTAGTTGTGTAGGGAGCTGGTCTCTAGTTAATCTCTTCTCTAGTTGTGTAGGGAGCTGGTCTCTAGTTAATCTCTTCTCTAGTTGTGTTAGGAGCTGGTCTATAGTTAATCTCTTCTCTAGTTGTGTTGGGAGCTGGTCTCTAGTTAATCTCTTCTCTAGTTGTGTAGGGAGCTGGTCTCTATTTAATCTCTTCTCTAGTTGTGTTGGGAGCTGGTCTCTAGTTAATCTCTTCTCTAGTTGTGTTGGGAGCTGGTCTCTAGTTAATCTCTTCTCTAGTTGTGTAGGGAGCTGGTCTCTAGTTAATCTCTTCTCTAGTTGTGTAGGGAGCTGGTCTCTAGTTAATCTCTTCTCTAGTTGTGTAGGGAGCTGGTCTCTAGTTAATCTCTTCTCTAGTTGTGTAGGGAGCTGGTCTCTAGTTAATCTCTTCTCTAGTTGTGTAGGGAGCTGGTCTCTAGTTAATCTCTTCTCTAGTTGTGTAGGGAGCTGGTCTATAGTTAATCTCTTCTCTAGTTGTGTTGGGAGCTGGTCTCTAGTTAATCTCTTCTCTAGTTGTGTTGGGAGCTGGTCTCTAGTTAATCTCTTCTCTAGTTGTGTTGGGAGCTGGTCTCTAGTTAATCTCTTCTCTAGTTGTGTAGGGAGCTGGTCTATAGTTAATCTCTTCTCTAGTTGTGTTGGGAGCTGGTCTCTAGTTAATCTCTTCTCTAGTTGTTTAGGGAGCTGGTCTCTAGTTAATCTCTTCTCTAGTTGTGTTGGGAGCTGGTCTATAGTTAATCTCTTCTCTAGTTGTGTTGGGAGCTGGTCTCTAGTTAATCTCTTCTCTTGTTGTGTTGGGAGCTGGTCTCTAGTTAATCTCTTCTCTAGTTGTGTTGGGAGCTGGTCTCTAGTTAATCTCTTCTCTAGTTGTGTAGGGATCTGGTCTCTAGTTAATCTCTTCTCTAGTTGTGTAGGGAGCTGGTCTATAGTTAATCTCTTCTCTAGTTGTGTAGGGAGCTGGTCTCTAGTTAATCTCTTCTCTAGTTGTGTTAGGAGCTGGTCTCTAGTTAATCTCTTCTCTAGTTGTGTTAGGAGCTGGTCTATAGTTAATCTCTTCTCTAGTTGTGTTGGGAGCTGGTCTCTAGTTAATCTCTTCTCTAGTTGTGTAGGGAGCTGGTCTCTAGTTAATCTCTTCTCTAGTTGTGTAGGGAGCTGGTCTCTAGTTAATCTCTTCTCTAGTTGTGTAGGGAGCTGGTCTCTAGTTAATCTCTTCTCTTGTTGTGTTGGGAGCTGGTCTCTAGTTAATCTCTTCTCTAGTTGTGTTGGGAGCTGGTCTCTAGTTAATCTCTTCTCTAGTTGTGTAGGGATCTGGTCTCTAGTTAATCTCTTCTCTAGTTGTGTAGGGAGCTGGTCTCTAGTTAATCTCTTCTCTAGTTGTGTTAGGAGCTGGTCTCTAGTTAATCTCTTCTCTAGTTGTGTTAGGAGCTGGTCTATAGTTAATCTCTTCTCTAGTTGTGTTGGGAGCTGGTCTCTAGTTAATCTCTTCTCTAGTTGTGTAGGGAGCTGGTCTCTAGTTAATCTCTTCTCTAGTTGTGTAGGGAGCTGGTCTCTAGTTAATCTCTTCTCTAGTTGTGTTAGGAGCTGGTCTATAGTTAATCTCTTCTCTAGTTGTGTTGTGAGCTGGTCTCTAGTTAATCTCTTCTCTAGTTGTGTAGGGAGCTGGTCTCTAGTTAATCTCTTCTCTAGTTGTGTAGGGAGCTGGTCTCTAGTTAATCTCTTCTCTAGTTGTGTAGGGAGCTGGTCTATAGTTAATCTCTTCTCTAGTTGTGTTGGGAGCTGGTCTCTAGTTAATCTCTTCTCTAGTTGTGTTGGGAGCTGGTCTCTAGTTAATCTCTTCTCTAGTTGTGTAGGGAGCTGGTCTCTAGTTAATCTCTTCTCTAGTTGTGTAGGGAGCTGGTCTCTAGTTAATCTATTCTCTAGTTGTGTAGGGAGCTGGTCTCTAGTTAATCTCTTCTCTAGTTGTGTTGGGAGCTGGTCTATAGTTAATCTCTTCTCTAGTTGTATTGGGAGCTGGTCTATAGTTAATCTCTTCTCTAGTTGTGTTGGGAGCTGGTCTCTAGTTAATCTCTTCTCTAGTTGTGTAGGGAGCTGGTCTCTAGTTAATCTCTTCTCTAGTTGTGTAGGGAGCTGGTCTCTAGTTAATCTCTTCTCTAGTTGTGTTAGGAGCTGGTCTCTAGTTAATCTCTTCTCTAGTTGTGTAGGGAGCTGGTCTTTAGTTAATCTCTTCTCTAGTTGTGTTGGGAGCTGGTCTCTAGTTAATCTCTTCTCTAGTTGTGTAGGGAGCTGGTCTCTAGTTAATCTCTTCTCTAGTTGTGTAGGGAGCTGGTCTCTAGTTAATCTCTTCTCTAGTTGTGTAGGGAGCTGGTCTCTAGTTAATCTCTTCTCTAGTTGTGTAGGGAGCTGGTCTCTAGTTAATCTCTTCTTTAGTTGTGTTGGGAGCTGGTCTCTAGTTAATCTCTTCTCTAGTTGTGTAGGGAGCTGGTCTCTAGTTAATCTCTTCTCTAGTTGTGTAGGGAGCTGGTCTCTAGTTAATCTCTTCTCTAGTTGTGTAGGGAGCTGGTCTCTAGTTAATCTCTTCTCTAGTTGTGTTGGGAGCTGGTCTCTAGTTAATCTCTTCTCTAGTTGTGTAAGGAGCTGGTCTCTAGTTAATCTCTTCTCTAGTTGTGTTGGGAGCTGGTCTATAGTTAATCTCTTCTCTAGTTGTGTTGGGAGCTGGTCTCTAGTTAATCTCTTCTCTAGTTGTATAGGGAGCTGGTCTATAGTTAATCTCTTCTCTAGTTGTGTTGGGAGCTGGTCTCTAGTTAATCTCTTCTCTAGTTGTGTTGGGAGCTGGTCTCTAGTTAATCTCTTCTCTAGTTGTGTAGGGAGCTGGTCTCTAGTTAATCTCTTCTCTAGTTGTGTAGGGAGCTGGTCTCTAGTTAATCTCTTCTCTAGTTGTGTAGGGAGCTGGTCTCTAGTTAATCTCTTCTCTAGTTGTGTTGGGAGCTGGTCTCTAGTTAATCTCTTCTCTAGTTGTGTAAGGAGCTGGTCTCTAGTTAATCTCTTCTCTAGTTGTGTTGGGAGCTGGTCTATAGTTAATCTCTTCTCTAGTTGTGTTGGGAGCTGGTCTCTAGTTAATCTCTTCTCTAGTTGTATAGGGAGCTGGTCTATAGTTAATCTCTTCTCTAGTTGTGTTGGGAGCTGGTCTCTAGTTAATCTCTTCTCTAGTTGTGTTGGGAGCTGGTCTCTAGTTAATCTCTTCTCTAGTTGTGTTGGGAGCTGGTCTATAGTTAATCTCTTCTCTAGTTGTGTTGGGAGCTGGTCTCTAGTTAATCTCTTCTCTAGTTGTATAGGGAGCTGGTCTATAGTTAATCTCTTCTCTAGTTGTGTTGGGAGCTGGTCTCTAGTTAATCTCTTCTCTAGTTGTGTTGGGAGCTGGTCTCTAGTTAATCTCTTCTCTAGTTGTGTTGGGAGCTGGTCTGTAGTTAATCTCTTCTCTAGTTGTGTTGGGAGCTGGTCTCTAGTTAATCTCTTCTCTAGTTGTGTTGGGAGCTGGTCTCTAGGCGACTACACAGCTATGATGACTTCCACCTTCATATTTTAGCGCGGATGTTTACAGCCTACTGACTGTAGAACAGTTCATAATGAATGTTTAACTGAATAAACAGTCAGTAACAGTGTTTCCCACATAGACTAATGTGCAGCGGATCGCCTCACAATCAACACCGCCCGCCGCACTTGCATTTATAAAACAATGTTACCGCTATTTAAAACATGCAGCGTATTGGTTCAGCAGCATATTTCCTTCCCTGCTCTCCTCCGTCTCTCTGTCACTTGTGTCTGCCAGTGTGTTAATGTCAGAGTCCCGACCGACTCTTAGCAAACCAGAGATTTCTCTGCTTTAGAAAGTTAACTAGTCGCAAGTTTGCGGTAAAATGCAGTTGGGTTGTCGAGGTCAAAACACTATACGT
>CM042440.1:33684193-33744193 GCA_023631565.1 Gymnocephalus cernua
TATAAATGCATTGATATCCTCTGGGTCGATATCAGTTCTGGTATAATCCACCACACTGTTACCTAGAACAGAGGAGCAGGTCATTCTCCCCAGAGAGTCACCGCGGCTCCTTCCATTAACCATGTATCAGCCCAGGCTTTGGCATATCTGGAGAACTTGTTTTCCATTTTTGTTTATAATATTATCAAAACTTAGTCTTTGTGGTACTGTGTGAGCTGGGACTGGGGAGATGTGTTTGTTTCCATCTACTTCGATGGAGTCTTTCTCTTTTCCAGTTCTTGTATTGAGATCTCCACATATTAAGATGGGACCTAATGACTGGAAATGAATTATCTCCTCAGTGTAATAGGGGGAGTTTGAGGGTGGGATGTAGATTGCACATAAATATATATCTCTGGTGCTATTAACTACACCTCTGTTGATTTTTATCCAGAGGTGAGTTTTTCCTTTTTTCACTGGCGAGATATCATTTTTATATTGTGCTTTATGCCACATTAATGTTCCCCCTGAATCTCTTCCATTTTTAACATTGTTTTTTTTCACAGAAGGTACAGAAAATTCAATGTAATTATTAGGACAAGTAGATAGTAAATATGAATGGTTCCATGTTTCATGTAGAAGGATGATAGCTAAATTATTTACACTTTTTACAAATTCAGGATTTGTAGTTTTATCCCCAAAAGTTGTGGAGTACAAACCCTGGATATTCAACTACTAATTGAAAATGACATTTGTCTAGATACAGGATCTGTGTTTCACATAGAAATATACAGTTGAAAATCCAACTCCAACAATATTAAGTATTATAATCGCTATGTACATATTATATATACATATATATATATATATATATATATATATATATATATATATATACATATATATATATATATATATATATATATATATATATATATATATATATATATATATATATGTATATATGTTTCTCTCTCTCTCTCAGTTCAATTCAAATTGCAGTTCCTATCCGACAATTTGAGCGGAAGTTAGCGTTGCTATGGTAATGATAAACAAATCAGAATTCTTAACTTCTAATAATATAAATAATGATTGCATAACGATATGTTAGCTGGACTGTTACACACTGAAACCTCTCTCTCTCTCTCACACACACACACACACTCTCTCCCTCCTCCCTCCCTCCCTCTCTCTCTCTCCCTCCTCCCTCCCTCCCTCTCTCTCTCTCTCTCCCTCCTCCCTCCCTCTCTCTCTCTCTCTCCCTCCTCCCTCCCTCTCTCTCTCTCTCTCCCTCCTCCCTCCCTCCCTCTCTCTCTGTCTCTCCCTCCTCCCTTAAGCCCAATTTATACTTGTGCGTAGAATCAACGGTGCAGGCTACGGCGTAGGGTCTGGCGTAGCCTGACGCGCACCTCTCGAAAAATGTAACTACGCGTCGCAGCAACGCACGTCTCTAGGCCGTGGCTTGGTAGTGTTGCATTTCCCCCGACTCATTTCCTGGTTCTCCTTCTCCATAACCAACGTAAAATCAAGGAGAGGGTTAACTTCTCCTGCTCCAGGTTTCCCACCGTGGTCAGAAAGAACAGAGGAGACACTTTGTTTCTCTCACTATGACTCTAGAGTCACTACTCGCTCCGGAGCTAATCACCGTCACTCTCACTTCCTCCTCGCTCTAAAACACACTCCCCACACACACACACACACGCTATCTCCACGCACACACCAGCGCACAAGTATAAAACAACAGACCACGGCGTAGGCTACGGAGAAAGCTCTGCGTGGAGCCTCCGCACAACCATAAAACAAGCTTTACTCCCTCTATCTCTGTCTCTCCCTCTCTCCCTCCCTCCCTCCCTCTCTCTCTCTCCCTCAATTCAATTTTATTTATAATGTCAAATTATAACAGGAGTTACCTGGAGACACTTTACAGATAGAGTAGGTCTAGACCACACTCTATAATTTACAAAGACCCAACAATTCTAGTAATTCCCTCAAGAGCAAACATTTAGTGCAACAGTGGCGAGGAAAATCTCCCTTTTAGGAAGAAACCTGGGACAGACCCAGGCTCTTGGTAGGTGGTGTCTGACGGAGCCGGTTGGGGGGGTGATGAACAGCGGCAATAACAGTCACAGTATAGTTAATAAACAGTGGCTAGAAATAGTGGTTGTAGTAGCGTAGCAGGGAGCAGCACGGTATAGCAGGGTATTTCAGCAGAACCACGGCAACAGCTGGAACCATGATGTTGGTGCTACCGTAATCCTGGGATTTCATCCTGGGTGAAAAGAAACCTAAAGCTCCCAGAGCTCTCTCCTCTCCCTCCCCTCCCCTTCCATTTGGGTCAGTTAAGTAACTTATTTGTTGCATATTTATTGTTTAATATTGACTGTTAATTAGAGAGTGTTTGGTGTTTTCACCCTGGCATCTCTCTCCCTCCTCCCACCCCCCCCCCCCCCCCCCCCCCCCCTGCTCCTCGGCCTTATGGGGGTTTGTGTTGCTCCTCATTAACCCTCAGAGCAGAAACATTGTTTGTTCAGTCACAGAAAGTCGGAGGTAAAGAAAAGACTTCTTTTCCTTCTTTCTCCGTCTGTCCGTTCCCTCCGTCGTCTTTTCATCTGTTCATCTTTCTTCTCCTTTTCAGAGGAACAACGACTCACAAATACTTACTATATTACTTTAGTCTCTGTTATTTTACATGCTTCTGTAACTCATGTTTATTCATATTGATTTCTGTGTGTGTGAAGAACTTTGCATGGAAATTAAACAGCAGATACCTGATTCACTCACAATCACACACACACACACACATATATATATATATATATATATATATATATATATATATATATATATATATATATATATAGAGAGAGAGAGAGAGAGAGAGAGAGAGAGAGAGAGAGAGCGAGAGACAGACAGACAGGCAGAGAGTCAGACAGTAAGGCTTCAAAGCTCTGAGTAAGGTCCAGGCTCAGTGGGTTAGAAGGCCTGCCTCCCACGTTGTAGAGGGGGAGGCAGAGTGGCAAATCTCCCAGCATGCCTCTCAAAGGGGGTCACACCCCTTTTGAATGGCGATGCAAAAAGAATAAGAAGCACCCCCCCAATCCGGCCCACAGGAGCGTTTCCTAAGTCAGCGCCCCGTAATGGAGGCAGGAAACACGTCCTCATATCTGAACCAGAGACGGTAACGGTGGTTAACGTTGGCAGACGGGTTATTTACTACAACCCCAAATCAGAAAAAGTTGGGCTCGGAGGCATCTGGGATGGACCATCACACAGTGGAAACGTGTACTGTGGTCAGATGAATCAGTATTTCAGGTATTTTTTGGGAGCCGTGTGCTCCGGACCAAAGAAGAAAAGGATCATCCAGACTGTTACCAGCAACAAGTCCAAAAGCCAGGGTCTGTCATGTTATGGGGTTGTGTCAGTGCCCTTGGCAAAGGTAACTTGCACTTCTGTGATGGCACCATTAATGCTGAAAAGTACATAGAGATTTTGGAGCACAATATGTTGCCTTCAAGAAGACATCTTTTCCAGGGACGTCCATGCATATTTCAACAAGATAATGCAAAACCACATTCTGCACACATTACAAAGTCCTGGCTGCGGAGGAAGAGGATACGGGTACTTGACTGGCCTGCCTGCAGTCCCGACCTGTCTCCAATAGAGAATGTGTGGTGCATTTTGAAGTGCAAAATGCGACAACAAAGACCCCGTACTGTTGCCCACCTTAAGACTTGTTTGCAGCAAGAATGGGACAAAATTACACCTGAAACACTTCATCACTTGGTGTCTTCAGTCCCTAAACGTCTTTTAAGTGTTGTGAAAAGGAATGGCAACATTACAAAGTGGTAAATGCTTTACTGTTCCAACTTTTTTTAAATGTGTTGCAAGAACCAAAATAGGAATTTAGTTTTTTTGAAACAAAAACAATAAAAATCATGAGGAACACATTAAATTATGTGCTGTTGTATTGTCTGCAATGAAATACAAGTCAAAGTACATTTAGAAATCACTACTTTCTTTTTTTATTTGTGTTTTCTATACTGTCCCAACTTTTTCTGATTCGGGGTTGTACATATGTTTCTGAACCTTTAACGTCTGTCTGTCTCTCTGTCTGTCTGTCACACACACACACACACACACTATCTCTCTCTTTCAGCCAATCAGCTGTGAGTCTTTTCATATGCGCGCTGCAGCTGATAACAATCTGAGCTCCTTCCCTGCTGCTCTACACATGAATGCATCACACACACACACACACACACACACACACACACACACACACACACACACACACACACACAACACACACAGAGTATCACACTTTGTTGTTAACAGTGCTGCAGATGTAAAAGAGAAAACCCTAAATTGGTCAGGAAGTTTAACCCTAACCCATCTTCTTCCTGCTTGGCAGGAATTAACCCCAGCTGCTGAGTGTTGGTGAGGGTTACAGGGCTAAAAACTACTTCTGATAGTTCACGTGTTCACCAAAACAAGTTCCTTCCTGAGACTATATGTAGCAGAGGTACCGTGATTGGTTTAAAGAAATGGTAATACACCAGAGCACGTTTTCCTCGCATCCAGGAATGCTGTGTGGACTAGTCAGACCCTCCACAACTCTGTGAAGGAGGGTCTCTCAAAGAGAGACTACTGAACACCCGACTACCACTGACCTGACGGAGCGCCATGCGGAGCGCCGTGCGGAGCGCCGTGCGGAGCGCCGTGCGGAGCGCCGTGCGGAGCGCCGTGCGGAGCGCCGTGCGGAGCGCCGTGCGGAGCGCCGTGGGGAGCGCCGTAGCAGATAAACACATCTACTAATGCTGCGGTCCATTGTCAGCGTCACTTCCACACTCCCCATTCATTTCTAATTTATGCAAGCAGCCGTGCAATGCATTCTGGGGACTTTGGAAGAGCGGGGCGTGGCGTGGCCCGTGTGTGTGTGTGGGTGTTGTATGTTAATTTTAGACCATGTGGATAAAGTAGAAACCAAATGTTGTGGTATAGCCAGATTTCTAAAGTGTCTCTATGAGACCTAAAGGACCAGGATGTAGAAGTGATGTTGGGACTCACTGATCATCAGGATGCTGCTGTTTGAGGAGGATTTTGGTGTTGACTCAGCTCTCCGTAAATGCAAATCCCCCCCCCCCCCCCCCCCCCTCCCAACAACAAGCCCTGTGTCATACACATGTTAAATACGGATGGATTTGGGGGTGGGGGGGTGTTTAACATGTGAAGATCAAGCTGCAGAACTAACCTCAACTACACTCACACAGGTAACGGAGGACTCATTAACACACACACACACACACACACACACACACACACACACACACACGTACGTACACTCACATACACACAGGGACACACACACACACACATACGTACGTACACTTACACACACACAGGGACACACACACATACACACTCTTCTCAAGTTAAATGAAGGATCAGTTCACTACTTTCATTGAATTTTGGGTGTTTTTATTAAATTTTATAGCATATTTCTGCTTTTTTAAACTCAGAAATTAGTTTAGTTTAGTTTATTGACCCTGAATTCCAAGAATAAGTGTGTATACGTTGGTAGTAGTGGGAAAAAAGTGCCAAATGTAAAAATTACAATCAAACAACGTGACAAAAAAGTGACAAAAATATAAAAAAAACATCAAAAACTTAGAAAAAAAACTTCGTAAAAAGTGACAAAACTGAAAATAAATTCAATAAAAAGTGTCCAAAGCTAAAAAAAAAAAAAGAATGCGCATTTTTGTTGAAAAAAATGCGCATTTCTTTGGCCGGAATAAATTAGCGTGTTCTCATGAGAAGGAGGTACATGTAGCTGTGAGAAGTGCAGCTCTATAATTAATATGTTTTCTACGTATGTATTGCTGTCACCCAGGAAATGGGAAGACGTTAAAGGGATACTTCACCGCTGGAAAGCTGAATATATCTTTAAATTGGGTCACTTATGTAGCAGAAATGTGAAAAAAAATGAAATTGGTGCCTTCTAGGCCGAGAAAAGCCAGAAAATGTGTTTTTGGCTCATATGGATGAAAGACACCAAATCCCAGAATGCACTTCGCTTCGCTGCTTTCAAGCCACACCTACCACTTGACAGACAGACAGCGAGGCATTCGACTCAACTCAATGTGTTTTATTGTTATTTCAACCATATACACGAAACAACATTTCTGCACCAGTCCGTGTTAACACAGCCCACCTTCATACAGAGCATCTCTAGCTCGTATCGTCGGAAGGCTAGCAGGCCTGGTAGCTGGACAGTCCGGTTCACTGTTGTTCAGCCATGTTTCCACGAAAGCAAAAAACACAGTCTCTGAACTCGCGTTGGGAGCATCGTTGAAGTTGGATGTCGTCCAGTTTGTTGTTTAATGAACGGACACTTGCAAGCAGGATTGATGGGACAGGTGGCCGGCTAGCGTTAGCTTCCCACCTAGCCGACGTGGATGTCCACTACCCGGCTCGGGGCATCAAGCGAGACCGCTGGTCTCCGTGCTGGTCTCCGTGCTGGTCTCCGTGCTGGTCTCCGTGCTGGTCTCTGTGCTGGTCTCCGTGCTGGTCTCGGTGCAGGCGAAGCTCTCGTAGTGGGCCGATTATTCTGTCTGTAATAACGTTTCCTGCATATTCTCTGCTCTGTACCGATGTATCCCGGTGGTACACCTGCGGTAGTTTGAATGCACATAATTGTTGTAAACGTTTGCTGCTGAGAAGATAGAGCAGAGCCCCGTTTAGCGAGGATTCAAGATGGCTGACATTTCGTTTTTTTCCGGCTGAGATCGCCTCGCTTCGGGCGATGGGCGGGTTGAAAACATGCGGAAGTAGCTCCTACTACTGGCTGTAGTCTTTTGCTCTGGCCAAAAAAATCCTCCGATGACGCAAAAATCATCATTTTGCGTCATTGGAGGAATGTTTTCCAGACCCCCCAATGCAGAGGTCTCCCGTGGCAGAAGGACATGACGGAGGGACGCACGGTCATTCAGAAATACTACCGGGTTTCTACTGATACAAAGCTGAATGCTAAATCGGTGAAGTATCCCTTTAAGGAGAAAACACAAGACTTTCCTCCTCCAATCAGGAGATTTTTGAGCATCCTTCAGCCAATCAGGATGCAGAACTCTCTGTTTTTATGGTATGAATGTCGAGAGATATAATATAATGTTTCTCCACTGCAGCAGCAGCAGCTTGACCTTTGACCCCTGACGGCTCTCAGAACAACAGCCACATTCCTGAGTAACGGCTCAGCTCATCTATGTGAATGGGTGGTAACACACACACACACACACACACACACACACAACCACACACACACACACACACACACACACAGGGACACACACACACACAACCACACACAGGGACACACACACACACACACACACACACACACACACACACACACACACACACACACACACACACACAGGGACACACACACGCAGAGGCACACACACACACACACACACACACAGGGACACACACACACATACACACACAGAGGCACACACACACACACACACACACACAAACAACCACACACAGGGACACACACACACACACATACACACACAGAGACAAACACACACACACAGACACACAGAGGTACACACACACACACACACACACACACACACACACACACACACACACACACACACACACACACACACACACACACACACACACACAGAGAGAGACACACACACATTAACAGCAACTGCAGTTTGTTTTCAGATGTAAAAATCTCATTTTATTGCCACGGAAGTTACAAATTAACTTTCTCTCTCAGGTTACACACATATCAAAGCTGCTCAGATGGATATTATTTAAAGGCCATGTTGCAGGTTAACCACTACTGTTGATTAATGGGTACATAAACCACTCAAGAAATGTACATCATTGTTAAAAATGTCTCCAAATAGTGTTAAAGGCCAGTTTCTGTCGTTTTTTGGTATTAGTGGTTTTTTTAACACAATTCAGTGATGACGTCACGTTGGGGAGACATGCCTCAGCCTAGTACTAGAACTACAGTACTACTACAGTACTAGAACTATGGTGACTGACTGGGATGAGGAAGAGGAGTTTTTACTGTTAGTGAATAGCACCGAGTGAAAGTCAATGTTCTCTTTATATCTAGTGTCAGTGATCATGTTGTTAGTTGAGATAAGTACTGGTAAACTTATCTAGATCTAGAAAATAGAAGGCATCATGCTAGCTATGGGCTAACTTGCATCATGCTAGCTATGGGCTAACTTGCATCATGCTAGCTATGGGCTAACTTGCATCATGCTAGCTATGGGCTAACTTGCATCATGCTAGCTATGGGCTAACTTGCATCATGCTAGCTATGGGCTAACTTGCATCATGCAAGCTATGGGCTAACTTGCATCATGCTAGCTATGGGCTAACTTGCATCATGCAAGCTATGGGCTAACTTGCATCATGCAAGCTATGGGCTAACTTGCATCATGCAAGCTATGGGCTAACTTGCATCATGCTATCTATGGGCTAACTTGCATCATGCTAGCTATGGGCTAACTTGCATCATGCTAGCTATGGGCTAACTTGCATCATGCTAGCTATGGGCTAACTTGCATCATGCTAGCTATGGGCTAACTTGCATCATGCAAGCTATGGGCTAACTTGCATCATGCAAGCTATGGGCTAACTTGCATCATGCTAGCTATGGGCTAACTTGCATCATGCAAGCTATGGGCTAACTTGCATCATGCTAGCTATGGGCTAACTTGCATCATGCTAGCTATGGGCTAACTTGCATCATGCTAGCTATGGGCTAACTTGCATCATGCTAGCTATGGATTAACTTGCCAGTCTCACCTGTGAAATCCCCCAACGGTTGTAAACACATTTTCGATTAGATATCTCACGTTATGGTAGCCTACTTGGTCCAGTAACAGCATATTTGCCTAGTGTTTATTTATTAAATGGACTGGGGGTGCTGTTCGGCTTTTCACAAGTTTAGACAGCTAGCTAATACTACGCCAATGTTTTGCTAACGTTAGCACAACAGCGTTAGCCTAGACTGCTAGATATTTATTACGACCTTCGCGGTTTCCTGTATCTGCGTCCATGTTGTCAACATAAGACCTGTGGCGTTAGTGCTCCTTTTGTACCATCATTTTATTGAATGAAATGCTTTGCTTCGCTCCTACGAGATGGGTGGGTTTGTGTTACGTTACACACAAAGCTAACTGGCGATCGTTAGCATCCTGTATGCTAATGGAATTAGCTAGCTAACGTTGCGTAGCCAGCCAGCATCTTCGGCAGTAGTTTCGGCGAGCTAACCACGACAGCTAACACATCCAAATGTGTCTCCATTTCAAACATCACTGCAGGTTGACTGTTTTTAGCAGCAGAGGTTGATTGTGGGTGACAATACTGTCGTGGTTAGCTCGCCGAAACTACTGCTGATTGCTGAAGTTGCTGGCTGGCTACGCAACGTGCTAGCTAATTCCGCTAGCATACGTACAGGCTAACTATAGCCTTGTGTGTAACGTAACAAAAAATGTCTCGTAGGAGCGAAGCTTAACATTTCATTGAATAAAAGTATGGTACAAAAGGAGCACTAACGCCACATGTTATGTTGACAACGTGGATGCAACAAACGAAGGCAGTCATAATATTTACGTATCAGGCTAGGCTAACGCTGTACACTAATGTTAGCAAACGTCGGCATAGCTAGCTAGCTGTCTAAACTTGTGACAAGCCAAACAGCATCCCGTCCAAGCTGTGTTTCACTTTCCCTGCAATATTATTATACACATAATAAAGACACATGGACTCGGTCAAGACCAAAAGTCATATTTTGTAAGACCAGTGGCAGAGACCGAGACCATAGACGGTGAACCGAGACGGGCGTTGGTCTATCGTCTCCCCAACGTGACGTCATGCAATGCATTGTGGGGGGAAAATAAACCGCCGTAAAATAGTACTACTTTTTTGTGTTATATTCCGTTTTGTGATACCCAACAACATCAACTACAATGGATAACAGTTTAAATGTAAATTACCAACAAGCATTTAGCGCAAATTCGTTGGAAAATGAACCCTGCAACATGGCCTTTAATATCGATATCAATCTCATGGAGGTGAATCTGAACTAACCCTGTAAAACACCAAAGTCACACAATAACACAAACTAACTGAGACCACGTCCACATGTACCAAAACGATCTTTTTTTTACCTGTCTTCCCTGGATTTTTTTCAAGAATAGTTGCATCCAAGCGAATCCATTTGTAAATGACTCAATGCACTACTTCATATTCCATGCTATTGCTACAGACATTAACCAAAAACGGAGAAGAGCAGAGTCTTCAGCAAATAGCAGGGAAGTTATGTTAACGTTACCTGCTAATAAAGTGGAAGTAGCTAGACAACTTATCAACTAGCTAGCTAATCTGTCTAACTAATTATCTAACTATTATAGTAACTTTTAGCACGGCTTGTTATAGAAAGGCTACCGCAAGAAAAACGTGTAGATTATCAGAGAAAACACTGGATGTTTGTTTGACTGCCGATGCCAACGTTAGCTCTGCTAGCTGCAATCATGCAATCAAAATAAAAAGCAAACCAACAGCAGATTATACAATGTAAACAAAGACACGTTTTCTTGCGGCGGCCTTTATAAAATGAGCAGTGGTGAAAGTTATTAAAGTCGTGTCATGTTAAGAACGGAAATGGAAGTGACAGAAGTCAAAGCCAGCCTTATTAGAAATTCTTTGCTGGTCAGCTACCAGCAAAGAATTTCTAATAAGATGGATACGGTTAGCTTGACCGCAGTCGTCTCAGTGGCTGTGCTACTAGCGGGGGAAGGTTGAAGGCAGCATGCTAGGAGGGTGCGTTTTCAGGATTCGTTTGGACGATCAGCCCAAACGATGCAAAACATGTATGTTTGCATCAAAAAGCGTCTCCGTGTGGATAGGCCCTGATAGACACACACATACACACACACACACACACACACACACACACACACACACACACACACACACACACACACACACACTTGTTCTTCTGTTCTTCACATGCAGCGGTACACGTGAGTTGCTGCTCTACCGCTGCATCCAATTAATTAGTCTGTGTTATTATGTGACTTTGGTGTTTTAAAGCGTTAGGAACTAACTAAACTAAATAATCTGTACTTTTATCATTGTAAAACACACTTCATTCAAAGTGGACAGAAACTAAATAAAACTACCAAAAGCCGTCTTGGTTCATCTTTCCACTGTTCCAACAATCACCACTCTGGTCTGGTTGAAATAAACCCTTAATTCACCGATTTACATGTGGAGATATGCTGGATCTATACACGCTAAAAGTCCTGATTATTTACATGGAGTCTGGCTCTATACACGCTAAAAGTAGTGATTATTTACATGGAGTCTGGCTCTATACACGCTAAAAGTAGTGATTATTTACATGGAGTCTGGTTCTATACACGCTAAAAGTAGTGATTATTTACATGGAGTCTGGCACTATACACGCTAAAAGTAGTGATTATTTACATGGAGTCTGGCTCTATACACACTAAAAGTCCTGATTATTTACATGGAGTCTGGCTCTATACACGCTAAAAGTCCTGATTATTTACATGGAGTCTGGCTCTATACACGCTAAAAGTCCTGATTATTTACATGGAGTCTGGCTCTATACACGCTAAAAGTAGTGATTATTTACATGGAGTCTGGCTCTATACACGCTAAAAGTCCTGATTATTTACATGGAGTCTGGCTCTATACACGCTAAAAGTAGTGATTTTTTACATGGAGTCTGGCTCTATACACGCTAAAAGTAGTGATTATTTACATGGAGTCTGGTTCTATACACGCTAAAAGTCCTGATTATTTACATGGAGTCTGGCTCTATACACACTAAAAGTCCTGATTATTTACATGGAGTCTGGCTCTATACACGCTAAAAGTCCTGATTATTTACATGGAGTCTGGTGTAGTTTGGTGATGGTGATTTCGGGACTGTTTGATGTTAAACTAAAAGGATCTTACTCTTTAACTAAAAGCTCTATCTCTGTAGGGATCCTTTCATAATGTTGTCAGACACTTAGAATAATAATCTGAGTCTGTCAGCAGCAACAACAGAACTTTTAGTGGACTAACTGCTGCTGAACATCAGTCCTGTAGGGTTACATTACAGCCCTGTTCTGGTTTAATACTGGACCAGTTTCAGACACTGAGACACAGAAACATGGAGACAGAGAGTCCAGGGTGGATGAATCAAAGTAAAACTAAAAGGATCTTGTGTAAAAAATATGTCGGAAAATACATCTAGCAACAACAGCGACAAAAAAATGTGGAACATGCTCAAGCGTTCTCCGAAGAACAAGAACACTTGGAAACTGTTCAAGGATTCCTGGAAAGTCCTGTAGGACCTGCACACACACACACACACACACACACACACACACACACACACACACACACACACACACACACACACACACACACACACACACACACACACAGAACTCAATGATCCTTAAAAGACTTAAAAACACAGAGAAACACTTGGAAATTCTTGAGAATTCCTCCTTAAAACAGACAAAAGAGTGGATTTTTTAACGTATTTGTATTTATTTCGACGTTTTTGCACGTACCTATAGGCCTACTGCCTACTATTCACGTTAAGATATATACTGTGTCTGTAGGCTACTCAACATAAAAACGGATTAAACTAACAATATTCCCATCTAATCTTGTCATTTGCATAAAAACTGTCACAGGCTGAAAGAACATGGAGGTAAGTGAGAAACCTCGACCTTGAACGTGCTTGCTTTGATCTAGAGGCTTTGTAGGTCTCGGTGCTGTGATTTAATGCCACTAAACACCAATAAAAACCTGTTAAATATCGATTACTTTCACTGCAATGATTTATCAATTGTAATTGAATTGAAATAACGGCTAGACGGCTGTGGGCGGGCACACAGGGAGAGTAGCAGAGCTGTGATTGGCGGAGAGCGCCACGGAGGCGGGAAGGTTCTGGAAAAGAAGAGCGGTGATTGGTGGAAGGGCGGTAACGTCTCGCGCATGGTCAGCAGCGTTAATAAAACGCCGGTTTGGAAGTTGGAACAGTGAGAGAGATGCTGTCGGTGTGAAGAAGGGACAGCAGCAGCTGGAAAACACGATAAAACATTAAATAAAGCAGTAGTAGTAGTAAAGAAAGTGGTTAGGGTTGTTGTCGGGAGTCCAGCGGTCAGTTTGACACATTTAATCTGGACTATGGTTCAGCAGACGGAACATGGCGGACCGGAGATTATCAGCGGAACCCGCGAGGCAGCCAACCCGACGGACAGCGACCTGAAGGCGGCCTCGGCGCGCAGCGTCGCACCGCTGAAACCAGACTGGTGCA
Organism: Gymnocephalus cernua; assembly: GCA_023631565.1. Lineage (NCBI taxonomy): Eukaryota > Metazoa > Chordata > Actinopteri > Perciformes > Percidae > Gymnocephalus > Gymnocephalus cernua. The sequence continues at coordinate 33,697,563 of CM042440.1, forward strand.
AAACAGCTTCGGGCCACATTAAAAGACCCATGAACGCGTTCATGGTGTGGTCCAAAGTGGAGAGGAGAAAGATCATGGAGCAGTCGCCAGACATGCACAACGCGGAGATCTCCAAGCGGCTCGGGAAGCGCTGGAAAATGTTAAAAGACACGGAAAAGATCCCGTTCATCCGGGAGTCGGAACGACTTCGGTTGAAGCACATGGCGGACTACCCAGACTACAAGTACCGGCCCAAGAAGAAGCCCAAGACGGAGGGATGTGCGTTTCCTCCGGGAGGGAAGACACCGGAGAAACCCGCCGTGAGACCGGTTAATAAAACCCCCGCAAAGAAGAGATTCTCCAAGTTAAAGCCGTTAAAACCGGTGGTGGTCCCGGTTCCGGTCCCGCAGCACGCGGACCCCCGGTACCGGTACGTGTTGACCACCAGCTTCAAACCCAGCAAGCCCGTCAAACTGGAGTTTACCGACGACGAGGAAGACGATGATGACGATGATGATGATGAAGACTCCGAGGTAATTAGGGCTTTTAATCACAGATCGATTTTCCGGTTCTTACGCGTTTTTGACGTTTTTGACGTTTTTTTCACGTTTTCTCGTTTTGAGCTTTTTTCCCCAAGTTTTTGCTACTTTGTTTTTATTTAAATGTTTTTGTTGGTTTATTTTTTGGGGGATCACACTTTGCCTGTTTGTCACCTTTTTTTAAGTTATTTTAGGTCTTTATCGCTTTTTTTGACATTTTCTCGCTTATTCTTTTATTTCAATGTGTTAATGTTATTATTTACACTTTTGAGCGGTGTTCATGTTTTTGTTGATCTCTTAACCCTTCTGTTGTCCTCGGGTCAAATTTGACCCATTTTCAGAAAGTTTCTAGCTATATCAGAAATTTTCAACCAAATTGTCCAAAAACATATTATCGTACATATTATGATTCCATACAACCATAACTCTTCACAAGTAAAATAGATGGTCAGTTCTTTGATAGAATTTGGGTGTGTTTGGGTGTGTAATCAAGGAACTTTGGAAAAAAACAAATAAAAAAAAAAGTGCAAAAAAAATCGACAAACGTCAGAAATTTGTGACAAAAAACGTGACAAAAGTCGGAATAAAGTTACAAAAACATCGGGAAAAAGTGACGACATTTAAAAAAAAAAAAAATGAAACAAACTTCACCAAAAGAGTTTTAATTTGAAATTTTGAACCAGGAAAAAAAACGTTTTTGACGCACATTTCCGCCTGGACTTTTATCGCAGTAAAATTGCGATTTATCGCAAACCTACGTTTTCGAACTCGTCCTAGGGCGTGCGTCCGATCTGCACCAAACTTGGCACATAGCTTCTCCAGACCGACCGGACACAAAATTTACAAAATCATTTTTAGCGGTACAAAAATGTGCAAATTACATACAAACAAATTTGCATAGCTAGCTACGAAAACACAAACTTTTGCATATATCGGTAAAATTAAAAGCTATCAACGCGAAACTTTAGAAACTTGTTTGGGAAGACCCTCTAAGGCTCACCAACAAATTTGGTGAAGATTGGCCACTAGGGGGCGCTACAAGTACGAAAAGTTCATTAATACCTAATCCAATTTTTACAAAATTTGGAGGGTGCCATCTTGGGCCACTCCTGAGGCCACGCCCACAGTGGTGTATTGATGCGTCAGAGTGGGCGTGGCCTATCACGCCCACCCCAAAAATACATGGGTGCCATTACAACGCGTACAATAACATGAATGTAAATGGGAAGTTACACTTATTTTTGGAATTCACGGTCAATTAACCTAATTTATAGGAAATTATACCAAATTCTTGAGTTAAAAAAGCTGAAATTATGAATCATTTAGACTAGTATTAAAGGGCAGTTATGTGTCAACGTACACATTTTTTCTCCAGATGCTAAAAAATTATACATATTGGTTTCATTAACTACTAGCGTTTTGCCTCGCTTCGTGGGAGACTTTGTATTTTTAGGAGGGGGGGGGGGGGCTTTAGGCGTCTTTCCTCAAGAAAACATTATGGTTTTTCACTTTAAGAAGAAATGCAATTTCCCTAAACCTCCAGTGTTTCCTCTAACATTATAAGGTTCAGGTGTAGAATGAATGAATGTAACTGAAAGACTTTTCTCAGATCTCCTGATTGTGTCGGACTTCTTTATCTTTACGTTTTGTCTTTAAGCTTTCTGAGTGTTAGCGTAGTTATTTATTATCTGTTCTAGCGTCACCGTTTCAGACACAGATATGGAGATAATAACGGTCCAGAAGGATGTGGAAAGGAGATCCAAAACAACCCCAAAGAGACACAATATGTACGGGGGAAATTGCTTCTTTTAAGTGACAATTTTCAGTGACGATCACACTTTCTTGAGGGAGCACGCCTAAACGCCTCGCCAAATACACCCGCCGTAGTCCTCCATAAAGCCAGAGGAAACACTGCATGTTGTCTCTTTTTGGTCATTTGTGTCTCTTTGTGGTAGTTTTGCGTCTTTTTCACATCATTCTAGACCATTATTGTCTCCATATCTGTGTAGAGCAGATAATAAATGACTAACTTTAATGTAAAGAAGTCTGACTGAAGTCATTAGATCTGAGAAAAGTCTTTTTGTTTCATTCATTCTGCTGCTAAAGCTTATAACGTTAGAGGAAACTGATCCAATCCTGAATGTTGATTCTGACCGGTTCCCTGATTGCAGACGTACTCGGAGGAGGAGTTTAAAGCGGAGGACGAGCCGTGCCGTATCAGCCTCGCCTCCATGGCGCCGGGTGCTTTGAGTCTGAGCGCCGGCGCCGCTGAGCCGGAGGCCGGACGCCTCTTCTACAGCTTCAAGAACATCACCCGCCAGGTAACACAGGGCCGTGTGCAAACAGTTAATCTGTCTGTCTGTCTAAAACAATCCTGATTTAGTGTTTTCTTCCCATAATGCAGCAGCCGTGCAGGACGGGCGCCAGCCCCCCATCCTACCCGTCCTCCCTCTCTCCGGCGTCCCGCTCCGGCTCGTCTTCGTCCTGCTGCGGCGAGGATCTGGACGATGTGGCGGCGGAGGGAAGCGACTTCACCCTGAGCCTCCTGGCCGGCTTCCACGCCTCATCTCTCTCTGCCGCCGAGCCGTGGACCTCGGCGTCCGGCGGCGCCAACCTCAGCCTGTCGCTGGTGGACAAAGACCTGGACTCGTACGCTGGCGGCAGCGAGGGAAGCCGCGGCTCCCACTTTGACTTCCCGGATTACTGCACGCCGGAGCTGAGCGAGATGATCGCCGGAAACTGGCTGGAGGCCAACTTCTCAGACCTGGTGTTCACGTATTAAATGATCCAAACCAACGCCTGGGGGGGGGGGGGCGTGCCCCCGGAGCCGGCGGCGTGCCAGAAACTGAGCCTCCGACAAAAACTGATTGCCGTCAACAATTAACTTAGAAAACTGTGTGTTACTGGATGTACTGGCCCTTTAAGAAGGTGTTATTGGATGTACTGGCCCTTTAAGAAGGTATTTCAAACTCTAATAAGTTCTGTGTGGGCTCTAATATGACTTGTTTATTAAATGAAGACATTTTGAGGCAGACACACACACACGCACACACACCCTCTCACACACACACACACAGACTGCCTCAAAATGACTTTATTTAATGATTCCATTAATGAGTTTAATATACTGCTGTCTGAAATACCATTTTCTTAAAGGGCCAGGACGTCCAGAAAAACTGTTTTCTAAGGAATTTGTTGACGTAAACACTCACTCCGTTGCGGGCGGCAAACAGCTTTTGGCGGCAGATGATCACTTTGGCCAGGCGCTCCAGAGCCAATCAGGGACCGGGGACAAGCCCCCCCACCCTGACCTAGACACGAACTGTGGGAAACAGATGAATGAACTGAAATCACCTGGACAGGGTTTTATATGGATTTAGTTTTTCTTTTGCTCGGGTCTGAGAGAATAAAGGACCCGAACTATGCATTCCCGTCCAGACCCAAAAGGACTCTTTAAATATCTTAAATAATACTAATATCAGGATGCAAAAACTCTCAAAACCAAGACTCAATTATGTGATTCTTTGAGTTCCCCCCATTGTTATTTATCCTCCATATCTACTCGATATCTTTGGGTTTTTCCCGCTCAAATGTTGATTTTAAAACCCCCAAACTGACCAACTTGCAGGAACCATATTTTGATATTTACATAACCAAACATACCTCATGTTTTTTTAGTGAAATATCAAGAAATAAAACTATTTTCAGGCATATTTTTGTACAGACAAAATGGTTTTTCAGGCACTTCTATCTATCTTTGTCTATCTATCTTCCAATTTTCATTCTGACTGATGATATTATTATTATTATTTGTAACTGAGCATGTGAGGGTTCAAATCCCAGCCAGCCAGCCTTGCTTTGATGCCTTTGCTGTTGTTTTAAATGCAGGAAGTCTGACCTTTATTGTGAAAGGGAGGAGCATTACCAGATCCAGATTGTATATGTTGTGTAAAATAGTTAAAGTTTAGGAGTTTATGTAGCTATATTTGGTGTGTGAATGAGTCTGTTCTAGTCAGGAGGAGAGAACCTGGATTATCTGTTACCTATTTTTTATTTTTCTTTAAACGGCACATATTTGTGTGTTTTCGCTCATTATTTTTGTGCAATATAAAAGAAAAGAGGAAAAAAAATGAAGTGTAATAGGAGCATCCCGAGTTTTTTTTGTAGCAGAAGGGAAACTACGTTAACTTCCTTCATGATGAAGTCTGTATGTCGACAACTGAATAAATCAGCTGGAACTGAGTCACGAGCATCTGTCCGTCTCATTATTTCATATCGGATCACATGTGTCCCCCTCCCCACCCCCCACTCCATGTAAATAATCACTACTTTTAGCGTGTATAGAGCCAGACTCCATGTAAATAATCAGGACTTTTAGCGTGTATAGAGCCAGACTCCATGTAAATAATCAGGACTTTTAGTGTGTATAGAGCCAGACTCCATGTAAATAATCAGTACTTTTAGTGTGTATAGAGTAGGGATGCACCGATCCACATTTTTTCACTTCCGATCCGATCCCGATACCTGAATTTGGATATATCGGCCGATACCGATACTATTCCGATACCAGAGCTGTTTGCTTTAATATTGTTATTATCATTATTGTTGATTTTATATGATGCTGAAATAAACTCCTCTCAACGGGCAAGTATGATATGGACGTACGTATGCATGTATGTCCCAAAAGGCAACTTGAGGTCAGTATAAGGTCAGAAAAGGAAGTCAGAAAAACAGGAAAAATCTCATTCTGAAAACAGATATGCAACTGTAAGGGTTTCAAATTGATTGTCATGTCAATATGTATTACATTCCCAAAATGTCAAATACTTGAGTCTTGAAATATAAGAAAAGTGCAAGTGTAAAAATCTCTCTCTCACACACACACACACACACACACACTATCAATAAAACAGTGTGTGAACAGCGCAAATCAAGCACACTGGCTCTTGTAGCATCAACAAATCAACGTTTTAAAATGTCAAATATCTGAAATACAAGAAAAGTGCAATAACTGTAAACATCTTACACACACACTTAGTTACACACACACACATACATACACACACACCTCTGTTTTCACGGCTGCGCAGCGGCTGCTCTGAAACAGCGGCCGTCGGGACACGTACGATCCGGGGTGCGAAATTACGAATCCCACTATGAAAGCGTCAAGACCCGCTCTCCAATCACTACTATTGGCCATTATTTGTTCAGGTCCTATCCCCTGACCAATCCGCTATCCTAACCTTAACCACTCGAGGTGAAATGCCTAATCCCAACCAATCGAGTTGCTTCGTAGGGCGGGTCTTGGCGCTACCATAGTGGGATTCGTAAATTTGCATTCGGGGTCTCTGGTGGACGCAACAACGGGGAAATGAAACGCCACACGCCAGCGACAACACCGGGACAGACGGTTGTGAAAGTCCTGCTTTGTTTTTGCATGTTGCTGTCTTGCTCTGCGGTGTTTCCACTGTGAAGTATTTCCAAACAGCGGACTCACAGGATAGCATCGAGCTAGCCACAATGCTGCTCATGCTACAATCCTGCTAGCTGGCTGCAAACTGCGGAATGGACTTCCTGAGCGGGGACGTGTCTCATAACTCTCTGTCTCATTGAGCCGCGCCTCCGTTCAGGAAATGTACTCCACAGTTTGCAGCCAACCAGCAGACCAGCCGGCAGGAATCACTTTTGGAGCCATTTCAGCAGACAACGTTAAAGTGCAGACATGGCTCGTGGTATCGGAAATCTCCGCAGGTTGGATCGGGAAAATCCGATACCTGAATTTCGCTGGTATCGGCCCAGATACCGATACTGGATCGGATCGGCCCCATCCCTAAAATAATCACTACTTTTAGTGTGTATAGAGCCAGACTCCATGTAAATAATCAGGACTTTTAGCGTGTATAGAGCCAGACTCCATGTAAATAATCAGGACTTTTAGCGTGTATAGAGCCAGACTCCATGTAAATAATCAGGACTTTTAGCGTGTATAGAGCCAGACTCCATGTAAATAATCACTACTTTTAGCGTGTATAGAGCCAGACTCCATGTAAATAATCAGGACTTTTAGCGTGTATAGAGCCAGACTCCATGTAAATAATCACTACTTTTAGCGTGTATAGAGCCAGACTCCATGTAAATAATCACTACTTTTAGCGTGTATAGAGCCAGACTCCATGTAAATAATCACTACTTTTAGTGTGTATAGAGCCAGACTCCATGTAAATAATCACTACTTTTAGCGTGTATAGAGCCAGACTCCATGTAAATAATCACTACTTTTAGCGTGTATAGAGCCAGACTCCATGTAAATAATCACTACTTTTAGCGTGTATAGAGCCAGACTCCATGTAAATAATCAGGACTTTTAGCGTGTATAGAGCCAGACTCCATGTAAATAATCACTACTTTTAGCGTGTATAGAGCCAGACTCCATGTAAATAATCACTACTTTTAGCGTGTATAGAGCCAGCATATCTCCACATGTAAATGGGTGAATTAAGGGTTAATTTCAACCAGACCAGAGTGGTGATTGTTGGAACAGTGGAAAGATGAACCAAGACGACTTTGATAGTTTTATTTAGTTTCTGTCCACTTTGAATGAAGTGTGTTTTACGATGATAAAAGTCCTGATTATTTACATGGAGTCTGGTGTGTTTGGTGATGGTGATTTGAGCCTGTAGATAGTCTGAGTTGATATTATTTTGAGTTTCCTCTGACAGAAAGTGTGCAGGTTTGTTTACGTTACCCAAAATGCAAAGCTGGGGCGTGATTTGAAGCCTGGAGGGGTGAGGAGGTCACGGGGTCACCGAGGCAGCCAATCAGAGCTTGGTGTGTTTTCTCAACTGCTGCTGATGATGATCAGGAAACAGGAAGCAGACACCAGAGGGGGAGTGGGGGCTGAAGAGAGAGAAGTGACAAAAACAAATGCTTTTTTCTACATTTTGTGTTTTGTTAGACACACACACTCACACACACACACACACACACACACAGAGAGAGACACACACACACACACACACACACACACACAGAGACACACAGATAAACACACTCTCACGCACACACAGACACACACACACACACACACACAGACACACACTTCAATCAGACGAGGTCAGCCAGGGCCAAGCTGCTACTTCCTGTCCCTCATTTCCTCCCCTAACCTCAGGCTGAGAGAGTCTCTGATAACTCCCCTAGAAGTGGCCCAGCATCATTCTGACCTACATGTAGGTTAGTAGTGGCCGTAGTAGTTCTGACACACACACACACACACAGAGAGAGAGAGAGACACACAGAGACACACACACACTCTCTCACACACACACACACACACCCACACACACACATAAAAAAGGGCCAAAGAAAACACCAAAAAGCCAAAAGCCAACCCAGGACACAAGTGCCTTGATAATAAGTATATAAAATGTATAAATATGTCAGCTTCATTTTCTGAAGGAGCAGTGATAGGAATGTGTGTGCCATCAATGCAGCCAATCACATTGGGAAATCCTTAAAGAAATTCAAATTACTTATAGGCCTACCATTCTGATCTTTCAGCACCATGTCATTATCTGAATTATAATTAATAATTATTCATTGTAAGGGTTTTACATTATTTACCTGCAATCCTGTGGAACTCTTCTTTAATGGCTCTCACTGGTTTCTGTCCAGGGAACACTACAAAAACGTTTAAAAAATGTTTGAGAGCGAGGATGTAGAGCATGTCCACAATGCGTGATGTTAGTGATATGAGGACGGACAAGGTTGTATGTACATATCTGATAGACTGGGAAGGAAAACGATACCGCTCACATAGGTAGTCATCTGGAAATAAAAATACATCTAGTCAGGGCCTCAATAACCTCTCCCAACGTATGTTTAACTCCCTGCGAAGTAATACAGCTTCTTCATCAACGGGATCGTCGACAATAGGACATGCCATGTTTTGAGAACAACGTTACCTAACTGATTTAATGAAGCGATCCTATTTTATTCATGCCGATATAACAAACTGCGCTAAAATGTGCCTGATACAGGCTGAATGAATGAATGAGGAAATGAAAGAGCGCTGTGTCAGAGGGAGGAGTCTGAGAGAAACTCCAGGTTTCTTGAAGTAAACCTGCTCCCGACCAGGTTAGGTTCACAGGCTCAGTTACCATAATAATTGACTCTGAGGTTAAGTTACCATAGTAACTGACTCTGAGGTTAAGTTACCTCTCTTTCTGAAACAGAAAACCCAGAGTTTCCCTCATCTCAGGGTTAACTAACTCAGAGTTTCCACTAAACCTGCTTCTGAAACGGACCCCTGGTGTCTGTTTACAGGATGTAGCTAAGTAGGCTACAAACACCGTCAGTTTGATATTTGACTTTTCTTCACCCTGGACTCTCTGTCTCCATGTTTCTGTGTCTCAGTGTCTGAAACTGGTCCAGTATTAAACCAGAACCGGGCTGTAATGTGACCCTACAGGACTAATGTTCAGCAGCAGTTAATGTCCACTAAAAGTTCTGTTGTTGCTGCTGACAGACTCAGATTATTATGTCTGACAACATTATGAAAGGATCCCTACAGAGATAGAGCTTTTAGTTAAAGAGTAAGATCCTTTTAGTTTAACATCAAACAGACCAGAAATCACCATCACCAAACTACACCAGACTCACGCTAAAAATCCTGATTATTTACATGGAGTCTGGCTCTATACACGCTAAAAGTAGTGATTATTTACATGGAGTCTGGCTCTATACACGCTAAAAGTCCTGATTATTTACATGGAGTATGGCTCTATACACGCTAAAAGTAGTGATTATTTACATGGAGTCTGGCTCTATACACGCTAAAAGTAGTGATTATTTACATGGAGTCTGGCTCTATACACGCTAAAAGTAGTGATTATTTACATGGAGTCTGGCTCTATACACGCTAAAAGTCCTGATTATTTACATGGAGTCTGGCTCTATACACGCTAAAAGTAGTGATTATTTACATGGAGTCTGGCTCTATACACGCTAAAAGTCCTGATTATTTACATGGAGTCTGGCTCTATACACGCTAAAAGTAGTGATTATTTACATGGAGTCTGGCTCTATACACGCTAAAAGTAGTGATTATTTACATGGAGTCTGGCTCTATACACGCTAAAAGTCCTGATTATTTACATGGAGTCTGGCTCTATACACGCTAAAAGTAGTGATTATTTACATGGAGTCTGGCTCTATACACACTAAAAGTAGTGATTATTTACATGGAGTCTGGCTCTATACACGCTAAAAGTAGTGATTATTTACATGGAGTCTGGCTCTATACACGCTAAAAGTAGTGATTATTTACATGGAGTCTGGCTCTATACACGCTAAAAGTAGTGATTATTTACATGGAGTCTGGCTCTATACACGCTAAAAGTCCTGATTATTTACATGGAGTCTGGTTCTATACACGCTAAAAGTAGTGATTATTTACATGGAGTCTGGCTCTATACACGCTAAAAGTAGTGATTATTTACATGGAGTCTGGCTCTATACACGCTAAAAGTAGTGATTATTTACATGGAGTCTGGCTCTATACACGCTAAAAGTAGTGATTATTTACATGGAGTCTGGCTCTATACACGCTAAAAGTAGTGATTATTTACATGGAGTCTGGCTCTATACACGCTAAAAGTAGTGATTATTTACATGGAGTCTGGCTCTATACACGCTAAAAGTAGTGATTATTTACATGGAGTCTGGCTCTATACACGCTAAAAGTCCTGATTATTTACATGGAGTCTGGCTCTATACACGCTAAAAGTAGTGATTATTTACATGGAGTCTGGCTCTATACACGCTAAAAGTCCTGATTATTTACATGGAGTCTGGCTCTATACACGCTAAAAGTAGTGATTATTTACATGGAGTCTGGCTCTATACACGCTAAAAGTCCTGATTATTTACATGGAGTCTGGCTCTATACACGCTAAAAGTAGTGATTATTTACATGGAGTCTGGCTCTATACACGCTAAAAGTAGTGATTATTTACATGGAGTCTGGCTCTATACACGCTAAAAGTAGTGATTATTTACATGGAGTCTGGCTCTATACACGCTAAAAGTCCTGATTATTTACATGGAGTCTGGCTCTATACACGCTAAAAGTAGTGATTATTTACATGGAGTCTGGCTCTATACACGCTAAAAGTAGTGATTATTTACATGGAGTCTGGCTCTATACACGCTAAAAGTAGTGATTATTTACATGGAGTCTGGCTCTATACACGCTAAAAGTAGTGATTATTTACATGGAGTCTGGCTCTATACACGCTAAAAGTAGTGATTATTTACATGGAGTCTGGCTCTATACACGCTAAAAGTCCTGATTATTTACATGGAGTCTGGCTCTATACACGCTAAAAGTAGTGATTATTTACATGGAGTCTGGCTCTATACACGCTAAAAGTCCTGATTATTTACATGGAGTCTGGCTCTATACACGCTAAAAGTAGTGATTATTTACATGGAGTCTGGCTCTATACACGCTAAAAGTCCTGATTATTTACATGGAGTCTGGCTCTATACACGCTAAAAGTAGTGATTATTTACATGGAGTCTGGCTCTATACACGCTAAAAGTAGTGATTATTTACATGGAGTCTGGCTCTATACACGCTAAAAGTCCTGATTATTTACATGGAGTCTGGCTCTATACACGCTAAAAGTAGTGATTATTTACATGGAGTCTGGCTCTATACACACTAAAAGTAGTGATTATTTACATGGAGTCTGGCTCTATACACGCTAAAAGTAGTGATTATTTACATGGAGTCTGGCTCTATACACGCTAAAAGTAGTGATTATTTACATGGAGTCTGGCTCTATACACGCTAAAAGTAGTGATTATTTACATGGAGTCTGGCTCTATACACGCTAAAAGTCCTGATTATTTACATGGAGTCTGGTTCTATACACGCTAAAAGTAGTGATTATTTACATGGAGTCTGGCTCTATACACGCTAAAAGTCCTGATTATTTACATGGAGTCTGGCTCTATACACGCTAAAAGTAGTGATTATTTACATGGAGTCTGGCTCTATACACGCTAAAAGTAGTGATTATTTACATGGAGTCTGGCTCTATACACGCTAAAAGTAGTGATTATTTACATGGAGTCTGGCTCTATACACGCTAAAAGTAGTGATTATTTACATGGAGTCTGGCTCTATACACGCTAAAAGTAGTGATTATTTACATGGAGTCTGGCTCTATACACGCTAAAAGTCCTGATTATTTACATGGAGTCTGGCTCTATACACGCTAAAAGTAGTGATTATTTACATGGAGTCTGGCTCTATACACGCTAAAAGTCCTGATTATTTACATGGAGTCTGGCTCTATACACGCTAAAAGTAGTGATTATTTACATGGAGTCTGGCTCTATACACGCTAAAAGTCCTGATTATTTACATGGAGTCTGGCTCTATACACGCTAAAAGTAGTGATTATTTACATGGAGTCTGGCTCTATACACGCTAAAAGTAGTGATTATTTACATGGAGTCTGGCTCTATACACGCTAAAAGTAGTGATTATTTACATGGAGTCTGGCTCTATACACGCTAAAAGTCCTGATTATTTACATGGAGTCTGGCTCTATACACGCTAAAAGTAGTGATTATTTACATGGAGTCTGGCTCTATACACGCTAAAAGTAGTGATTATTTACATGGAGTCTGGCTCTATACACGCTAAAAGTAGTGATTATTTACATGGAGTCTGGCTCTATACACGCTAAAAGTAGTGATTATTTACATGGAGTCTGGCTCTATACACGCTAAAAGTAGTGATTATTTACATGGAGTCTGGCTCTATACACGCTAAAAGTCCTGATTATTTACATGGAGTCTGGCTCTATACACGCTAAAAGTAGTGATTATTTACATGGAGTCTGGCTCTATACACGCTAAAAGTCCTGATTATTTACATGGAGTCTGGCTCTATACACGCTAAAAGTAGTGATTATTTACATGGAGTCTGGCTCTATACACGCTAAAAGTCCTGATTATTTACATGGAGTCTGGCTCTATACACGCTAAAAGTAGTGATTATTTACATGGAGTCTGGCTCTATACACGCTAAAAGTAGTGATTATTTACATGGAGTCTGGCTCTATACACGCTAAAAGTAGTGATTATTTACATGGAGTCTGGCTCTATACACGCTAAAAGTCCTGATTATTTACATGGAGTCTGGCTCTATACACGCTAAAAGTAGTGATTATTTACATGGAGTCTGGCTCTATACACGCTAAAAGTCCTGATTATTTACATGGAGTCTGGCTCTATACACGCTAAAAGTAGTGATTATTTACATGGAGTCTGGCTCTATACACGCTAAAAGTCCTGATTATTTACATGGAGTCTGGCTCTATACACGCTAAAAGTAGTGATTATTTACATGGAGTCTGGCTCTATACACGCTAAAAGTCCTGATTATTTACATGGAGTCTGGCTCTATACACGCTAAAAGTAGTGATTATTTACATGGAGTCTGGCTCTATACACGCTAAAAGTAGTGATTATTTACATGGAGTCTGGCTCTATACACGCTAAAAGTAGTGATTATTTACATGGAGTCTGGCTCTATACACGCTAAAAGTCCTGATTATTTACATGGAGTCTGGCTCTATACACGCTAAAAGTAGTGATTATTTACATGGAGTCTGGCTCTATACACGCTAAAAGTAGTGATTATTTACCAGTCCCTCCAGAAAAACGCGATTATGCGATCGCAGAATTCAACGCATAATCAGCCAATGTCCGCATATTCATGCGGGGGCCGCATTTTTTTAAAAACGCCGCACTTTCGCCGCATAAATTGCCGATTTCCGCGCAAAATATGCGGGGCTTGCATGATTTCATAATCCTCGCATTTTCGTTGCAAAAAAGTCACATATATCTAGGGTTGGGTACCGAAACTCGGTGCCAATGGGCCCCCGGATCCGACGTAAACGGTAGTAATTAACGAGACCGAATAAGAACGAAGATTTCGGTGCCTTATTTCGGTGCCTGACTTTACACTACACTGGACAGCAGGTAACGTTAGCCTACCGTTAGCTAGCAGCGTGATTAAACAGGTTAAAATGCTGACAGGTGACGTTAACCAGTGTAAAGTGTGACTGTATATCAACAGTCTGCTCTGCAGCGCAGCAGCTGCCGACGTCGGAAACGCACAGATGGTGCATTCACGGACACTGGTAATTGTTTGGTTTTGGTTGGTTATTCTAAAATACCCTTTTCCCATCTGGTTGCTGTTTTTGTCGTCCAACAGCAATTTACTGGTGAAATAAGTTATTGTTTATTATAAGTTATAGTTATTACATTACTATTAAATTATTTAATTTTGACCATATGGCCTTAGTAATAAACAACGTGTCCTTAATGTCACAGACTGTTGTTTAGTAGGCCTATCCTTCTTGTTTCTTCTTTTTTTAAAACTTTCTTAAAAAGTATCGGTTCAGGCACCGTTTTAAAAGTACCGATTTAGCGCCAGTATCAGAAAAAAACCCAAACAATACCCAACCCTACATATGTCTCAGCAGAAAGTTGAAAAATGTTGCGTTTACTTCACACAAGAGCAGCCATTTTCCCCTGTTGCCATGGGAACGTTATGAAGTGACGTAATTTCTCCTAGTGAGAACACGGTGTTGGGGGGGAATCACTTTTTTTCTCTTTTTCATCAAACCGCAGTTTTTGCAAGTTCCCGCAATTTTTGCAAGTTCCCGCAATTTCATCGCATAAAATGACATAAATATCCCACATATTCCATCGCATTTTTTAAGAAAACGTGCCGCATAATCAAGGATTTTTGCCCGCAACAATCACGAAAAAACTCCGCGTTTTTCTGGAGGGACTGATAATCATTACTTAACCATAAGTGCTCAACTGATTAATGTATAATAATACTGAATAAGCATTAGTAAACCATAAGTAAACAGTTATTAATGCTCTTTTGTATCCTTATTGTAAAGTAGAGAACATTTGCACCTTAACTAATACTTAAAGGGATACTTCACCGATTTAGCATTCAGCTTTGTATCAGTAGAAACCCGGTAGTATTTCTGAATGACCGTGCGTCCCTCCCTCATGTCCCCCTGAGACGGGAGATATCTGCATTGGGGGGTCTGGAAAAAATCTTCCGATGACGTAAAATGACGATTTTTGCGTCATCGGAAGATTTTTTGGCCAGAGCAAAAGACTACAGCCAGTAGTAGGACCTACTTCCGCATGTTTTAAACCCGCCCATCACCCGAAGCGAGCCGATCTCGGCCGGAAAAAAACGAAATGTCAGCCATCTTGAATCCTCGCTAAACAGGGCTCTGCTATATCTTCTCAGCAGCAAACTTTTACAACAATTATGTGCATTCAAACTACCGCACGTGTACCACCAGGATACATCGCTACACAGCAGAAAATATGCAGGAAACGTTATTACAGACGGAATAATAGGCCCACTACGAGAGCTTCGCCTGCACCGAGACCAGCACGGAGACCGCGGGCTCGCTCGTAGCCGGGTAGGGGACATCTTCGTCGGCTAGGTGGGAAGCTAGCGCTAGCCGGGGGAAAGGCACATCCAGAGCGAGCTAACGCTAGCCGGCCACCTGTCCCATCAATCCTGCTTGCAAGTGTCCGTTCATTAAACAACAAACTGGACTACATCCAACTTCAACGATGCTCCCAACGCGAGTTCAGAAACTGCTGTGTTTTGTGCTTTCGTGGGAAAGCAACAGTGAACCGGACTGTCCAGCCGAACAACAGTGAACCGGACTGTCCAGTTACCAGGCCTGCTAGCCTTCCGACGATCCGAGCTAGAGATGCTCTGTATGAAGGTGGGCTGTGTTAACACGGACTGGTGCAGAAATGGGGTGATTTGTATCCAACTAACTGCTAACCGCTGGAGTTTGTGACTGTTACATGGCGACCATTCGACATTCCACGCTAATTCACGGCTGTGTTTATACTCGGTGTTTACAGCCCACCAAGCCTAATGCTGGTATGCTTAGCTGAACTTTACGGAGCCTATAATGTGTGTGTGCACGGTAAATGTAGCCTGTTTCGTATGTCGTTATTATATAATGTAGTTTTTATATATTTTAAATGTGTATTTATATATTTTAAATTGACTCGAGCCACGATGAAACGTTGTTTTGTGTATATGGTTGAAATAACAATAAAACACATTGAGTTAAGTCGAATGCCTCGCTGTCTGTCTGTCAAGCGGTAGGCGTGGCTTGGGAGTGGACTCAAAGCAGCGAAGCGAAGTGCATTCTGGGATTTGGTGTCTTTCATCCATATGAGCCAAAAACACATTTTCTGGCTTTTCTCGGCCTAGAAGGCACCAATTAAATTTTTTTTTTCACATTTCTGCTACATAGGTGACCCAATTTAAAGATATATTAGGCTTTCCAGCGGTGAAGTATCCCTTTAATTATTGTATAACAATACTGAATAAGCATTAGTAAACCATAAGTAAACAGTTATTGATGCTCCTTTGTATTCTTATTGTAAAGTAGAGAACATTTGCACCTTAACTAATACTTAATTAATGTATAAAAATACTGAATTAGCATTAGTAAACCATAAGTAAACAGTTATTGATGCTCTTTTGTATCCTTATTGTAAAGTAGAGAACATTTGCACCATAACTAATACTTAATTAATGTATAACAATACTGAATAAGCATTAGTAAACCATAAGTAAACAGTTATTAATGCTCTTTTGTATCCTTATTGTAAAGGAGAGAACATTTGCACCATAACTAATACTTAATTAACGTATAACAATACTGAATAAGCATTAGTAAACCATAAGTAAACAGTTATTGATGCTCTTTTGTATCATTATTGTAAAGTAGAGAACATTTGCACCATAACTAATACTTAATTAATGTATAACAATACTGAATAAGCATTAGTAAACCATTAGTAAACAGTTATTGATGCTCTTTTGTATCATTATTGTAAAGTAGAGAACATTTGCACCATAACTAATACTTAATTAATGTATAACAATACTGAATAAGCATTAGTAAACCATTAGTAAACAGTTATTGATGCTCTTTTGTATCCTTATTATAAAGTAGAGAACATTTGACCTTAACTAATACTTAATTAACATATAACAATACTGAATAAGCATCAGTAAACCATAAGTAAACAGTTGTTAATGCTCTTTTCTATCCTTATTGTAAAGTAGCGAACATTTGCACCTTAACTAATACCTAACCCTCATGCCCTCTTCGGGCATTTTTGTCAAGTTTTTTTTTTCATTTTGTGATCATTTTTGCTGTTTTAATGCTAATGGCATGACATTTGGTCAGACCTTTTCTTTTTAGTCAAATTTTTTGAAATCCAGTATTTTTTACTCTTACATGTTCTTTATACTCAAATGATTCATTTTGTACCCTCTCACCCTCTTCGTGGCAAAAACGTACACGCACACAAAAACTGCTATTTAATCATCATATATCAATATCTTTTTCTGCTTTTTTTTCATAAATCACTTAAACAACTTGTCACTTGTTCAAAACTACCAAACTTTCAACACTTTTCAGGATTTTAACCCTTTAAATGCCAGTTTGTTTAGTAACAGTATTTCAATTTTTACTATAAAAAAAAACTAAAAAAACATCATTTTTTTCCATATAACAAATAATATGGAGATGGGGTTTTGGTGGGGATTAGAGACTTGGATATGTCAAAGATAAACAACAAAATTAATTTGATTGCATTAGCATTTTTAGCGTAGAGCTAAATACTCCCTCTTACCCTCTTCGTGGCAAAAACGTGCACGCACACAAAAGCTGCTATTAAATCATCATATATCAATATTGTTTTCTGCTTTATTTTCATAAATCACTTAAACAACTTGTAACTTGCTCAAAACTACCAAATATTCAATACTTTTCAGGATTTTAACCCTTTAAATGCCAGTTTTAATTCTTTGAAGTAACAATTATTTATGAAAAATACCAACAAAACATTAATTATTTTCCATAAAATAAATTGTAGGGGAATGGGGTTTTGGTGGTGATTAGAGTCTTGGATATGTCAAAGATAAGCAACACAACTGATTTGATTGCATTAGTATTTTCAATGTAGTTCCACATACTACCTGTGGACACAAAAATGCCTCATTGACTTCCATTATAACCACATGTTTGTATCTCTCTGCCTTTACAGTATGAAAAACCATTCATTCTGCAATGTCAGCATTTCATTTTGAACAGAAGTGGTGATATTTGACATGTTTACTGTATTCCATCAGATTCCACCATTTTCCCTTTGTAAGCATGAAATTATAGTTATATTATGGAGCCGTGTGAAAAAAGGGCATCTTTTGAAGGATGCATCATGTGTCTTTGGAGACGTGCTTGAATAAAAACATTGTCTCCTACCTTTGTTGTAAACAAAAACTACAATTATGTGTGTGTTTATGCAGCTGACTGCTTTCACAGCTTTGCTGCAGAGAATAGAGAAGGAGAACGACCTGGACCAAAGAGAAGGAGCAAAAATGAAGAGGAATTGTAGTGCTTTAGGTCATGCAGCCTTTATCTGCCAGCGAACGGCAGGACTCATCTGAAGATGAGGTTGGGGAGTCTGACACAAAATGGTCACTGGAGTCCAACAATTCTGTGAGTGCCTCTAACCCTTCCTCTGAAAGTGGAGAGGACTCTGAAGATCCTGTCCATCCTAACAGTGA
The DNA here is from genome assembly GCA_023631565.1 of Gymnocephalus cernua. Lineage (NCBI taxonomy): Eukaryota > Metazoa > Chordata > Actinopteri > Perciformes > Percidae > Gymnocephalus > Gymnocephalus cernua. The sequence goes on from CM042440.1 coordinate 33,715,806, forward strand.
GTGGACAACGAAGAATAGGCAAGTCTGGTCTCCCTCTAATATTGAGACGCTGCGCTTCATTCAAGCACCAACCGGTGCTAGCTCTTATCATTTCAAATCGTTTGTGGGACATGGCAGCCCTGAAGAATGGTCTCCCACTATGGGCATCCCACAGGCTCCAGGACCGGTACACACCTGCCAGGATGAGAAGTCCCACATATGCTCGAATCTCTTGAGCATCCACATCACTCCATCCTGAGATTGGACGCCTCCCATGTAGGTTTGTCATTTGCTGAATCAGCTGGATCAAGTCAGGAGTGAAGAAAAGGTCGAAAGAGGATGCCACATCATGGATTCTTGATATGGCATATCCCGTGGGCCCTGGCATCATGCCGGTCAGTGCTTGAATGTAGCGCAGCGCCTCAGTTGAGGATCTTCAGATGAGTCCTGCAGTTCGCTGGCAGATAAAGGCTGCATGACCATTTCTAAAGCCTCTCTTGCACTAAAATACCTCTTTATTTTTGCTCCTTCTCTGCTCACTAATGAAATGAACCCTCAGCCAAGCTGCATTTTATCTTTGGCTGTGAAAGCAGCCAGCTGCATAAACACACTAATTGTAGTTTTTGTTTACAACAAAGGTAGGAGACAATGTTTTTATTCAAGCACATCTCCAAAGACACATGATGCATCCTTCAAAAGATGCCCTTTTTTCACCCCTAAAATGATCAGCGCTTACACACACACACACACACACACACACACACACACACACACACACACAATGACACACACACACACACACACACAGACACACACACACACGCACAAAGCTCCGTAATATAATTATAATTTCATGCATCAACCTACAAAGGGAAAATGGTGGAATCCGGTGGAATACAGTAAACATGTCAAATATCACCACTTCTGTTCAAAATGAAATGCTGACATTGCAGAATGAATGGTTTTTCATACTGTAAAGGCAGTGAGATAAAAACATGTGGTTATAATGGAAGTCAATGAGGCATTTTTGTGTCCACAGGTAGTATGTGGAACTACATTGAAAATATTAATGCAATCAAATCAGTTGTGTTGCTTATCTTTGACATATCCAAGACTCTAATCACCACCAAAGCCCCATTCCCCTACAATTTATTTTATGGAAAATAATTAATGTTTTGTTGGTATTTTTCATAAATAATTGTTACTTCAAAGAATTATTTGGCATTTAAAGTGTTAAAATCCTGAAAAGTATTGAATATTTGGTAGTTTTGAGCAAGTTACAAGTTGTTTAAGTGATTTATGAAAATAAAGCAGAAAACAATATTGATATATGATGATTTAATAGCAGTTTTTGTGTGCATGTACGTTTTTGCCACGAAGAGGGTAAGAGGGAGTATTTAGCTCTACGCTAAAAATGCTAATGCAATCAAATTAATTTAGTTGATTATCTTTGACATATCCAAGTCTCTAATCCCCACCAAAACCCCATCTCCATATTATTTGTTATATGGAAAAAAAATCATTTTTATTTTTTTGTAATAAAAATTGAAATACTTCAACTAAACAAACTGGCATTTAAAGGGTTAAAATCCTGAAAAGTGTTGAATGTTTGGTAGTTTTGAACAAGTTACAAGTTGTTTAAGTGATTTATGAAAAAAAGCAGAAACAAATATTAATATATGATGATTTAATAGTAGTTTTTGTGCGTGTATGTTTTTGCCACGAAGAGGGTGAGAGGGTACAATATTTGAGGAGGGCATGAGGGTTAATTATTGTATAACAATACTGAATAAGCATTAGTAAACCATAAGTAAACAGTTATTTATGCTCTTTTGTATCCTTATTATAAAGTAGAGAACATTTGCACCTTAACTAATACTTAATTAATGTATTACAGTACTGAATAAGCATTAGTAAACAATGATTCATAGTTTATTAATACTCTTTCACTTAAACATTCACAGCTTTTAAACATTAGTGAAACACTGCCAATGTGAAATCAAATATTCACGACAACCTTCTGTTATACACACATATTCAAATTGTAAAAAAAGGTTTTCATTTGATTCTGAGTTTGACTCAGTCAGTTTTCTTCTTTCTCTCCACTGAAGAATCAGAGCTATTACAGTGTGAGTCCTGCATGTAGATTACACTGGACATTTTCCCCCTCTTGTCATCTTCACTGGCATGTCTTCTGGATAGTTGTCCTCTCCTGAAACCTAACAAACCAAGTGGGATATATCAATTTATTTTAAATGCATGCAAAAGCTACAGATACAAGGATTGATCGTTCACTAGATCAACGTCAGATCTTTACACATGTTGAAAGATGGTCTGGCTCTCTTTAACTAGCTAATGGTTCACAAAGACTTCAATCAACCTTAATTATAATTAAATGTTCATTGAAATATAAAATGATTCTCCTTTGAACCTTTTGTCACATCCAATATACCGTAGTAATTGCATTTCTATCTCTCAAGTTACACCGTTTCATGTAGCTAAAGAGGCTCATTAGCCTGGTAATATTAACTGCAGGCTAATATGTTGACATGCTAGCTTTACTTGCACAACACTCATCTCCAAGTTCGTAAAACTCTTAAACAGCATATCATAAAGTGACTCAAAATAAAACAGTATTAGAGGAAACAATGACCAACCTTATGCCCTTATCAGCCAGGTGCTAAACAAGATAAACATAAAAAGTTTTGCTTGTCTGAAGCACGGATGTATTAAGAGAACTGGATACAGTGTTCGGCGGGAAGCCCCGTACGTTCCAATGAGAGTTGCTCAAAAGCGCATTAAGATCTCCGCATTCTTGGCCCATGACGTCACGATGGATTCGCGAACTAGCAACAATTTCTTTGCATTGTCTTAGCAACCGGTAGCAACACACTCGTTCATGAGCTTCTCTCTCGTGTCTCTTACAAGTGCCGAACTCACGAACTCGCCGTTTTTATTGTCTAAAACATTCACTGACGTTAAACATTGTGTTTCCGTTGTTCCAGATCGTTTACATGCTTAGCTAAATAAACGATAGATGTATTTAGCTGGACAACCAAGGAGATTAATAATTATGTCGTGCTACTAGCTAGCTAGCTAGCTACTAACTAGCGCTAGCAATTAGCCTGCAGTTTAGTGAACAAAGCTCATCCATGGCTTCATCCTTCATCCACGTTACAAGCTTTACAGCATACAGCCCTCGGGTGTATCATAAGAGAGAACCAAGGCAATGTAATCACTATGTCTGTAGTAACGTTGTGTAGGCATATAGCTAGCACCCCTGATGTTAGCAACTAGCTAGCTAGCCGATAGCCCCACCAGTTTGGGAAACGCTAATGACGTTACATCCACGTAACAGGCTTTACAGCATACACACATCCCTCGGATGTATCATAACTTCATAAGATAATACCATGGATGTATTCATATAACACATGGAGAATAACAACCATCAGCTAGCGCTATTATTTATTACAGCTTGCTACGTGACCTCGGGAGAACAGTCATGTGAGCGGGCGGGTGCAGTCCCGCGGGTCTGCTCGCGTCCATTATGCGCGTTCATCATTTCTAATTTAATAATTCTGTATTCGCTACTAGTGAATGTTAAAAATGTTAAAAACCTGAAACTAATTATTCGCTGAAATATAGACGTTTCTTTCACCATGTAAAGTCTATGTGAAAAGTCTTTCTGGGCCATGGGGGGCAGTACCACCGCTATCTGCTAGGCCCACGGTGGCTTTTAGACTTGGCGCTCCTCCTGGGGGCTTGGTCTGAAGAGAGTGTCACTGCACGATGTGAGTCTCAACACGATCTGAGTCGCGTCGAGTTGCGCATGCTCAGATTTAAACAATTTACGGCATAACAACAATAACGGAAGATGGGAACAGCAATAATAGAAGATATAGAAGGTGGAAATGGCAGTAATGTATTATTTAGCGTAACGCATCACATGTTCACGGCATGATCCCTCACGCCAGTTAATAACAAATAAAAAAGTCAGTAAAAATGGAGCTACATGACCAAGTTGGTTCACTGCTTGCTACAAGTTAGCAATCAAACACAACAACGGCTGTTACTGGAATGGTGTTATGAGCTAACGTTAGCAATCAAACAATCATAGATATCATTTGACAACTAAAACGTTTTTGAAATGATTTCCACCTGAGGAATACGACTACACTTCTTAGTATCAAACACCACTTACTTCACTTATCAAACACCGAGTAATAAATACCTTCATCAACATCAACTAAGGGTTTACTCTAACATTTACCCAATGTTCAATATTGTATGATTAACTGGTAAATGATGCTTTTTACTGCATTAACTAAGGGTAAAATAAATACCTTAGTTAACTATTATTAACAGTTAGTCAAGTCTTGTTACTGCATTAACAAATGGTAAAATAGACACCTTAGTTAACTGTTAATAACAGGTAGTCAATGCATTTACTAATGGTAAATAGACACCTTAGTTAACTGTTAATAACAGGTATTCAATGCATTTACTAATGGTAAATAGATCCCTTAGTTAACTGTTACTAAGAGTTTGTCCAGGCTTTTCATTATATTAATTAATAGTAGTATAGACACCTTAGATAAGGGTTATTAACAGTTAGTCAAGGCTTAGTATTGCATTTACTAATGATATAATGTACACCTTAATTAACTGTTGTTAACAGTTAGTCAACCCGTCTTACTGCATTAACTAATGGTACAAAAGACACCTTACTTAACTGAGATTAACAGTTAGTTAAGGCATTAACTAATGGTAAATAATGCATACATTAATACCGTAGTTAACATGAACAAAAATAAGGATGGTTAATAAATGTTTAATACAAACCTTAATTAATGGTTAATTAATGTTTATTAATGCATTAAGTAATGCTAATTGATGTTACCTTATTGTAAAGTGTTACCTACGTCTTTACATGCAAAATGGTTGAACAAGTTGTCATTACATGTCAAGCATATTTCTATACAATTCCATTAGACTTTTTTTTCTACTTTCCACGCTGCATCACAAGAGAAGATGTTTGTTGTGATGTGGATGAGAACTTGTGGCCCAACAGACAGGAACGTCAGGAGGTGAAGGAAGACTGCACTGGACTTCCTACAGCACATTTGCATGTACAGTTTTCCCTAAAGAGATTGTCCTATGTTCACATTTCTTTTTTTCTTGGTGCTATGCAGTGCTGTCGTTTCCTTTCTGTATAACAATGACATGGTCTGTCAACAAACTACAGCACAAACAGTAAAAGCGTAAATGTGAATCTTGTCCAGTCTCTTGCAATCAAACTCCCACATACACGAATACTGTATATATTATACAGTATATACACTAAGGTGTAACCTGCAATTTACAATAATTATCAAAACTTTAGTCATAGTTGACATCACAACATCCCTCCAGACAACATGACTAAGCCATTTGACTGTCTTATCCGTACACAGTGACACAAAGACTTGTCATTCTGACGGCACTGACATGTTCACTGACACAGATATTTACTTTTGACAGATGATGACGGATTTTGAGCAAGAGACTGGCTTCTGCAATTAATCCGTGGTGTTTCTTTGTACGAATTGTTTTGAGAAATACACTTATTGTTTTACAAATGTGGAGGATGATTCGAGAAATGTACCAAAGCAACTGAGAAAAACTGTAACTCCCTTTGATTGCTGGTGTTTTTTTTTTTTTTTTTCATATCTTTTTTGTGTTTATTAACGTTGTTCCTTTGTTGTTTTATTCAATGTTACATTATTTAATTCTACCTTTGCCTAATTATATACATGGTACTTCGCATATATGATTATCTATTTTTAAGACATACTGTTTCTGCCTTCCCTGTTCTACCTGTAAAGCACTTTGGGTCAACTGTTGTTCGTTTAAATGTGCTATACAAATAAAATGACTTGACTTGACTATGCAGTAGTAGTATTCCAGTCACTGTGCAGTGATGCATTATAATTGTGGTAAAGTTACTGTAAGTAAAACAACAATACAATTACATTGGTAACTCATTCTGTAAGGAATACATAAGGTATACATTACGAATGGAGTGTTGTCCTTTGAATTCTATGTGTAGGATTGGACGACATTGTTTTTGTTTGTGTGTTTATATTACAGTATATTATGCTGTATACATTTTCTGTATGTGTATTCACACACATAAAGTAATTATGTGTGTGAATAAAAATGCTTACAATTTCCTTGGCAGTATGAATGCAATGTGTGATGTCAAACCTTGGAGGCTACTCTTACCCTCATTTTTTTTTTCTTCAGTTTTATACACAATTGTATTCTGTTAGCTAGACAGAAAACAGTACAGTACAGTAACCATTGTCAATGAAGGACTGGGCTAAGACTGAAAGGTGGACATAAGGGATATTTCAATGGTCCTCTGCCATAGTGCATGGGCAGTGGTGGCCTAAAGGTTAGAGAAGTGAGCTTGTGACCGGGAGGTCGTCGGTTCAATCCCCACACCGACAGGATCAAAATCTGGGTGAGGAAAAGTGGAAGAGCAGCGCTCGTCCCTCCCTCATTACCACCACTGAGGTGCCCTTGAGCAAGGCACCTTAACCCCACCGGCTCCAGTGGAGCTGCTCAGTGGCCAGCAGGTCAGACTGTGGTTGTACTGGGCAGCTTCCAGTATGAATGGGGAACTGTGTGAATGTGATCAGGGCGTTCCTGCAAAAGAGAGTCTTACTCTCAGTGAACCTCCCCTGAATAAATAAAGGTTAAAAAAAAAAAAAAAAATAGTGACAAAACATCTAAACATTTTGACTTGCAGTGCTGACACAATGCCAAAGGGACGAAGCATTTTGGGGGCACTGACTATTTAAATTAGAAAGAAATTTAGTTTTGACACATGAGTGAATTGTTTTGGGAGAGATATGAGCCTTTGCAGGTGAACCATGGTGTGATGAACCTTTCAGGTTATTTTGGCAAAAGCACCAAGAGTGTTGAGAACGTCCGGTCTCTTTCAAGAAATGAGCCAAAGCAATTGAGAAAAACTGTAACTCAGTGGAAGTGTTCCTGGTCTGTGTCTCCCCCTGCTGGACACTCAGCAACACACACACACACAATGCCACAACTGTCTATTTGGATTATTTTCAAAATGTCATGTGATAAAATAATTCACACTCTGACTTCCAACGTGTCAGCGTCAACCCACCAGACTCCATGTAAATAATCACTACTTTTAGCGTGTGTAGAGCCAGACTCCATGTAAATAATCAGGACTTTTAGCGTGTATAGAGCCAGACTCCATGTAAATAATCACTACTTTTAGCGTGTATAGAGCCAGACTCCATGTAAATAATCACTACTTTTAGCGTGTATAGAGCCAGACTCCATGTAAATAATCACTACTTTTAGCGTGTATAGAGCCAGACTCCATGTAAATAATCTCTACTTTTAGCGTGTATAGAGCCAGACTCCATGTAAATAATCAGGACTTTTAGCGTGTATAGAGCCAGACTCCATGTAAATAATCAGGACTTTTAGCGTGTATAGAGCCAGACTCCATGTAAATAATCACTACTTTTAGCGTGTATAGAGCCAGACTCCATGTAAATAATCACTACTTTTAGCGTGTATAGAGCCAGACTCCATGTAAATAATCACTACTTTTAGCGTGTATAGAGCCAGACTCCATGTAAATAATCACTACTTTTAGCGTGTATAGAGCCAGACTCCATGTAAATAATCAGGACTTTTAGCGTGTATAGAGCCAGACTCCATGTAAATAATCACTACTTTTAGCGTGTATAGAGCCAGACTCCATGTAAATAATCACTACTTTTAGCGTGTATAGAGCCAGACTCCATGTAAATAATCACTACTTTTAGCGTGTATAGAGCCAGACTCCATGTAAATAATCACTACTTTTAGCGTGTATAGAGCCAGACTCCATGTAAATAATCTCTACTTTTAGCGTGTATAGAGCCAGACTCCATGTAAATAATCAGGACTTTTAGCGTGTATAGAGCCAGACTCCATGTAAATAATCAGGACTTTTAGCGTGTATAGAGCCAGACTCCATGTAAATAATCACTACTTTTAGCGTGTATAGAGCCAGACTCCATGTAAATAATCACTACTTTTAGCGTGTATAGAGCCAGACTCCATGTAAATAATCACTACTTTTAGCGTGTATAGAGCCAGACTCCATGTAAATAATCACTACTTTTAGCGTGTATAGAGCCAGACTCCATGTAAATAATCAGGACTTTTAGCGTGTATAGAGCCAGACTCCATGTAAATAATCAGGACTTTTAGCGTGTATAGAGCCAGACTCCATGTAAATAATCACTACTTTTAGCGTGTATAGAGCCAGACTCCATGTAAATAATCACTACTTTTAGCGTGTATAGAGCCAGACTCCATGTAAATAATCACTACTTTTAGCATGTATAGAGCCAGACTCCATGTAAATAATCACTACTTTTAGCGTGTATAGAGCCAGACTCCATGTAAATAATCACTACTTTTAGCGTGTATAGAGCCAGACTCCATGTAAATAATCACTACTTTTAGCGTGTATAGAGCCAGACTCCATGTAAATAATCAGGACTTTTAGCGTGTATAGAGCCAGACTCCATGTAAATAATCACTACTTTTAGCGTGTATAGAGCCAGACTCCATGTAAATAATCACTACTTTTAGCGTGTATAGAGCCAGACTCCATGTAAATAATCACTACTTTTAGCGTGTATAGAGCCAGACTCCATGTAAATAATCTCTACTTTTAGCGTGTATAGAGCCAGACTCCATGTAAATAATCAGGACTTTTAGCGTGTATAGAGCCAGACTCCATGTAAATAATCAGGACTTTTAGCGTGTATAGAGCCAGACTCCATGTAAATAATCACTACTTTTAGCGTGTATAGAGCCAGACTCCATGTAAATAATCACTACTTTTAGCGTGTATAGAGCCAGACTCCATGTAAATAATCACTACTTTTAGCGTGTATAGAGCCAGACTCCATGTAAATAATCACTACTTTTAGCGTGTATAGAGCCAGACTCCATGTAAATAATCAGGACTTTTAGCGTGTATAGAGCCAGACTCCATGTAAATAATCAGGACTTTTAGCGTGTATAGAGCCAGACTCCATGTAAATAATCACTACTTTTAGCGTGTATAGAGCCAGACTCCATGTAAATAATCACTACTTTTAGCGTGTATAGAGCCAGACTCCATGTAAATAATCACTACTTTTAGCATGTATAGAGCCAGACTCCATGTAAATAATCACTACTTTTAGCGTGTATAGAGCCAGACTCCATGTAAATAATCACTACTTTTAGCGTGTATAGAGCCAGACTCCATGTAAATAATCACTACTTTTAGCGTGTATAGAGCCAGACTCCATGTAAATAATCAGGACTTTTAGCGTGTATAGAGCCAGACTCCATGTAAATAATCACTACTTTTAGCGTGTATAGAGCCAGACTCCATGTAAATAATCACTACTTTTAGCGTGTATAGAGCCAGACTCCATGTAAATAATCACTACTTTTAGCGTGTATAGAGCCAGACTCCATGTAAATAATCTCTACTTTTAGCGTGTATAGAGCCAGACTCCATGTAAATAATCAGGACTTTTAGCGTGTATAGAGCCAGACTCCATGTAAATAATCAGGACTTTTAGCGTGTATAGAGCCAGACTCCATGTAAATAATCACTACTTTTAGCGTGTATAGAGCCAGACTCCATGTAAATAATCACTACTTTTAGCGTGTATAGAGCCAGACTCCATGTAAATAATCACTACTTTTAGCGTGTATAGAGCCAGACTCCATGTAAATAATCACTACTTTTAGCGTGTATAGAGCCAGACTCCATGTAAATAATCAGGACTTTTAGCGTGTATAGAGCCAGACTCCATGTAAATAATCAGGACTTTTAGCGTGTATAGAGCCAGACTCCATGTAAATAATCACTACTTTTAGCGTGTATAGAGCCAGACTCCATGTAAATAATCACTACTTTTAGCGTGTATAGAGCCAGACTCCATGTAAATAATCACTACTTTTAGCATGTATAGAGCCAGACTCCATGTAAATAATCACTACTTTTAGCGTGTATAGAGCCAGACTCCATGTAAATAATCACTACTTTTAGCGTGTATAGAGCCAGACTCCATGTAAATAATCACTACTTTTAGTGTGTATAGAGCCAGACTCCATGTAAATAATCACTACTTTTAGCGTGTATAGAGCCAGACTCCATGTAAATAATCACTACTTTTAGCGTGTATAGAGCCAGCATATCTCCACATGTAAATGGGTGAATTAAGGGTTGATTCCAACCAGACCAGAGTGGTGATTGTTGGAACAGTGGAAAGATGAACCAAGATGGACTTTGATGACGTAGATGTGACGTGAGCAACGTGTCTGAACGTTGTAAGTCTTCTGGTAGCTGTGCCAAGAGAAATCTCAATCATTCCCAATCTATCAGAGACGGAGAGCGTAGGTATATGTAAGGAGATAACATAGGCACAGGCTAATTATTGATAACTAACATGCTAGTTAACATTAGTAATTAAACGTAAACAGCTGATGTAAGTCCAAACTGCCTGCAAGCTTCTCCTGTACTGTACGGTAATTCCTCTACTATGAGACAGTAAGTCTCGTGGTTATGACCCAACCGTTAGCCTGTTTTTATAAAAACGTCTGCTACGGAGCCATAACGTGAGGTACAAGGTAACGGAGCCTTTTATACATTGTCGTGTTTCTTTAGAAATAAACAACGGACAAATGAAGTCTTTAAACGCTTCAGATGTAAAGTTATTGGCTGTCAAAGTGACGCCAAAATGAATGGAAGTCAATGGGATGCTAACGGGGGGTGATGGGTCTGGAAGCATTAAAATGGCGCCATCACTCTGGAGAGAAGCCTGCCCCCTTGTGTTCTGTGTAGAATAGACCCATCACTAATGTCCTCTTGACTTCCTGTAGTAATAATAATTAGGACCTCACAAAAACTCACAAAACTTTGCACATGCATCAGGCCTGGTGTGTGTGTGTGTGTGTGTGTGTGTGTGTGTGTGTGTGTGTGTGTGTGTGTGTGTGTGTGTGTGTGTGTGTGTGTGTACAGCGTTTGTCATTTGACTGTTGTGTCAAAGTGTCCGGAGGCGCAGCAGCTGTGGCGTGTTCCGCTGCCTCACACTTTGCATCTTATCTGTGATCAGCAGGCGGCAGCGTCGCTCTGAGCCTCCAACGCCACGCAGCCGCCACATGCAAAACACGGCCTGCAGCCGATACGCAAACCCAGGGCGCCACAGGTGAGTGTTACTGTTACTCACACACACACGGACACTGTCTGCTCGCTGCACAGCAACCAGCTTCTGCTGTTTGTCTTGTTCAGACACTCCCTCCAGAAAAACGTGATTATGCGATCGCAGAATTCACCGCATAATCAGCCAAAGTCTGCATATTTATGCGGGGGGGGCGCATTTTTTCAAATACGCCGCACTTTTGCCGCATAAATTGCAGATTTCCGTGCAAAATATGCGGGTCTTGCATGATTTCATAATCCCCGCATTTTTGTTGCAAAAAAGTCAGATATATCTCAGCAGGAAGATGAAAAATGTTGTTTACTTCACACGAGAGCAGCCATTTTCCCCTGTTGCCATGGGAACGTTATGAAGTGACGTCATTTCTCCTAGTGAGAACACGGTGTTGGGGGGGAATCACTTTTTTTTTCTCTTTTTCATCAAACCGCAGTTTTTGCAAGTTCCCGCAATTTCGTCGCATAAAATTGCATAAATATCCCGCATATTTCATCACATTATTTTTAGAAAACGTGCCGCAAAGGATTTCTGCCCGCAACAATCACAAAAAAACTCCGCGTTTTTCTGGAGGGACTGGCTAGTGGTGGCAGGAAATACGTCCTCATATCTAAACCAGAGACGGTAACGGTGGCGGTTTGTAAACACGTGGTTAATGTTGTGAAACCAGCGGTGTAGTCTCCCTGATACACAGGTACACGGAGCGTACGGGGCTCTGGATACGTCACCCCGTGGATTGTTGTGATTGGTCGTTAGTGTTATCCAATTGCGTGCAGTGAGATTCTCAAATGCACGCTTGTAACGGCTTCTTTGCTACCTCCATAAGCCGCCGAGAGGCTGAATCAGGGAACAATCACCTGTATGACGCGCCTTCAGGTCCACTCCGAGATATGCTTTTTAAAGATTTATTGCTTATTTGAAAGTCGGAAAAAACATTCAGAAACAAAATTCAGGTTGACGGAGAAATACTGCAAATGGTGAACGAAAATGTGGAGAAACTTGCGGTCAACAGAAAAAATGTAAAAACCCAAGCTCACCCCCTCTGTAGCCTCCCATGCAGGTGCCCAGGTGTATAAATAGACTGATCATTGTCAGACCAACCCCCCCGACGTCCTACGCTACGCGATAGGTGAAACCTGTAAACCATAAACAAACATTATATATACATGGCTCCTATAATGCTCGAGTTGGGCCATTTTCATTACTCAATGCCAGACCCTTCATCTGTCAGATTTGGGTCGGTTACCATGAAATAGTTGGCGATTAATTTAATAGTTGACAACTAACCGATTGATCTTTGCAGCTCAAACGGAGACGTTGAGCTGCAGCTCTGCAGGTGTAAGTCTGACCTCGACTCGACCTGTTCAGGCCGCGGGAACCAGACCTCCAGCAGGTTCTCGAGCCTCAACACACACACACACACACACACACACACACACACACCTGCAACACACACACCTGCAACACACACACACACACACACACACACACACACACACACACACACACACCTGCAACACACACACCTGCAACACACACACACACACACACACACACACACACACACACACACACACACACACACACACACCTGCAACACGCACACACACACACACACACCTGCAACACACACACCTGCAACACACACACCTGCAACACACACACACACACACACACACACACACACACACACACACACACACACACACACACACACACACACCTGCAACACGCACACACACACACACACACACCTGCAACACACACACCTGCAACACACACACACACACACACACACCTGCAACACACACACACACCTGCAACACACACACCTGCAACACACACACACACACACACACACACACACACACACACACACACACACCTGCAACACACACACACACACACACACACACACACACCTGCAACACACACACACACACACTCCTGCAACACACACACTCACACACACACACACACACACACACACACCTGCAACACACACACCTGCAACACACACACACACACACACACACACACCTGCAACACACACACCTGCAACACACACACACACACACACACACACCTGCAACACGCACACACACACACACACACCTGCAACACACACACACACACACACACACACACACACACACACACACACACCTGCAACACGCACACACACACACACACACCTGCAACACACACACACACCTGCAACACACACACACACCTGCAACACACACACCTGCAACACACACACACACACACACACACACACACACACACACACACACACCTGCAACACACACACCTGCAACACACACACACACACACACACACACACACACACACACCTGCAACACACACACACACACACACACACACACCTGCAACACACACACACACACACACACACACACACACACACACACACACACCTGCAACACACACACACACACACCTGCAACACACACACACACACACTCCTGCAACACACACACTCACACACACACACACACACACACACCTGCAACACACACACCTGCAACACACACACACACACACACACACACACCTGCAACACACACACCTGCAACACACACACACACACACACACACACACCTGCAACACACACACACACACACACACCTGCAACACACACACTCACACACACACACACACACACACACACACACACACACACACATACACACACACACACACACACACACACACACACACACACACACACACACACACACACACACACACAGGTGCAGGTAAGACTTGACGTCCTTCAGTAACCAATCAGCTCGCTCTAAAAGATGACTGACAGCCGTGAGAGCCAATCAGCTCAGAGAGCAACGGCTCTTTAAAAAGCTGCACGAGACTCTTTCGCCTCAGTTTGGCAGTCTCTCATATCTCTGTGATAAACGTTTTGGCAGCACTTCAGTCATTTTTCAGTCATAGTTTAGCTATATTTCGGCGATATTTTAGTGAGAAAGTTTTGTCATAGTTGAGATATATTTGAGTGATATTCCAGTGATATTTAATTCATAGTTTAGTGATTATTAAGTGATATTTCAGAGACATTTGAATGATATTCCCGCAGCGTCCCTCTGCTTCAGGCAGCGGCACTCTGAGCTGCTCTCTGCGGGGTTTCCCCCGGAACAAGAGCCTTTCCCCGGCGGAGTATGTCCCGACGGTCCCGGTGCTCCTTCCCCGAGACATGGAGCGCTGTTACCGGCTGCTGCGGCGGCTCGTGCCCGGTCTGCCGCGCGGACGCGCCGCCAGCCAGGTGGAGATCCTGCAGCGCGTTATCGACTACATCCGGGACCTTCAGACCGAGCTGGACGCCTCCTGCCCGACCGGGGACCGGAGGACAAACCTCCACACCTGTCAGGTAGGAAACATCTGGGGAACATCAGCTGTGTGTGTGTGTGTGTGTGTGTGTGTGTGTGTGTGTGTGTGTGTGTACACGCTAAAAGTCCTGATTATTTACATGGAGTCTGGGTCTATACACGCTAAAAGTCCTGATTATTTACATGGAGTCTGGCTCTATACACGCTAAAAGTCCTGATTATTTACATGGAGTCTGGCTCTATACACGCTAAAAGTCCTGATTATTTACATGGAGTCTGGCTCTATACACGCTAAAAGTCCTGATTATTTACATGGAGTCTGGCTCTATACACGCTAAAAGTAGTGATTATTTACATGGAGTCTGGCTCTATACACGCTAAAAGTCCTGATTATTTACATGGAGTCTGACTCTATACACGCTAAAAGTCCTGATTATTTACATGGAGTCTGGTTCTATACACGCTAAAAGTAGTGATTATTTACATGGAGTCTGACTCTATACACGCTAAAAGTCCTGATTATTTACATGGAGTCTGGCTCTATACACGCTAAAAGTCCTGATTATTTACATGGAGTCTGGCTCTATACACGCTAAAAGTCCTGATTATTTACATGGAGTCTGGTTCTATACACGCTAAAAGTAGTGATTATTTACATGGAGTCTGACTCTATACAAGCTAAAAGTCCTGATTATTTACATGGAGTCTGGCTCTATACACGCTAAAAGTAGTGATTATTTACATGGAGTCTGGCTCTATACACGCTAAAAGTAGTGATTATTTACATGGAGTCTGACTCTATACACGCTAAAAGTCCTGATTATTTACATGGAGTCTGGCTCTATACACGCTAAAAGTCCTGATTATTTACATGGAGTCTGACTCTATACACGCTAAAAGTCCTTTTTATTTACATGGAGTCTGGCTCTATACACGCTAAAAGTAATGATTATTTACATGGAGTCTGGCTCTATACACGCTAAAAGTCCTGATTATTTACATGGAGTCTGGCTCTATACACGCTAAAAGTCCTGATTATTTACATGGAGTCTGGCTCTATACACGCTAAAAGTCCTGATTATTTAAATGGAGTCTGGTTCTATACACGCTAAAAGTCCTGATTATTTACATGGAGTCTGACTCTATACACGCTAAAAGTCCTGATTATTTACATGGAGTCTGGTTCTATACACGCTAAAAGTCCTGATTATTTACATGGAGTCTGACTCTATACACGCTAAAAGTCCTGATTATTTACATGGAGTCTGGCTCTATGCATGCTAAAAGTAGTGATTATTTACATGGAGTCTGACTCTATACACGCTAAAAGTCCTGATTATTTACATGGAGTCTGGCTTTATACACGCTAAAAGTAGTGATTATTTACATGGAGTCTGGCTCTATACACGCTAAAAGTCCTGATTATTTACATGGAGTCTGACTCTATACACGCTAAAAGTCCTGATTATTTACATGGAGTCTGGTTCTATACACGCTAAAAGTAGTGATTATTTACATGGAGTCTGGCTCTATACAAGCTAAAAGTCCTGATTATTTACATGGAGTCTGGCTCTATACACGCTAAAAGTAGTGATTATTTACATGGAGTCTGGCTCTATACACGCTAAAAGTAATGATTATTTACATGGAGTCTGGCTCTATACACGCTAAAAGTCCTGATTATTTACATGGAGTCTGGCTCTATACACGCTAAAAGTCCTGATTATTTACATGGAGTCTGGTTCTATACACGCTAAAAGTCCTGATTATTTACATGGAGTCTGACTCTATACACGCTAAAAGTCCTGATTATTTACATGGAGTCTGGTTCTATACACGCTAAAAGTCCTGATTATTTACATGGAGTCTGGCTCTATACACGCTAAAAGTAGTGATTATTTACATGGAGTCTGACTCTATACACGCTTAAAGTCCTGATTATTTACATGGAGTCTGGCTCTATACACGCTAAAAGTAGTGATTATTTACATGGAGTCTGGCTCTATACACGCTAAAAGTAATGATTATTTACATGGAGTCTGGCTCTATACACGCTAAAAGTCCTGATTATTTACATGGAGTCTGGTTCTATACACGCTAAAAGTAGTGATTATTTACATGGAGTCTGGCTCTATACACGCTAAAAGTAGTGATTATTTACATGGAGTCTGACTCTATACACGCTAAAAGTCCTGATTATTTACATGGAGTCTGGCTCTATACACGCTAAAAGTCCTGATTATTTACATGGAGTCTGACTCTATACACGCTAAAAGTCCTGATTATTTACATGGAGTCTGGCTCTATACACGCTAAAAGTAGTGATTATTTACATGGAGTCTGGCTCTATACACGCTAAAAGTAATGATTATTTACATGGAGTCTGACTCTATACACGCTAAAAGTCCTGATTATTTACATGGAGTCTGGCTCTATACACGCTAAAAGTAGTGATTATTTACATGGAGTCTGGCTCTATACACGCTAAAAGTAATGATTATTTACATGGAGTCTGGCTCTATACACGCTAAAAGTCCTGATTATTTACATGGAGTCTGGTTCTATACACGCTAAAAGTAGTGATTATTTACATGGAGTCTGGCTCTATACACGCTAAAAGTAGTGATTATTTAAATGGAGTCTGGTTCTATACACGCTAAAAGTCCTGATTATTTACATGGAGTCTGACTCTATACACGCTAAAAGTCCTGATTATTTAAATGGAGTCTGGTTCTATACACGCTAAAAGTCCTGATTATTTACATGGAGTCTGGCTCTATACACGCTAAAAGTCCTGATTATTTAAATGGAGTCTGGTTCTATACACGCTAAAAGTCCTGATTATTTACATGGAGTCTGACTCTATACACGCTAAAAGTCCTGATTATTTACATGGAGTCTGGTTCTATACACGCTAAAAGTCCTGATTATTTACATGGAGTCTGACTCTATACACGCTAAAAGTCCTGATTATTTACATGGAGTCTGGTTCTATACACGCTAAAAGTCCTGATTATTTACATGGAGTCTGACTCTATACACGCTAAAAGTCCTGATTATTTACATGGAGTCTGGTTCTATACACGCTAAAAGTCCTGATTATTTACATGGAGTCTGACTCTATACACGCTAAAAGTCCTGATTATTTACATGGAGTCTGGTTCTATACACGCTAAAAGTCCTGATTATTTACATGGAGTCTGACTCTATACACGCTAAAAGTCCTGATTATTTACATGGAGTCTGGCTCTATGCATGCTAAAAGTAGTGATTATTTACATGGAGTCTGACTCTATACACGCTAAAAGTCCTGATTATTTACATGGAGTCTGGCTTTATACACGCTAAAAGTAGTGATTATTTACATGGAGTCTGGCTCTATACACGCTAAAAGTAATGATTATTTACATGGAGTCTGGCTCTATACACGCTAAAAGTCCTGATTATTTACATGGAGTCTGACTCTATACACGCTAAAAGTCCTGATTATTTACATGGAGTCTGGTTCTATACACGCTAAAAGTAGTGATTATTTACATGGAGTCTGGCTCTATACAAGCTAAAAGTCCTGATTATTTACATGGAGTCTGGCTCTATACACGCTAAAAGTAGTGATTATTTACATGGAGTCTGGTTCTATACACGCTAAAAGTAGTGATTATTTACATGGAGTCTGGCTCTATACACGCTAAAAGTCCTGATTATTTACATGGAGTCTGGTGGGTTTGGTGATGGTTATTTATTAATTTCACCTCACATAACACGTGAGTTGCTGCTCTACTGCTGCCTCCATCCCTTCGTTAGATTGTGTTATTGTGTGAATCTGTTAACTGACCTTTGACCCCTGGGCTCTTCTGTGTGTCTCTGCAGCCCGAAGAATTCCTCAAAACAACGGAGATCAGGGAGAGCTGCACGGATGATGTGAGAGCACACGCACACACACACACACACACACACACACACACACACACTGACAAAGTTTACGGGTTTATTCTTGGCAATAAATATGATATATTAATTTGTAGTATGTGTATATGTGTGTAAACAAAAATAAATAAATAAAAATGTACACTTTTCTCTTGCAGGTGTTTGAAACACGAGGATGATCGGACACCAGACAGAGAGAGAGAGAGACAGAGAGAGAGAGTATGTCTGACAGAAGGACCACCAGACTCCATTGACATTTCTGTCCGTTGTGGACGTCTTTATTGGGTCCTGATGAGACTGAGTGGCCCGTTGAACACTCTGTCGTCTAATCTGAGTCACACACAGACGGTCTCGTTGGGTTTTAGACTGGCCACTAAAAATCCACATTGTTGACACTAAATCTGGTTTCAGGGCCGCACGATACGAGGAAAATATGCAATAACGTTGTTAAAGTGTTCTCAGTTCTGCTGCTTTCAACATTCTGCTAAAATATAACAAAAACCAAAAGAAAATCATTACCAACTTTATTGAATTTAACATAAAAGACAGACACACACACACACACACACAGACAAACACATTATTGAATTTAACATAAAAGACTGAAAGAATGACCGTTCCATGATAAAGGGAAGTTTTCTGCTGATGTTCTGAGTGTTTATTGAGCCAGTTGATACGGTGACTACGTTAATATATATATAAAGATATATGGTGCAGCTTTAGTTTGGGGAAACTCAGTTTAAACGCGGAGGTTTTCTCCGTCTGTTGTTGTTGTGATCTCTTGGTAAAGTCATGCAGCAACGTGCCGTTACGTTCAGCTGTTTCTGAGGCAGTGAAGGCTGTGAAGTTGATTTCAGATATGAATCATGTTGTGGTTTAAAGTTCATAAAGTAAAAAAATCTGACATTTTAAATCGCTGGAATATTCTGTAATCTACAGACAGACAGACGGACACACTCAGTTCTGCTGCTTTCAACATTCTGCTAAAATATAACAAAAACCAAAAGAAAATCATTTCCAACTTTATTGAATTTAACATAAAAGACAGACACACACACACACACACACACACACACACACACACACACACACACACACACACACACACACACACACACGAGAGAGAGCTTCCCTAACATGTCTTCTTCTTTCAGACTCGTTTACTTTGGCATTAAAACCGAAACAATAAAATAAAAGATTAAAGAGTTGTAACGTTCAACATCCAGATTTTATTTGACTTTAGTTCCCAACAGATGAAATGGTTCAGATGACGAAGATGAAGAGCACTGAGACGACGAAGGTTAATCTCTAAAAACATCAACATGCAGCTTCACCGACGCACGACATCAAACACATACTCAGATTACTCTGATACTCAGATTACTCCTGATACTCACAGAACTAACACTTTACAGATTTCTGTTTTTATTTATTTATTTCTGTAAGAATTTAGTATTATTTTTCATTTCATCTTTTTTTTTTTACTCAAGCCGCTTTTATTGTGAAACTTTTGATTCAGTTAACAGCCGCTTTTATTCTGAAACCAGAGTTTGAAATTAAACAGAATTTCCAGACAAATTTAACATTTAACAACTTTTTTAATTATTTTGCTGTTTAGAGTCTCGATTAATAAATAATATTTGATCTGTAAACTGAAAAACATCAAAAGTTTTTGGGCGTTTTTTTGCTGTAAAAACAACAAACGATGAATCGATTCTAAAAAATATTTGCAGATTAATTTCCTCTCTTTCGATGCAAATTTCAGAATAAAAGCCTCTTTCAGAATAAAAGTCTCCTGGTTTGTTGTTTCGACTCACAATATAAATAAAACTCACAAAAACACTGTAAACGATTTAATACTGACGCCACAAACTATCTTTTATTCTCATTATTTTCTCTTTTTAAAAGTATTAAATAAGTTTCATAATTAACATTTAAACTCACGGTCCTGTTTCTCACATTATTAGTGTTTCAGTTAAAGTTTTTATCGTAACGTTAGTCAATTACAACATTTAAAATTAAAGTTTGTTAGAAGTTCATAAATAATTTAAAGATGTTTTTGTAAATCTGTCAAAACATCTGAGCACAAATAATACAATAATATAAAGACATTATTATATAGAACAGAGGGGGAGAAAGAGAGGGAGGGGGTGGAGAAAGAGGGGGAGAAAGGGAGAGAAAGAGGGAGAAAGAGAGGGCAGAGGATTTTTTTGTGTAAAATTGAATAAATAGAATTTGTGCACAAATGTTTTAATTTAAATATTTTTTTCCATTTCTTTTTCTGAACAGAGTCTATTTTTTAGTCTGAATTCTTGCTCATGATTTTATTTTAGTGTCACGTTAATGAATCATAAATATGTTTATAAATACTTTTCATCTTTTCTGATTCTCTCTTTTATTCTGGAGACGTGTTCAGCTTCGTCTCGACCGCAGGAATCAGAGAAACTGGAGCTAAAAACTACAAACATGGATGCCAGTAGGCGGCCAATCGCAACAACAGCTGAGAGCATGCAGCAGCAAACACAACCACCGAACTACAGACGGAAACTACGAGTCCACCGCAGCCGCTCGCCTTCTGACCACCGCCAAATCCCACCGTATCCAACGTTACGCTGCGTTTGTTTTCAACCTGGACCCTATGTTCCCAAAGTGTTTGAGTCTAAGAGACATATCTTTGAAATTGGTCCAGTATTAAGTGAGAAACGAGCTGCAATGTGACAAATCTCCATCACCAAGCCCACCAGACTCCATGTAAATAATCAGGACTTTTAGCGTGTATAGAGCCAGACTCCATGTAAATAATCACTACTTTTAGCGTGTATAGAGCCAGACTCCATGTAAATAATCAGGACTTTTAGCGTGTATAGAGCCAGACTCCATGTAAATAATCAGGACTTTTAGCGTGTATAGTCAGACTCCATGTAAATAATCAGTACTTTTAGCGTGTATAGAGCCAGACTCCATGTAAATAATCACTACTTTTAGCGTGTATAGAGCCAGACTCCATGTAAATAATCACTACTTTTAGTGTGTATAGAGCCAGACTCCATGTAAATAATCACTACTTTTAGCGTGTATAGAGCCAGACTCCATGTAAATAATCACTACTTTTAGCGTGTATAGAGCCAGACTCCATGTAAATAATCACTACTTTTAGCGTGTATAGAGCCAGACTCCATGTAAATAATCACTACTTTTAGCGTGTATAGAGCCAGCATATCTCCACATGTAAATGGGTGAATTAAGGGTTTATTCCAACCAGACCAGAGTGGTGATTGTTGGAACAGTGGAAAGATGAACCAAGACGACTTTTGGTAGTTTTATTTAGTTTCTGTCCACTTTGAATGAAGTGTGTTTTACGATGATAAAAGTCCTGATTATTTACATGGAATCTGGCTCTATACACACTAAAAGTCCTGATTATTTACATGGAGTCTGGCTCTATACACGCTAAAAGTCCTGATTATTTACATGGAGTCTGGCTCTATACACACTAAAAGTCCTGATTATTTACATGGAGTCTGGCTCTATACACGCTAAAAGTCCTGATTATTTACATGGAGTCTGGCTCTATACACGCTAAAAGTAGTGATTATTTACATGGAGTCTGGCTCTATAAACGCTAAAAGTAGTGATTATTTACATGGAGTCTGGCTCTATACACACTAAAAGTAGTGATTATTTACATGGAGTCTGGCTCTATACACGCTAAAAGTCCTGATTATTTACATGGAGTCTGGCTCTATACACGCTAAAAGTCCTGATTATTTACATGGAGTCTGGCTCTATACACGCTAAAAGTAGTGATTATTTACATGGAGTCTGGCTCTATAAACGCTAAAAGTAGTGATTATTTACATGGAGTCTGGCTCTATAAACGCTAAAAGTAGTGATTATTTACATGGAGTCTGGCTCTATAAACGCTAAAAGTCCTGATTATTTACATGGAGTCTGGCTCTTTACACGCTAAAAGTAGTGATTATTTACATGGAGTCTGGCTCTATACACGCTAAAAGTAGTGATTATTTACATGGAGTCTGGTGTAGTTTGGTGATGGTGATTTCGGGGCTGTTTGATGTTAAACTAAAAGGATCTTACTCTTTAACTAAAAGGTCTATCTCTGTAGGGAACCATCCCATAATGTTGCCAGACAGAAACGGGGAAATAAGAGTCCAGGTTAGACCCTTTAAAATCCCAAATACTCAAATATATATATTTTTGAATTTCAGCCAATCGGCAGCTGACGTTTTCTCCATTTGTCACACACACTTTTACGCTTGTAGGTGGAACAGGTTTCGAGCGGCTCCCGGCAGACCCCTCAGTGCTCTCTCTTTATCTTCACTGTGATGTCACACTTATGACGTCACGCGGTGATGTCACAGGATGCTCTCCCGCTCCTCGCCGAAGGTGACAGTGTCGGAGGACACGGCGCAGATCTCCGGCGGGTCTCCAGGCTTCAGGCCTCTCTTAAGGTGAACCACGCGCACGTTCTCGTTGTTCGGCCCTGGCCGCGTGGCGCCGCCGCCGGGCGTCACGCTGGACGTGCCGGTGCTTGGCGAGATGATGACATCACTAAAAGGGAAAAAAATTTAAAATACAGTGAAGAATATTTTTTGGTAAAACTTCAACTTAATAACAAGTAAAAGACGGGGAAGTGGTTAGACAGGGAACAGGTGAGACTGGGAACAGGTGAGACTGGGAAAAAGGGGAGACGGGGAACAGGTTAGACAGGGAACAGGTGAGACAGGGAACAGGTGAGACAGGGAACAGGTGAGACTGGGAACAGGTGAGACTGGGAAAAAGGGGAGACGGGGAACAGGTGAGACAGGGAACAGGTGAGACTGGGAACAGGTGAGACTGGGAAAAAGGGGAGACGGGGAACAGGTGAGACAGGGAACAGGTGAGACAGGGAACAGGTGAGACAGGGAACAGGTGAGACTGGGAACAGGTGAGACTGGGAAAAAGGGGAAACGGGGAACAGGTGAGACTGGGAACAGGTGAGACAGGGAACAGGTGAGACAGGGAACAGGTGAGACAGGGAACAGGTGAGACTGGGAACAGGTGAGACTGGGAAAAAGGGGAAACGGGGAACAGGTGAGACTGGGAACAGGTGAGACAGGGAACAGGTGAGACGGGGAACAGGTGAGACTGGGAACAGGTGAGACGGGGAACAGGTGAGACTGAGAAAAAGGGGAAACGGGGAACAGGTGAGACAGGGAACAGGTGAGACAGGGAACAGGTGAGACTGGGAACAGGTGAGACAGGGAACAGGTGAGACGGAGAACAGATGAGACTGGGAAAAAGGGGAAACGGGGAACAGGTGAGACTGAGAAAAAGGGGAGACGGGGAACAGGTGAGACAGGGAACCGATACTGACCTGGGGTGTTGGGTGGTGGAACCCTCCGGCGGCGTGCGCTGGCGGCCGCCCTGCGTGGCGTTGGTGTTGTTGTTGAGCGTGACGTTGCTGGGCGTGCGGTTCAGGTTGAAGGTTCTGGCGGCGGGCCAGCTGTCCTCGGGGCTGCTGGCCAGCAGGCTGCACTGGTCCTCGCTGCAGATGGACATACGGGCCACGGTGGCGTCCTGCAGGCCGCTGAGGCTGCTGGGAAGTCCCCGCTTCACGGCGTCGTACGGCTGCGACAGCTCCGCCTCCTCATCCTGCAGCGAATGGTTGGGCGAGGACTCGTTGGAGCGCACGCCCGAGTCGGACGAGTCCTTCTTGTCCAACGTGGCGTCCGATAGAAAGTCCTTCCCCTTCAGCGCCAGTGAGCCGCCGCCGGGCAGCTTGGCGTCCGGCGTTTTCTTCCCGTCTCTCTGCAGCGGAGCGTTGTCTGACTCTTCAGACTCGTCGTCGCTCGTTAGTTTCTGGTAGCGCAACCCGCCGCCAGGC
The DNA here is from genome assembly GCA_023631565.1 of Gymnocephalus cernua. Lineage (NCBI taxonomy): Eukaryota > Metazoa > Chordata > Actinopteri > Perciformes > Percidae > Gymnocephalus > Gymnocephalus cernua. The sequence continues at coordinate 33,740,265 of CM042440.1, forward strand.
TTGAGCTGCAGGAGACACACGGAGAATTAATATGAAATATAAAGAGAAAAGATGGAAGAATATAACAAAAAGGTAAATGTTCAAAATGTCGAACAAAAAATTACCGTAACGGTACGTTTCCACACACCTCGCGATTTTCGGCCAGCGATATTTTGCCACGGGGGGCGTGGTCACGAAAACAACACGCAAGACTGCAACAGAACACCGGCTAGCGGTTGACCTGTCGGCCTTTTTGGTTACTGGGAAAACTCAGCCCAGAGTCATTTTATTCTCCCTAAAACAAGTTTCCTTATTATTTTTTAAAGAACTATTCAAAAAAAAGTTTTTTTATGTTTATTGATTCTGACTTATTCAACGGAGCTTTAAGAGTTCCTCTCTTTTTGTTTTAAAGGATACAATTTTTGTAAGAGCGACACTGAAGTTGGCAGTTTGATAAATGCAAGTTATTTCAATTGATATTCTGTAATATTTCAATCTTCGTGTACTAAAAAGGCCCATGAGTTCCTGTAGATGGCCTTTTGTTGCCTAATAAATGAAAAGCTTGTTGAAATCATCAATGTCTTCCCTCTGGCTGTATCAGAGTCTCAGCTAGCTCTCCTCTGAGATGGTCCCAGTAATGGTCTTACAGTCAAGGCACATCCAGTTTGTGCATCATTACATGATGTAACTACTTTTAATACTGTATCCTACATTGTGGATAATTAAGCTATGTACAATATGCTGAAGTATATTTCTGGAGTGTTAAAGATTAAAAGAAAAAGTAACAAGAACCGTACAGAACCGAAAACCGTGACCCTAAAACCGGGATACCAACCGAACCGTGGGTTTTGTGAACCGTAACACCCCTAGTGTGTGTGTGCGCATCTGTGCGTGTGTGTGTGTGAGTGTGTCTGTGTGAGTGTGTGTGTGGTTAAATACCTGCGTGACGCCAGCCATCGAACCCCCGGCCCCGGCCAGACAGCCTCTGGCGGCGGCGGCGGCCTTACTGCTCAGCAGCGACTTGGAGGACCCGTGGTCACCCTTCTCGTCCTCCTCTGTGATCGGGTCCAGAGCGTCGGCGCCGGACGGGAAAGCGTCTGCGTTCTCCGCCGCAGCTTTCCCGCCACCACTCCTCTTGGTGAAGGACTTGCGTCCGTCCTGCTCGCCTGCGCCGTCTTTGCTCTCTGCCGATGACGTCATGAACTGTCCGGGCTGCGGTTGGACGGGCCTCTCGGCGCCCGTCTCCACCTGGGCCATCTGGGCGATGTACTCCTGGTAGGCGCTGCGGTACTCGTCCTGCTGCTTGTCCGTCAGACGAGAGATGTCCATGGACGACTCCTGAGAGTTCAGGCTGCTCATGCTGGCGGTGCGCACGGCGCCACCCTGAGGACGCACACGGGGAGAACAGGACGTGGTCAACACGGAAAATAAAGCAGCAAAGGACGATGGAAAAAGCAAACGTCCAAAAAAAACACGCACGCATGCACGCACGCACGCACAAACACACACACACACCCACACACACCCACACACACACACACAGGAAGTGGCGTTTACCATCCAGGGCGTGTTCCCGTGTCTCTGCGTCTCGTCCAGTCCCAGAGTGCTCAGCTCCTCGAAGCTCAGGTTGAAGCTGTACATGGGCGAGGCGTCCGTGTTGGCGGTGCCAGCGAGCAGCGGAGCAGCCGCTCGGCGCCCCACCTCGGCGTGCCCACCGCCCACCACGCTGCCTTGCTCACTGGCAGCGTCCTCCTGCAGCACCTGACTCTCAATGTGACGCAGGTCCAAAACCTGCAGGGGAAACGGGTTCAGGTAACATGCTAACACATGTTGTATTAGCTCGTTAGCTGTCTGTGTGTGTCTGACTGTGTGTGCGTGTGTGTGTCTGACTGTGTGTGTGTGTGTGTGTTTCTGACTGACTGTGTGTGTGTGTGTCTGACTGACTGTGTGTGTGTGTGTGTGTGTGTGTGTGTGTGTGTTTCTGACTGACTGTGTGTGTGTCTGACTGACTGACTGTGTGTGTGTGTGTGTGTGTGTTTCTGACTGACTGTGTGTGTGTGTGTGTGTTTCTGACTGACTGTGTGTGTTTGTGTCTGACTGACTGTGTGTGTGTCTGACTGACTGTGTGTGTGTGTCTGACTGTCTGTGTGTGTGTGTGTGTCTGACTGACTGTGTGTGTGTGTCTGACTGTCTGTGTGTGTGTGTGTGTCTGACTGACTGTGTGTGTGTGTCTGACTGACTGTGTGTGTGTGTGTCTGACTGACTGTGTGTGTGTGTGTCTGACTGACTGTGTGTGTGTGTCTGACTGACTGTGTGTGTGTGTGTCTGACTGACTGACTGTGTGTGTTTGTGTCTGACTGACTGTGTGTGTGTGTCTGACTGACTGTGTGTGTGTGTCTGACTGTCTGTGTGTGTGTGTGTGTCTGACTGACTGTGTGTGTGTGTCTGACTGTCTGTGTGTGTGTGTGTGTGTCTGACTGACTGTGTGTGTGTGTCTGACTGACTGTGTGTGTGTGTGTCTGACTGACTGTGTGTGTGTGTTTCTGACTGACTGTGTGTGTGTGTTTCTGACTGACTGTGTGTGTGTGTGTCTGACTGACTGTGTGTGTGTCTGACTGACTGTGTGTGTGTGTCTGACTGTCTGTGTGTGTGTGTGTGTCTGACTGACTGTGTGTGTGTGTCTGACTGACTGTGTGTGTGTGTGTCTGACTGACTGTGTGTGTGTGTGTCTGACTGACTGTGTGTGTGTGTCTGACTGACTGTGTGTGTGTGTTTCTGACTGACTGTGTGTGTGTGTGTCTGACTGACTGTGTGTGTGTGTGTGTGTGTGTGTGTTTCTGACTGACTGTGTGTGTGTCTGACTGACTGACTGTGTGTGTGTGTGTGTGTGTGTTTCTGACTGACTGTGTGTGTGTCTGACTGACTGACTGTGTGTGTGTGTGTGTTTCTGACTGACTGTGTGTGTGTGTGTGTGTTTCTGACTGACTGTGTGTGTGTGTGTCTGACTGACTGTGTGTGTGTGTCTGACTGACTGTGTGTGTGTCTGACTGACTGTGTGTGTGTCTGACTGACTGTGTGTGTGTGTGTGTTTCTGACTGACTGTGTGTGTGTTTCTGACTGACTGTGTGTGTGTGTCTGACTGACTGTGTGTGTGTGTTTCTGACTGACTGTGTGTGTGTCTGACTGACTGTGTGTGTGTGTTTCTGACTGACTGTGTGTGTGTCTGACTGACTGTGTGTGTGTGTGTGTCTGACTGACTGTGTGTGTGTTTCTGACTGACTGTGTGTGTGTCTGACTGACTGTGTGTGTGTGTGTGTCTGACTGACTGTGTGTTTCTGACTGTGTGTGTGTGTGTGTTTCTGACTGACTGTGTGTGTGTGTTTCTGACTGACTGTGTGTGTGTCTGACTGACTGTGTGTGTGTGTTTCTGACTGACTGTGTGTGTGTGTGTGTCTGACTGACTGTGTGTGTGTGTGTGTGTGTGTGTGTGTGTGTTTCTGACTGACTGTGTGTGTGTGTGTTTCTGACTGACTGTGTGTGTGTCTGACTGACTGACTGTGTGTGTGTGTGTTTCTGACTGACTGTGTGTGTGTGTGTTTCTGACTGACTGTGTGTGTTTCTGACTGACTGTGTGTGTTTGTGTCTGACTGACTGTGTGTGTGTCTGACTGACTGTGTGTGTGTGTCTGACTGTCTGTGTGTGTGTGTGTCTGACTGTCTGTGTGTGTGTGTGTGTCTGACTGACTGTGTGTGTGTGTCTGACTGTCTGTGTGTGTGTGTGTCTGACTGACTGTGTGTGTGTGTCTGACTGACTGTGTGTGTGTCTGACTGACTGTGTGTGTGTGTGTGTGTGTGTGTGTGTGTTTCTGACTGACTGTGTGTGTGTCTGACTGACTGACTGTGTGTGTGTGTGTGTGTGTGTTTCTGACTGACTGTGTGTGTGTGTGTGTG
>CM042440.1:33746693-33769193 GCA_023631565.1 Gymnocephalus cernua
TGACTGACTGTGTGTGTGTGTGTGTTTCTGACTGACTGTGTGTGTGTTTCTGACTGACTGTGTGTGTGTGTCTGACTGACTGTGTGTGTGTGTTTCTGACTGACTGTGTGTGTGTCTGACTGACTGTGTGTGTGTGTTTCTGACTGACTGTGTGTGTGTCTGACTGACTGTGTGTGTGTGTGTGTGTCTGACTGACTGTGTGTGTGTTTCTGACTGACTGTGTGTGTGTCTGACTGACTGTGTGTGTGTGTTTGTCTGACTGACTGTGTGTTTCTGACTGTGTGTGTGTGTGTTTCTGACTGACTGTGTGTGTGTGTTTCTGACTGACTGTGTGTGTGTCTGACTGACTGTGTGTGTGTGTTTCTGACTGACTGTGTGTGTGTGTGTCTGACTGACTGTGTGTGTGTGTGTGTGTGTGTGTGTGTGTTTCTGACTGACTGTGTGTGTGTGTGTTTCTGACTGACTGTGTGTGTGTCTGACTGACTGACTGTGTGTGTGTGTGTGTGTGTGTTTCTGACTGACTGTGTGTGTGTCTGACTGACTGACTGTGTGTGTGTGTGTGTTTCTGACTGACTGTGTGTGTGTGTGTTTCTGACTGACTGTGTGTGTGTGTGTGTTTCTGACTGACTGTGTGTGTTTGTGTCTGACTGACTGTGTGTGTGTCTGACTGACTGTGTGTGTGTGTCTGACTGTCTGTGTGTGTGTGTGTCTGACTGTCTGTGTGTGTGTGTGTGTGTGTCTGACTGACTGTGTGTGTGTGTCTGACTGTCTGTGTGTGTGTGTGTGTCTGACTGACTGTGTGTGTGTGTCTGACTGACTGTGTGTGTGTCTGACTGACTGTGTGTGTGTCTGACTGACTGTGTGTGTGTGTGTGTTTCTGACTGACTGTGTGTGTGTGTCTGACTGACTGTGTGTGTGTGTCTGACTGACTGTGTGTGTGTGTGTCTGACTGACTGACTGTGTGTGTTTGTGTCTGACTGACTGTGTGTGTCTGACTGACTGTGTGTGTGTGTCTGACTGTCTGTGTGTGTGTGTGTGTCTGACTGACTGTGTGTGTGTGTCTGACTGTCTGTGTGTGTGTGTGTGTCTGACTGACTGTGTGTGTGTGTCTGACTGACTGTGTGTGTGTGTGTCTGACTGACTGTGTGTGTGTGTTTCTGACTGACTGTGTGTGTGTGTGTGTGTGTTTCTGACTGACTGTGTGTGTTTGTGTCTGACTGACTGTGTGTGTGTCTGACTGACTGTGTGTGTGTGTCTGACTGTCTGTGTGTGTGTGTGTGTGTGTCTGACTGACTGTGTGTGTGTGTCTGACTGTCTGTGTGTGTGTGTGTGTCTGACTGACTGTGTGTGTGTGTCTGACTGACTGTGTGTGTGTGTGTCTGACTGACTGTGTGTGTGTGTGTCTGACTGACTGTGTGTGTGTGTCTGACTGACTGTGTGTGTGTGTTTCTGACTGACTGTGTGTGTGTGTGTCTGACTGACTGTGTGTGTGTGTGTGTGTGTGTTTCTGACTGACTGTGTGTGTGTCTGACTGACTGACTGTGTGTGTGTGTGTGTGTGTGTTTCTGACTGACTGTGTGTGTGTCTGACTGACTGACTGTGTGTGTGTGTGTGTTTCTGACTGACTGTGTGTGTGTGTGTGTGTTTCTGACTGACTGTGTGTGTGTGTGTCTGACTGACTGTGTGTGTGTGTCTGACTGACTGTGTGTGTGTCTGACTGACTGTGTGTGTGTCTGACTGACTGTGTGTGTGTGTGTGTTTCTGACTGACTGTGTGTGTGTTTCTGACTGACTGTGTGTGTGTGTGTCTGACTGACTGTGTGTGTGTGTTTCTGACTGACTGTGTGTGTGTCTGACTGACTGTGTGTGTGTGTTTCTGACTGACTGTGTGTGTGTCTGACTGACTGTGTGTGTGTGTGTGTGTCTGACTGACTGTGTGTGTGTCTGACTGACTGTGTGTGTGTGTGTGTCTGACTGACTGTGTGTTTCTGACTGTGTGTGTGTGTGTTTCTGACTGACTGTGTGTGTGTGTGTTTCTGACTGACTGTGTGTGTGTCTGACTGACTGTGTGTGTGTGTTTCTGACTGACTGTGTGTGTGTGTGTGTCTGACTGACTGTGTGTGTGTGTGTTTCTGACTGACTGTGTGTGTGTCTGACTGACTGACTGTGTGTGTGTGTGTTTCTGACTGACTGTGTGTGTGTCTGACTGACTGACTGTGTGTGTGTGTGTGTGTGTGTTTCTGACTGACTGTGTGTGTGTCTGACTGACTGACTGTGTGTGTGTGTGTGTTTCTGACTGACTGTGTGTGTGTGTGTTTCTGACTGACTGTGTGTGTGTGTGTGTGTTTCTGACTGACTGTGTGTGTTTGTGTCTGACTGACTGTGTGTGTGTCTGACTGACTGTGTGTGTGTGTCTGACTGTCTGTGTGTGTGTGTGTCTGACTGTCTGTGTGTGTGTGTGTGTCTGACTGACTGTGTGTGTGTGTCTGACTGTCTGTGTGTGTGTGTGTGTCTGACTGACTGTGTGTGTGTGTCTGACTGACTGTGTGTGTGTCTGACTGACTGTGTGTGTGTCTGACTGACTGTGTGTGTGTGTTTCTGACTGACTGTGTGTGTGTTTCTGACTGACTGTGTGTGTGTCTGACTGACTGTGTGTGTGTGTGTGTCTGACTGACTGTGTGTTTCTGACTGTGTGTGTGTGTGTGTTTCTGACTGACTGTGTGTGTGTGTTTCTGACTGACTGTGTGTGTGTCTGACTGACTGTGTGTGTGTCTGACTGACTGTGTGTGTGTGTGTGTCTGACTGTGTGTGTGTGTGTGTTTCTGACTGACTGTGTGTGTGTCTGACTGACTGTGTGTGTGTGTGTTTCTGACTGACTGTGTGTGTGTCTGACTGACTGTGTGTGTGTGTGTGTGTCTGACTGTGTGTTTCTGACTGTGTGTGTGTGTGTCTGACTGATTGTGTGTGTTTGTGTCTGACTGTGTGTGTGTGTGTGTGTGTGTGTCTGACTGACTGTGTGTGTGTCTGACTGACTGTGTGTGTGTCTGACTGACTGTGTGTGTGTCTGACTGACTGTGTGTGTGTGTGTGTTTCTGACTGACTGTGTGTGTGTCTGACTGACTGTGTGTGTGTGTGTGTGTGTCTGACTGACTGTGTGTGTGTCTGACTGACTGTGTGTGTGTGTGTGTGTTTCTGACTGACTGTGTGTGTGTGTGTTTCAAACTGACTGTGTGTGTGTGTGTCTGACTGACTGTGTGTGTGTGTTTCTGACTGACTGTGTGTGTGTCTGACTGACTGTGTGTGTGTGTTTCTGACTGACTGTGTGTGTGTCTGACTGACTGTGTGTGTGTCTGACTGACTGTGTGTGTGTTTCTGACTGACTGTGTGTGTGTCTGACTGACTCTGTGTGTGTGTGTGTGTGTCTGACTGTGTGTGTGTCTGACTGACTGTGTGTGTGTGTGTGTGTCTGACTGACTGTGTGTGTGTGTGTTTCTGACTGACTGTGTGTGTCTGTTTCTGACTGACTGTGTGTGTCTGACTGACTGTGTGTGTGTGTGTGTGTGTCTGACTGACTGTGTGTTTCTGACTGTGTGTGTGTGTGTTTCTGACTGACTGTGTGTGTGTCTGACTGACTGTGTGTGTGTCTGACTGACTGTGTGTGTGTTTCTGACTGACTGTGTGTGTGTCTGACTGACTGTGTGTGTGTGTGTGTGTGTCTGACTGACTGTGTGTTTCTGACTGTGTGTGTGTGTTTCTGACTGACTGTGTGTGTGTCTGACTGACTGTGTGTGTGTCTGACTGACTGTGTGTGTGTCTGACTGACTGACTGTGTGTGTGTGTTTCTGACTGACTGTGTGTGTGTCTGACTGACTGTGTGTGTGTGTGTGTGTGTCTGACTGACTGTGTGTGTGTTTCTGACTGACTGTGTGTGTGTCTGACTGACTGTGTGTGTGTGTGTGTGTCTGACTGACTGTGTGTTTCTGACTGTGTGTGTGTGTTTCTGACTGACTGTGTGTGTATGTGTGTGTGTGTTTCTGACTGACTGTGTGTGTGTGTGTGTGTCTGACTGACTGTGTGTGTGTTTCTGACTGACTGTGTGTGTTTCTGACTGTGTCTGTGTGTGTCTGACTGTGTGTGCGTGTGTGTGTGTCTGACTGTGTGTGTGTGTGTGTTTCTGACTGACTGTGTGTGTGTGTGTCTGACTGTGTGTGTGTGTGTGTGTGTTTCTGACTGACTGTGTGTGTGTGTGTGTGTTTCTGACTGACTGTGTGTGTGTCTGACTGACTGTGTGTGTGTGTGTTTCTGACTGACTGTGTGTGTGTCTCTGACTGACTGTGTGTGTGTCTGACTGACTGTGTGTGTGTGTCTGACTGACTGTGTGTGTGTTTGACTGACTGTGTGTGTGTCTGACTGACTGTGTGTGTGTGTCTGACTGTCTGTGTGTGTGTGTGTGTCTGACTGTCTGTGTGTGTGTGTGTGTCTGACTGACTGTGTGTGTGTGTCTGACTGTCTGTGTGTGTGTGTGTGTCTGACTGACTGTGTGTGTGTGTCTGACTGACTGTGTGTGTGTCTGACTGACTGTGTGTGTGTCTGACTGACTGTGTGTGTGTGTGTGTTTCTGACTGACTGTGTGTGTGTTTCTGACTGACTGTGTGTGTGTCTGACTGACTGTGTGTGTGTGTGTGTCTGACTGACTGTGTGTTTCTGACTGTGTGTGTGTGTGTTTCTGACTGACTGTGTGTGTGTGTTTCTGACTGACTGTGTGTGTGTCTGACTGACTGTGTGTGTGTCTGACTGACTGTGTGTGTGTGTGTCTGACTGTGTGTGTGTGTGTTTCTGACTGACTGTGTGTGTGTTTCTGACTGACTGTGTGTGTGTCTGACTGACTGTGTGTGTGTGTGTGTGTCTGACTGTGTGTTTCTGACTGTGTGTGTGTGTGTCTGACTGATTGTGTGTGTTTGTGTCTGACTGTGTGTGTGTGTGTGTGTGTGTGTGTCTGACTGACTGTGTGTGTGTCTGACTGACTGTGTGTGTGTCTGACTGACTGTGTGTGTGTGTGTTTCTGACTGACTGTGTGTGTGTCTGACTGACTGTGTGTGTGTCTGACTGACTGTGTGTGTGTTTCTGACTGACTGTGTGTGTGTCTGACTGACTGTGTGTGTGTGTGTGTGTGTCTGACTGACTGTGTGTTTCTGACTGTGTGTGTGTGTTTCTGACTGACTGTGTGTGTCTGACTGACTGTGTGTGTGTCTGACTGACTGTGTGTGTGTCTGACTGACTGACTGTGTGTGTGTGTTTCTGACTGACTGTGTGTGTGTCTGACTGACTGTGTGTGTGTGTGTGTGTGTGTCTGACTGACTGTGTGTGTGTTTCTGACTGACTGTGTGTGTGTCTGACTGACTGTGTGTTTCTGACTGTGTGTGTGTGTTTCTGACTGACTGTGTGTGTATGTGTGTGTGTGTTTCTGACTGACTGTGTGTGTGTGTGTGTGTCTGACTGACTGTGTGTGTGTGTGTTTCTGACTGACTGTGTGTGTTTCTGACTGTGTCTGTGTGTGTCTGACTGTGTGTGCGTGTGTGTGTGTCTGACTGTGTGTGTGTGTGTGTGTTTCTGACTGACTGTGTGTGTGTGTGTCTGACTGTGTGTGTGTGTGTGTGTTTCTGACTGACTGTGTGTGTGTGTGTGTGTGTTTCTGACTGACTGTGTGTGTGTGTGTGTGTTTCTGACTGACTGTGTGTGTGTCTGACTGACTGTGTGTGTGTGTGTTTCTGACTGACTGTGTGTGTGTCTCTGACTGACTGTGTGTGTGTCTGACTGTCTGTGTGTGTGTGTGTGTGTCTGACTGACTGTGTGTGTGTGTCTGACTGACTGTGTGTGTGTCTGACTGACTGTGTGTGTGTCTGACTGACTGTGTGTGTGTGTGTGTTTCTGACTGACTGTGTGTGTGTTTCTGACTGACTGTGTGTGTGTCTGACTGACTGTGTGTGTGTGTGTGTCTGACTGACTGTGTGTTTCTGACTGTGTGTGTGTGTGTTTCTGACTGACTGTGTGTGTGTGTTTCTGACTGACTGTGTGTGTGTCTGACTGACTGTGTGTGTGTCTGACTGACTGTGTGTGTGTGTGTCTGACTGTGTGTGTGTGTGTGTTTCTGACTGACTGTGTGTGTGTGTGTTTCTGACTGACTGTGTGTGTGTCTGACTGACTGTGTGTGTGTGTGTGTGTCTGACTGTGTGTTTCTGACTGTGTGTGTGTGTGTCTGACTGATTGTGTGTGTTTGTGTCTGACTGTGTGTGTGTGTGTGTGTGTGTGTCTGACTGACTGTGTGTGTGTCTGACTGACTGTGTGTGTGTCTGACTGACTGTGTGTGTGTGTGTTTCTGACTGACTGTGTGTGTGTCTGACTGACTGTGTGTGTGTCTGACTGACTGTGTGTGTGTTTCTGACTGACTGTGTGTGTGTCTGACTGACTGTGTGTGTGTGTGTGTGTGTCTGACTGACTGTGTGTTTCTGACTGTGTGTGTGTGTTTCTGACTGACTGTGTGTGTGTCTGACTGACTGTGTGTGTGTCTGACTGACTGTGTGTGTGTCTGACTGACTGACTGTGTGTGTGTGTTTCTGACTGACTGTGTGTGTGTCTGACTGACTGTGTGTGTGTGTGTGTGTGTCTGACTGACTGTGTGTGTGTTTCTGACTGACTGTGTGTGTGTCTGACTGACTGTGTGTGTGTGTGTGTGTCTGACTGACTGTGTGTTTCTGACTGTGTGTGTGTGTTTCTGACTGACTGTGTGTGTATGTGTGTGTGTGTTTCTGACTGACTGTGTGTGTGTGTGTCTGACTGACTGTGTGTGTGTGTGTTTCTGACTGACTGTGTGTGTTTCTGACTGTGTCTGTGTGTGTCTGACTGTGTGTGCGTGTGTGTGTGTCTGACTGTGTGTGTGTGTGTGTTTCTGACTGACTGTGTGTGTGTGTGTCTGACTGTGTGTGTGTGTGTGTGTTTCTGACTGACTGTGTGTGTGTGTGTGTGTGTGTTTCTGACTGACTGTGTGTGTGTGTGTGTGTTTCTGACTGACTGTGTGTGTGTCTGACTGACTGTGTGTGTGTGTGTTTCTGACTGACTGTGTGTGTGTCTCTGACTGACTGTGTGTGTGTCTGACTGACTGTGTGTGTGTGTCTGACTGACTGTGTGTGTGTTTGACTGACTGTGTGTGTGTCTGACTGACTGTGTGTGTGTGTCTGACTGTCTGTGTGTGTGTGTGTCTGACTGTCTGTGTGTGTGTGTGTGTCTGACTGACTGTGTGTGTGTGTCTGACTGTCTGTGTGTGTGTGTGTCTGACTGACTGTGTGTGTGTGTCTGACTGACTGTGTGTGTGTCTGACTGACTGTGTGTGTGTCTGACTGACTGACTGTGTGTGTGTGTTTCTGACTGACTGTGTGTGTGTCTGACTGACTGTGTGTGTGTGTGTGTGTGTGTCTGACTGACTGTGTGTGTGTTTCTGACTGACTGTGTGTGTGTCTGACTGACTGTGTGTGTGTGTGTGTGTCTGACTGACTGTGTGTTTCTGACTGTGTGTGTGTGTTTCTGACTGACTGTGTGTGTATGTGTGTGTGTGTTTCTGACTGACTGTGTGTGTGTGTGTGTGTCTGACTGACTGTGTGTGTGTGTGTTTCTGACTGACTGTGTGTGTTTCTGACTGTGTCTGTGTGTGTCTGACTGTGTGTGCGTGTGTGTGTGTCTGACTGTGTGTGTGTGTGTGTTTCTGACTGACTGTGTGTGTGTGTGTCTGACTGTGTGTGTGTGTGTGTGTTTCTGACTGACTGTGTGTGTGTGTGTGTGTGTTTCTGACTGACTGTGTGTGTGTGTGTGTGTTTCTGACTGACTGTGTGTGTGTCTGACTGACTGTGTGTGTGTGTGTTTCTGACTGACTGTGTGTGTGTCTCTGACTGACTGTGTGTGTGTCTGACTGTCTGTGTGTGTGTGTGTGTCTGACTGACTGTGTGTGTGTGTCTGACTGACTGTGTGTGTGTCTGACTGACTGTGTGTGTGTCTGACTGACTGTGTGTGTGTGTGTGTTTCTGACTGACTGTGTGTGTGTTTCTGACTGACTGTGTGTGTGTCTGACTGACTGTGTGTGTGTGTGTGTCTGACTGACTGTGTGTTTCTGACTGTGTGTGTGTGTGTTTCTGACTGACTGTGTGTGTGTGTTTCTGACTGACTGTGTGTGTGTCTGACTGACTGTGTGTGTGTCTGACTGACTGTGTGTGTGTGTGTCTGACTGTGTGTGTGTGTGTGTTTCTGACTGACTGTGTGTGTGTGTGTTTCTGACTGACTGTGTGTGTGTCTGACTGACTGTGTGTGTGTGTGTGTGTCTGACTGTGTGTTTCTGACTGTGTGTGTGTGTGTCTGACTGATTGTGTGTGTTTGTGTCTGACTGTGTGTGTGTGTGTGTGTGTGTGTCTGACTGACTGTGTGTGTGTCTGACTGACTGTGTGTGTGTCTGACTGACTGTGTGTGTGTGTGTTTCTGACTGACTGTGTGTGTGTCTGACTGACTGTGTGTGTGTCTGACTGACTGTGTGTGTGTTTCTGACTGACTGTGTGTGTGTCTGACTGACTGTGTGTGTGTGTGTGTGTGTCTGACTGACTGTGTGTTTCTGACTGTGTGTGTGTGTTTCTGACTGACTGTGTGTGTGTCTGACTGACTGTGTGTGTGTCTGACTGACTGTGTGTGTGTCTGACTGACTGACTGTGTGTGTGTGTTTCTGACTGACTGTGTGTGTGTCTGACTGACTGTGTGTGTGTGTGTGTGTGTGTCTGACTGACTGTGTGTGTGTTTCTGACTGACTGTGTGTGTGTCTGACTGACTGTGTGTGTGTGTGTGTGTCTGACTGACTGTGTGTTTCTGACTGTGTGTGTGTGTTTCTGACTGACTGTGTGTGTATGTGTGTGTGTGTTTCTGACTGACTGTGTGTGTGTGTGTGTGTCTGACTGACTGTGTGTGTGTGTGTTTCTGACTGACTGTGTGTGTTTCTGACTGTGTCTGTGTGTGTCTGACTGTGTGTGCGTGTGTGTGTGTCTGACTGTGTGTGTGTGTGTGTTTCTGACTGACTGTGTGTGTGTGTGTCTGACTGTGTGTGTGTGTGTGTGTTTCTGACTGACTGTGTGTGTGTGTGTGTGTGTTTCTGACTGACTGTGTGTGTGTGTGTGTGTTTCTGACTGACTGTGTGTGTGTCTGACTGACTGTGTGTGTGTGTGTTTCTGACTGACTGTGTGTGTGTCTCTGACTGACTGTGTGTGTGTCTGACTGACTGTGTGTGTGTGTCTGACTGACTGTGTGTGTGTTTGACTGACTGTGTGTGTGTCTGACTGACTGTGTGTGTGTGTCTGACTGTCTGTGTGTGTGTGTGTCTGACTGTCTGTGTGTGTGTGTGTGTCTGACTGACTGTGTGTGTGTGTCTGACTGTCTGTGTGTGTGTGTGTGTCTGACTGACTGTGTGTGTGTGTCTGACTGACTGTGTGTGTGTCTGACTGACTGTGTGTGTGTCTGACTGACTGTGTGTGTGTGTGTGTTTCTGACTGACTGTGTGTGTGTTTCTGACTGACTGTGTGTGTGTCTGACTGACTGTGTGTGTGTGTGTGTCTGACTGACTGTGTGTTTCTGACTGTGTGTGTGTGTGTTTCTGACTGACTGTGTGTGTGTGTTTCTGACTGACTGTGTGTGTGTCTGACTGACTGTGTGTGTGTCTGACTGACTGTGTGTGTGTGTGTCTGACTGTGTGTGTGTGTGTGTTTCTGACTGACTGTGTGTGTGTGTGTTTCTGACTGACTGTGTGTGTGTCTGACTGACTGTGTGTGTGTGTGTGTGTCTGACTGTGTGTTTCTGACTGTGTGTGTGTGTGTCTCACTGATTGTGTGTGTTTGTGTCTGACTGTGTGTGTGTGTGTGTGTGTGTGTCTGACTGACTGTGTGTGTGTCTGACTGACTGTGTGTGTGTCTGACTGACTGTGTGTGTGTGTGTTTCTGACTGACTGTGTGTGTGTCTGACTGACTGTGTGTGTGTGTGTGTGTGTCTGACTGACTGACTGTGTGTGTGTCTGACTGACTGTGTGTGTGTGTGTGTGTTTCTGACTGACTGTGTGTGTGTGTGTTTCAAACTGACTGTGTGTGTGTGTCTGACTGACTGTGTGTGTGTGTTTCTGACTGACTGTGTGTGTGTCTGACTGACTGTGTGTGTGTCTGACTGACTCTGTGTGTGTGTGTGTGTGTCTGACTGACTGTGTGTGTGTGTGTGTGTCTGACTGACTGTGTGTGTGTGTGTTTCTGACTGACTGTGTGTGTCTGTTTCTGACTGACTGTGTGTGTCTGACTGACTGTGTGTGTGTGTGTGTGTGTCTGACTGACTGTGTGTTTCTGACTGTGTGTGTGTGTTTCTGACTGACTGTGTGTGTGTCTGACTGACTGTGTGTGTGTCTGACTGACTGTGTGTGTGTTTCTGACTGACTGTGTGTGTGTCTGACTGACTGTGTGTGTGTGTGTGTGTGTGTCTGACTGACTGTGTGTGTGTTTCTGACTGACTGTGTGTGTGTCTGACTGACTGTGTGTGTGTGTGTGTGTCTGACTGACTGTGTGTTTCTGACTGTGTGTGTGTGTTTCTGACTGACTGTGTGTGTATGTGTGTGTGTGTTTCTGACTGACTGTGTGTGTGTGTGTGTGTCTGACTGACTGTGTGTGTGTGTGTTTCTGACTGACTGTGTGTGTTTCTGACTGTGTCTGTGTGTGTCTGACTGTGTGTGCGTGTGTGTGTGTCTGACTGTGTGTGTGTGTGTGTTTCTGACTGACTGTGTGTGTGTGTGTCTGACTGTGTGTGTGTGTGTGTGTTTCTGACTGACTGTGTGTGTGTGTGTTTCAAACTGACTGTGTGTGTGTGTCTGACTGACTGTGTGTGTGTGTTTCTGACTGACTGTGTGTGTGTCTGACTGACTGTGTGTGTGTCTGACTGACTGTGTGTGTGTTTCTGACTGACTGTGTGTGTGTCTGACTGACTCTGTGTGTGTGTGTGTGTGTCTGACTGTGTGTGTGTCTGACTGACTGTGTGTGTGTGTGTGTGTCTGACTGACTGTGTGTGTGTGTGTTTCTGACTGACTGTGTGTGTCTGTTTCTGACTGACTGTGTGTGTCTGACTGACTGTGTGTGTGTGTGTGTGTGTCTGACTGACTGTGTGTTTCTGACTGTGTGTGTGTGTTTCTGACTGACTGTGTGTGTGTCTGACTGACTGTGTGTGTGTCTGACTGACTGTGTGTGTGTTTCTGACTGACTGTGTGTGTGTCTGACTGACTGTGTGTGTGTGTGTGTGTCTGACTGACTGTGTGTGTGTTTCTGACTGACTGTGTGTGTGTCTGACTGACTGTGTGTGTGTGTGTGTGTCTGACTGACTGTGTGTTTCTGACTGTGTGTGTGTGTTTCTGACTGACTGTGTGTGTATGTGTGTGTGTGTTTCTGACTGACTGTGTGTGTGTGTGTGTGTGTCTGACTGACTGTGTGTGTGTGTGTTTCTGACTGACTGTGTGTGTTTCTGACTGTGTCTGTGTGTGTCTGACTGTGTGTGCGTGTGTGTGTGTGTCTGACTGTGTGTGTGTGTGTGTGTGTGTTTCTGACTGACTGTGTGTGTGTGTGTCTGACTGTGTGTGTGTGTGTGTGTTTCTGACTGACTGTGTGTGTGTGTGTGTGTGTTTCTGACTGACTGTGTGTGTGTGTGTGTGTTTCTGACTGACTGTGTGTGTGTCTGACTGACTGTGTGTGTGTGTGTTTCTGACTGACTGTGTGTGTGTCTGACTGACTGTGTGTGTGTGTCTGACTGACTGTGTGTGTGTTTGACTGACTGTGTGTGTGTCTGACTGTCTGTGTGTGTGTGTTTCTGACTGACTGTGTGTGTGTCTGACTGACTGTGTGTGTGTGTGTCTGACTGTGTGTGTGTCTGACTGACTGTGTGTGTGTGTCTGACTGACTGTGTGTGTGTGTTTCTGACTGACTGTGTGTGTGTCTGACTGACTGTGTGTGTGTGTGTGTCTGACTGTGTGTGTGTGTTTCTGACTGACTGTGTGTGTGTGTGTGTGTGTGTGTGTCTGACTGTGTGTGTGTGTGTGTTTCTGACTGACTGTGTGTGTTTCTGACTGTGTGTGTGTGTCTGACTGACTGTGTGTGTGTTTCTGACTGACTGTGTGCGTGTGTGTTTCTGACTGACTGTGTGTGTGTCTGACTGACTGTGTGTGTGTTTCTGACTGACTGTGTGTGTCTGACTGACTATGTGTGTGTGTGTGTTTCTGACTGACTGTGTGTGTGTCTGACTAACTGTGTGTGTGTGTGTGTTTCTGACTGACTGTGTGTGTATGACTGACTGTGTGTGTGTGTGTCTGACTGACTGTGTGTGTGTCTGACTGACTGTCTGTGTGTGTGTGTTTCTGACTGACTGTGTGTGTGTCTGACTGACTGTGTGTGTGTGTGTCTGACTGACTGTGTGTGTGTCTGACTGTCTGTGTGTGTGTGTGTCTGACTGTCTGTGTGTGTGTGTGTGTCTGACTGACTGTGTGTGTGTGTCTGACTGTCTGTGTGTGTGTGTGTCTCTGACTGACTGTGTGTGTGTCTGACTGACTGTGTGTGTGTGTCTGACTGACTGTGTGTGTGTTTGACTGACTGTGTGTGTGTCTGACTGTCTGTGTGTGTTTCTGACTGACTGTGTGTGTGTCTGACTGACTGTGTGTGTGTGTGTCTGACTGTGTGTGTGTCTGACTGACTGTGTGTGTGTGTTTCTGACTGACTGTGTGTGTGTCTGACTGACTGTGTGTGTGTGTGTGTCTGACTGTGTGTGTGTGTTTCTGACTGACTGTGTGTGTGTGTGTGTGTGTGTGTGTCTGACTGTGTGTGTGTGTGTGTATCTGACTGACTGTGTGTGTTTCTGACTGTGTGTGTGTGTTTCTGACTGACTGTGTGTGTATGTGTGTGTGTGTTTCTGACTGACTGTGTGTGTGTGTGTGTGTGTTTCTGACTGACTGTGTGTGTGTGTGTGTGTTTCTGACTGACTGTGTGTGTGTCTGACTGACTGTGTGTGTGTGTGTTTCTGACTGACTGTGTGTGTGTCTCTGACTGACTGTGTGTGTGTCTGACTGACTGTGTGTGTGTGTCTGACTGACTGTGTGTGTGTTTGACTGACTGTGTGTGTGTCTGACTGACTGTGTGTGTGTGTCTGACTGTCTGTGTGTGTGTGTGTCTGACTGTCTGTGTGTGTGTGTGTGTCTGACTGACTGTGTGTGTGTGTCTGACTGTCTGTGTGTGTGTGTGTGTCTGACTGACTGTGTGTGTGTGTCTGACTGACTGTGTGTGTGTCTGACTGACTGTGTGTGTGTCTGACTGACTGTGTGTGTGTGTGTGTTTCTGACTGACTGTGTGTGTGTTTCTGACTGACTGTGTGTGTGTCTGACTGACTGTGTGTGTGTGTGTGTCTGACTGACTGTGTGTTTCTGACTGTGTGTGTGTGTGTTTCTGACTGACTGTGTGTGTGTGTTTCTGACTGACTGTGTGTGTGTCTGACTGACTGTGTGTGTGTCTGACTGACTGTGTGTGTGTGTGTCTGACTGTGTGTGTGTGTGTGTTTCTGACTGACTGTGTGTGTGTGTGTTTCTGACTGACTGTGTGTGTGTCTGACTGACTGTGTGTGTGTGTGTGTGTCTGACTGTGTGTTTCTGACTGTGTGTGTGTGTGTCTCACTGATTGTGTGTGTTTGTGTCTGACTGTGTGTGTGTGTGTGTGTGTGTGTCTGACTGACTGTGTGTGTGTCTGACTGACTGTGTGTGTGTCTGACTGACTGTGTGTGTGTGTGTTTCTGACTGACTGTGTGTGTGTCTGACTGACTGTGTGTGTGTGTGTGTGTGTCTGACTGACTGACTGTGTGTGTGTCTGACTGACTGTGTGTGTGCGTGTGTTTCTGACTGACTGTGTGTGTGTGTGTTTCAAACTGACTGTGTGTGTGTGTCTGACTGACTGTGTGTGTGTGTTTCTGACTGACTGTGTGTGTGTCTGACTGACTGTGTGTGTGTCTGACTGACTCTGTGTGTGTGTGTGTGTGTCTGACTGACTGTGTGTGTGTGTGTGTGTCTGACTGACTGTGTGTGTGTGTGTTTCTGACTGACTGTGTGTGTCTGTTTCTGACTGACTGTGTGTGTCTGACTGACTGTGTGTGTGTGTGTGTGTGTCTGACTGACTGTGTGTTTCTGACTGTGTGTGTGTGTTTCTGACTGACTGTGTGTGTGTCTGACTGACTGTGTGTGTGTCTGACTGACTGTGTGTGTGTTTCTGACTGACTGTGTGTGTGTCTGACTGACTGTGTGTGTGTGTGTGTGTGTGTCTGACTGACTGTGTGTGTGTTTCTGACTGACTGTGTGTGTGTCTGACTGACTGTGTGTGTGTGTGTGTGTCTGACTGACTGTGTGTTTCTGACTGTGTGTGTGTGTTTCTGACTGACTGTGTGTGTATGTGTGTGTGTGTTTCTGACTGACTGTGTGTGTGTGTGTGTGTCTGACTGACTGTGTGTGTGTGTGTTTCTGACTGACTGTGTGTGTTTCTGACTGTGTCTGTGTGTGTCTGACTGTGTGTGCGTGTGTGTGTGTCTGACTGTGTGTGTGTGTGTGTGTGTGTTTCTGACTGACTGTGTGTGTGTGTGTCTGACTGTGTGTGTGTGTGTGTGTTTCTGACTGACTGTGTGTGTGTGTGTTTCAAACTGACTGTGTGTGTGTGTCTGACTGACTGTGTGTGTGTGTTTCTGACTGACTGTGTGTGTGTCTGACTGACTGTGTGTGTGTCTGACTGACTGTGTGTGTGTTTCTGACTGACTGTGTGTGTGTCTGACTGACTCTGTGTGTGTGTGTGTGTGTCTGACTGTGTGTGTGTCTGACTGACTGTGTGTGTGTGTGTGTGTCTGACTGACTGTGTGTGTGTGTGTTTCTGACTGACTGTGTGTGTCTGTTTCTGACTGACTGTGTGTGTCTGACTGACTGTGTGTGTGTGTGTGTGTGTCTGACTGACTGTGTGTTTCTGACTGTGTGTGTGTGTTTCTGACTGACTGTGTGTGTGTCTGACTGACTGTGTGTGTGTCTGACTGACTGTGTGTGTGTTTCTGACTGACTGTGTGTGTGTCTGACTGACTGTGTGTGTGTGTGTGTGTCTGACTGACTGTGTGTGTGTTTCTGACTGACTGTGTGTGTGTCTGACTGACTGTGTGTTTCTGACTGTGTGTGTGTGTTTCTGACTGACTGTGTGTGTATGTGTGTGTGTGTTTCTGACTGACTGTGTGTGTGTGTGTGTGTGTTTCTGACTGACTGTGTGTGTGTGTGTGTGTTTCTGACTGACTGTGTGTGTGTCTGACTGACTGTGTGTGTGTGTGTTTCTGACTGACTGTGTGTGTGTCTCTGACTGACTGTGTGTGTGTCTGACTGACTGTGTGTGTGTGTCTGACTGACTGTGTGTGTGTTTGACTGACTGTGTGTGTGTCTGACTGACTGTGTGTGTGTGTGTGTGTGTTTCTGACTGACTGTGTGTGTGTGTGTGTGTTTCTGACTGACTGTGTGTGTGTTTCTGACTGACTGTGTGTGTATGTGTGTGTGTGTTTCTGACTGACTGTGTGTGTGTGTGTGTGTGTTTCTGACTGACTGTGTGTGTGTGTGTGTGTTTCTGACTGACTGTGTGTGTGTCTGACTGACTGTGTGTGTGTGTGTTTCTGACTGACTGTGTGTGTGTCTCTGACTGACTGTGTGTGTGTCTGACTGACTGTGTGTGTGTGTCTGACTGACTGTGTGTGTGTGTGTGTGTCTGACTGACTGTGTGTTTCTGACTGTGTGTGTGTGTTTCTGACTGACTGTGTGTGTATGTGTGTGTGTGTTTCTGACTGACTGTGTGTGTGTGTGTGTGTCTGACTGACTGTGTGTGTGTGTGTTTCTGACTGACTGTGTGTGTTTCTGACTGTGTCTGTGTGTGTCTGACTGTGTGTGCGTGTGTGTGTGTCTGACTGTGTGTGTGTGTGTGTGTGTGTTTCTGACTGACTGTGTGTGTGTGTGTCTGACTGTGTGTGTGTGTGTGTGTTTCTGACTGACTGTGTGTGTGTGTGTTTCAAACTGACTGTGTGTGTGTGTCTGACTGACTGTGTGTGTGTGTTTCTGACTGACTGTGTGTGTGTCTGACTGACTGTGTGTGTGTCTGACTGACTGTGTGTGTGTTTCTGACTGACTGTGTGTGTGTCTGACTGACTCTGTGTGTGTGTGTGTGTGTCTGACTGTGTGTGTGTCTGACTGACTGTGTGTGTGTGTGTGTGTCTGACTGACTGTGTGTGTGTGTGTTTCTGACTGACTGTGTGTGTCTGTTTCTGACTGACTGTGTGTGTCTGACTGACTGTGTGTGTGTGTGTGTGTGTCTGACTGACTGTGTGTTTCTGACTGTGTGTGTGTGTTTCTGACTGACTGTGTGTGTGTCTGACTGACTGTGTGTGTGTCTGACTGACTGTGTGTGTGTTTCTGACTGACTGTGTGTGTGTCTGACTGACTGTGTGTGTGTGTGTGTGTCTGACTGACTGTGTGTGTGTTTCTGACTGACTGTGTGTGTGTCTGACTGACTGTGTGTGTGTGTGTGTGTCTGACTGACTGTGTGTTTCTGACTGTGTGTGTGTGTTTCTGACTGACTGTGTGTGTATGTGTGTGTGTGTTTCTGACTGACTGTGTGTGTGTGTGTGTGTGTTTCTGACTGACTGTGTGTGTGTGTGTGTGTTTCTGACTGACTGTGTGTGTGTCTGACTGACTGTGTGTGTGTGTGTTTCTGACTGACTGTGTGTGTGTCTCTGACTGACTGTGTGTGTGTCTGACTGACTGTGTGTGTGTGTCTGACTGACTGTGTGTGTGTTTGACTGACTGTGTGTGTGTCTGACTGACTGTGTGTGTGTGTCTGACTGTCTGTGTGTGTGTGTGTCTGACTGTCTGTGTGTGTGTGTGTGTGTTTCTGACTGACTGTGTGTGTGTGTGTCTGACTGTGTGTGTGTGTGTGTGTTTCTGACTGACTGTGTGTGTGTGTGTTTCAAACTGACTGTGTGTGTGTGTCTGACTGACTGTGTGTGTGTGTTTCTGACTGACTGTGTGTGTGTCTGACTGACTGTGTGTGTGTCTGACTGACTGTGTGTGTGTTTCTGACTGACTGTGTGTGTGTCTGACTGACTCTGTGTGTGTGTGTGTGTGTCTGACTGTGTGTGTGTCTGACTGACTGTGTGTGTGTGTGTGTGTCTGACTGACTGTGTGTGTGTGTGTTTCTGACTGACTGTGTGTGTCTGTTTCTGACTGACTGTGTGTGTCTGACTGACTGTGTGTGTGTGTGTGTGTGTCTGACTGACTGTGTGTTTCTGACTGTGTGTGTGTGTTTCTGACTGACTGTGTGTGTGTCTGACTGACTGTGTGTGTGTCTGACTGACTGTGTGTGTGTTTCTGACTGACTGTGTGTGTGTCTGACTGACTGTGTGTGTGTGTGTGTGTCTGACTGACTGTGTGTGTGTTTCTGACTGACTGTGTGTGTGTCTGACTGACTGTGTGTGTGTGTGTGTGTCTGACTGACTGTGTGTTTCTGACTGTGTGTGTGTGTTTCTGACTGACTGTGTGTGTATGTGTGTGTGTGTTTCTGACTGACTGTGTGTGTGTGTGTGTGTGTTTCTGACTGACTGTGTGTGTGTGTGTGTGTTTCTGACTGACTGTGTGTGTGTCTGACTGACTGTGTGTGTGTGTGTTTCTGACTGACTGTGTGTGTGTCTCTGACTGACTGTGTGTGTGTCTGACTGACTGTGTGTGTGTGTCTGACTGACTGTGTGTGTGTGTGTTTCTGACTGACTGTGTGTGTTTCTGACTGTGTCTGTGTGTGTCTGACTGTGTGTGCGTGTGTGTGTGTGTCTGACTGTGTGTGTGTGTGTGTGTGTGTGTTTCTGACTGACTGTGTGTGTGTGTGTCTGACTGTGTGTGTGTGTGTGTGTTTCTGACTGACTGTGTGTGTGTGTGTGTGTGTTTCTGACTGACTGTGTGTGTGTGTGTGTGTTTCTGACTGACTGTGTGTGTGTCTGACTGACTGTGTGTGTGTGTGTTTCTGACTGACTGTGTGTGTGTCTGACTGACTGTGTGTGTGTGTCTGACTGACTGTGTGTGTGTTTGACTGACTGTGTGTGTGTCTGACTGACTGTGTGTGTGTGTGTCTGACTGTGTGTGTGTCTGACTGACTGTGTGTGTGTGTCTGACTGACTGTGTGTGTGTGTTTCTGACTGACTGTGTGTGTGTCTGACTGACTGTGTGTGTGTGTGTGTCTGACTGTGTGTGTGTGTTTCTGACTGACTGTGTGTGTGTGTGTGTGTGTGTGTGTCTGACTGTGTGTGTGTGTGTGTTTCTGACTGACTGTGTGTGTTTCTGACTGTGTGTGTGTGTCTGACTGACTGTGTGTGTGTTTCTGACTGACTGTGTGCGTGTGTGTTTCTGACTGACTGTGTGTGTGTCTGACTGACTGTGTGTGTGTTTCTGACTGACTGTGTGTGTCTGACTGACTATGTGTGTGTGTGTGTTTCTGACTGACTGTGTGTGTGTCTGACTAACTGTGTGTGTGTGTGTGTTTCTGACTGACTGTGTGTGTATGACTGACTGTGTGTGTGTGTGTCTGACTGACTGTGTGTGTGTCTGACTGACTGTCTGTGTGTGTGTGTTTCTGACTGACTGTGTGTGTGTCTGACTGACTGTGTGTGTGTGTGTCTGACTGACTGTGTGTGTGTCTGACTGACTGTGTGTGTGTCTGACTGACTGTGTGTGTGTCTGACTGACTGTCTGTGTGTGTGTGTTTCTGACTGACTGTGTGTGTGTGTGTCTGACTGACTGTCTGTGTGTGTTTCTGACTGACTGTGTGTGTGTCTGACTGACTGTGTGTGTGTGTGTTTCTGACTGACTGTGTGTGTGTCTCTGACTGACTGTGTGTGTGTCTGACTGACTGTGTGTGTGTGTCTGACTGACTGTGTGTGTGTTTGACTGACTGTGTGTGTGTCTGACTGTCTGTGTGTGTTTCTGACTGACTGTGTGTGTGTCTGACTGACTGTGTGTGTGTGTGTCTGACTGTGTGTGTGTCTGACTGACTGTGTGTGTGTGTTTCTGACTGACTGTGTGTGTGTCTGACTGACTGTGTGTGTGTGTGTGTCTGACTGTGTGTGTGTGTTTCTGACTGACTGTGTGTGTGTGTGTGTGTGTGTGTGTCTGACTGTGTGTGTGTGTGTGTTTCTGACTGACTGTGTGTGTTTCTGACTGTGTGTGTGTGTCTGACTGACTGTGTGTGTGTTTCTGACTGACTGTGTGCGTGTGTGTTTCTGACTGACTGTGTGTGTGTCTGACTGACTGTGTGTGTGTTTCTGACTGACTGTGTGTGTCTGACTGACTATGTGTGTGTGTGTGTTTCTGACTAACTGTGTGTGTGTGTGTGTGTTTCTGACTGACTGTGTGTGTATGACTGACTGTGTGTGTGTGTGTCTGACTGACTGTGTGTGTGTCTGACTGACTGTCTGTGTGTGTGTGTTTCTGACTGACTGTGTGTGTGTCTGACTGACTGTGTGTGTGTGTGTCTGACTGACTGTGTGTGTGTCTGACTGACTGTGTGTGTGTCTGACTGACTGTGTGTGTGTCTGACTGACTGTCTGTGTGTGTGTGTTTCTGACTGACTGTGTGTGTGCGTGTCTGACTGACTGTGTGTGTGTCTGACTGACTGTCTGTGTTTCTGACTGACTGTGTGTGTGTCTGACTGACTATGTGTGTGTGTGTGTTTCTGACTGACTGTGTGTGTGTCTGACTGACTGTGTGTGTGTGTGTCTGACTGTGTGTGTGTCTGACTGACTGTGTGTGTGTGTCTGACTGACTGTGTGTGTGTGTTTCTGACTGACTGTGTGTGTGTCTGACTGACTGTGTGTGTGTGTGTGTCTGACTGTGTGTGTGTGTTTCTGACTGACTGTGTGTGTGTGTGTGTGTGTGTGTGTGTGTCTGACTGTGTGTGTGTGTGTGTTTCTGACTGACTGTGTGTGTTTCTGACTGTGTGTGTGTGTCTGACTGACTGTGTGTGTGTTTCTGACTGACTGTGTGCGTGTGTGTTTCTGACTGACTGTGTGTGTGTCTGACTGACTGTGTGTGTGTTTCTGACTGACTGTGTGTGTCTGACTGACTATGTGTGTGTGTGTGTTTCTGACTGACTGTGTGTGTGTCTGACTAACTGTGTGTGTGTGTGTGTTTCTGACTGACTGTGTGTGTATGACTGACTGTGTGTGTGTGTGTCTGACTGACTGTGTGTGTGTCTGACTGACTGTCTGTGTGTGTGTGTTTCTGACTGACTGTGTGTGTGTCTGACTGACTGTGTGTGTGTTTCTGACTGACTGTGTGTGTGTCTGACTGACTGTGTGTGTGTGTGTCTGACTGACTGTGTGTGTGTCTGACTGACTGTGTGTGTGTCTGACTGACTGTGTGTGTGTCTGACTGACTGTCTGTGTGTGTGTGTTTCTGACTGACTGTGTGTGTGTGTGTCTGACTGACTGTGTGTGTGTCTGACTGACTGTCTGTGTGTGTTTCTGACTGACTGTGTGTGTGTCTGACTGACTGTGTGTGTGTGTGTCTGACTGACTATGTGTGTGTGTGTGTTTCTGACTGACTGTGTGTGTGTCTGACTAACTGTGTGTGTGTGTGTGTTTCTGACTGACTGTGTGTGTGTCTGACTGACTGTGTGTGTGTGTGTTTGTGTCTGACTGTGTGTGTGTGTGTGTGTCTGACTGACTGTGTGTGTGTCTGACTGACTGTCTGTGTGTGTGTGTTTCTGACTGACTGTGTGTGTGTCTGACTGACTGTGTGTGTGTGTGTGTGTCTGACTGACTGTGTGTGTGTCTGACTGACTGTGTGTGTGTCTGACTGACTGTGTGTGTGTGTGTGTGTTTCTGACTGTGTGTGTGTGTGTCTGACTGACTGTGTGTGTTTGTGTGTGTGTGTTTCTGACTGTGTGTGTGTGTCTGACTGACTGTGTGTGTGTGTCTGACTGACTGTGTGTGTGTCTGACTGACTGTGTGTGTCTGACTGTGTGTGTGTGTGTGTGTGTGACCTCACCGTGGCTCTGAACAGCTGCCAGTCTCCAAAGTTCATGCTCATCTCCTTCTTCAGCTCGTCGATGTTACACTGAGACAAAACTCGGCCGTTAACGTTCGCCTGCAAACCACAGACGAACAATTAGTCACGTAAAAACGTTCCGTCTCCGTTAACCCTTTCCTTCCTTCCTCAGATGGGCGTGGCGGGCTGCTCACCTTCCTGATGGTGGCGGCGTAGTGTCCCATCATGCTCTGGTCGATGCCGTCAATCTGCCGCACGCGCTCACAGACGGTCTCCGTTGTCATGGAGCTGAGCAGGACGCCCGGGGCGCCCGACACCACGGACGCCGACCCCTGAACACAAACACACGCAGGTTTGATTCCCACAGCACAAACATTAAACATGTCTCCTTTGTTAAAATGTAGTTTCCAGTTTGTTAGAACTACAGGAAGTCAAGAGGATATTAGTGATGTGTCTATTCTACACAGAACACAAACGTTCAGCTAAACTTTACATATTAAAGCTGCAAAAACCCATTTTAGTTGAAGAGTTAAAGATACTCTCCGGGAAAACACAAACTGCAAAATAACTAAATTAATACTACTTATATTTTACTTAAATTCTGTTTTTGCCGTTGAAAAGCTCACATTATTACTCAGATTATTATATCACCAGACCCACCAGACTCCATGTAAATAATCAGTACTTTTATCATCGTAAAACACACTTCATTCAAAGTGGACAGACACTAAATAAAACTACCAAAAGCCGTCTTGGTTCATCTTTCCACTGTTCCAACAATCACCACTCTGGTCTGGTTGGAATAAACCCTTAATTCACCCATTTACATGTGGAGATATGCTGGCTCTATACACGCTAAAAGTAGTGATTATTTACATGGAGTCTGGCTCTATACACGCTAAAAGTAGTGATTATTTACATGGAGTCTGGCTCTATACACGCTAAAAGTAGTGATTATTTACATGGAGTCTGGCTCTATACACGCTAAAAGTAGTGATTATTTACATGGAGTCTGGCTCTATACACGCTAAAAGTAGTGATTATTTACATGGAGTCTGGCTCTATACACGCTAAAAGTCCTGATTATTTACATGGAGTCTGGCTCTATACACGCTAAAAGTAGTGATTATTTACATGGAGTCTGGCTCTATACACGCTAAAAGTCCTGATTATTTACATGGAGTCTGGCTCTATACACGCTAAAAGTCCTGATTATTTACATGGAGTCTGGCTCTATACACGCTAAAAGTAGTGATTATTTACATGGAGTCTGGCTCTATACACGCTAAAAGTCCTGATTATTTACATGGAGTCTGGATCTATACACGC
>CM042440.1:33781693-33799193 GCA_023631565.1 Gymnocephalus cernua
TTTTTTTGTCACTTTCTGCATCATTTGTTTCTGTTTTTTTGTCACTTTCTGCATCATTTGTTTCTGTTTTTTTTGTCACTTTCTGCATCATTTGTTTCTGTTTTTTTGTCACTTTGTTTCTGTTTTTTTTGTCACTTTGTTTCTGTTTTTTTTTGTCACTTTCTGCATCATTTGTTTCTGTTTTTTTTTGTCACTTTCTGCATCATTTGTTTCTGTTTTTTGTCACTTTGTTTCTGTTTTTTGTCACTTTCTGCATCATTTGTTTCTGTTTTTTTTTGTCACTTTCTGCATCATTTGTTTCTGTTTTTTTTTGTCACTTTCTGCATCATTTGTTTCTGTTTTTTTGACACTTTCTGCATCATTTGTTTCTGTTTTTTTGTCACTTTCTGCATCATTTGTTTCTGTTTTTTTTGTCACTTTCTGCATCATTTGTTTCTGTTTTTTTGTCACTTTCTGCATCATTTGTTTCTGTTTTTTTTTGTCACTTTCTGCATCATTTGTTTCTGTTTTTTTTGTCACTTTCTGCATCATTTGTTTCTGTTTTTTTGTCACTTTGTTTCTGTTTTTTTTGTCACTTTGTTTCTGTTTTTTTTTGTCACTTTCTGCATCATTTGTTTCTGTTTTTTTTTGTCACTTTCTGCATCATTTGTTTCTGTTTTTTGTCACTTTCTGCATCATTTGTTTCTGTTTTTTTTTGTCACTTTCTGCATCATTTGTTTCTGTTTTTTTTTGTCACTTTCTGCATCATTTGTTTCTGTTTTTTTGTCACTTTCTGCATCATTTGTTTCTGTTTTTTTGTCACTTTCTGCATCATTTGTTTCTGTTTTTTTTTGTCACTTTCTGCATCATTTGTTTCTGTTTTTTTTGTCACTTTCTGCATCATTTGTTTCTGTTTTTTTGTCACTTTGTTTCTGTTTTTTTTGTCACTTTGTTTCTGTTTTTTTTTGTCACTTTCTGCATCATTTGTTTCTGTTTTTTTGACACTTTCTGCATCATTTGTTTCTGTTTTTTTGTCACTTTCTGCATAATTTGTTTCTGTTTTTTTTTGTCACTTTCTGCATCATTTGTTTCTGTTTTTTTGTCACTTTCTGCATCATTTGTTTCTGTTTTTTTGTCACTTTCTGCATCATTTGTTTCTGTTTTTTTGACACTTTCTGCATCATTTGTTTCTGTTTTTTTGTCACTTTCTGCATAATTTGTTTCTGTTTTTTTTTGTCACTTTCTGCATCATTTGTTTCTGTTTTTTTGTCACTTTCTGCATCATTTGTTTCTGTTTTTTTGTCACTTTCTGCATCATTTGTTTCTGTTTTTTTGACACTTTCTGCATCATTTGTTTCTGTTTTTTTGTCACTTTCTGCATAATTTGTTTCTGTTTTTTTTTGTCACTTTCTGCATCATTTGTTTCTGTTTTTTTGTCACTTTCTGCATCATTTGTTTCTGTTTTTTTGACACTTTCTGCATCATTTGTTTCTGTTTTTTTTGTCACTTTCTGCATCATTTGTTTCTGTTTTTTTTGTCACTTTCTGCATCATTTGTTTCTGTTTTTTTTTGTCACTTTCTGCATCATTTGTTTCTGTTTTTTTTTGTCACTTTCTGCATCATTTGTTTCTGTTTTTTTGTCACTTTCTGCATCATTTGTTTCTGTTTTTTTGACACTTTCTGCATCATTTGTTTCTGTTTTTTTTGTCACTTTCTGCATCATTTGTTTCTGTTTTTTTTGTCACTTTCTGCATCATTTGTTTCTGTTTTTTTTGTCACTTTCTGCATCATTTGTTTCTGTTTTTTTGTCACTTTCTGCATCATTTGTTTCTGTTTTTTTGACACTTTCTGCATCATTTGTTTCTGTTTTTTTGTCACTTTCTGCATAATTTGTTTCTGTTTTTTTTTGTCACTTTCTGCATCATTTGTTTCTGTTTTTTTGTCACTTTCTGCATCATTTGTTTCTGTTTTTTTGACACTTTCTGCATCATTTGTTTCTGTTTTTTTTGTCACTTTCTGCATCATTTGTTTCTGTTTTTTTTGTCACTTTCTGCATCATTTGTTTCTGTTTTTTTGTCACTTTGTTTCTGTTTTTTTTGTCACTTTGTTTTTGTTTTTTTTTGTCACTTTCTGCATCATTTGTTTCTGTTTTTTTTGTCACTTTCTGCATCATTTGTTTCTGTTTTTTTTTGTCACTTTCTGCATCATTTGTTTCTGTTTTTTTGTCACTTTCTGCATCATTTGTTTCTGTTTTTTTGACACTTTCTGCATCATTTGTTTCTGTTTTTTTTTGTCACTTTCTGCATCATTTGTTTCTGTTTTTTTTGTCACTTTCTGCATCATTTGTTTCTGTTTTTTTGTCACTTTGTTTCTGTTTTTTTTGTCACTTTGTTTCTGTTTTTTTTTGTCACTTTCTGCATCATTTGTTTCTGTTTTTTTGACACTTTCTGCATCATTTGTTTCTGTTTTTTTGTCACTTTCTGCATAATTTGTTTCTGTTTTTTTTTGTCACTTTCTGCATCATTTGTTTCTGTTTTTTTGTCACTTTCTGCATCATTTGTTTCTGTTTTTTTGTCACTTTCTGCATCATTTGTTTCTGTTTTTTTGACACTTTCTGCATCATTTGTTTCTGTTTTTTTGTCACTTTCTGCATAATTTGTTTCTGTTTTTTTTTGTCACTTTCTGCATCATTTGTTTCTGTTTTTTTGTCACTTTCTGCATCATTTGTTTCTGTTTTTTTGACACTTTCTGCATCATTTGTTTCTGTTTTTTTTGTCACTTTCTGCATCATTTGTTTCTGTTTTTTTTGTCACTTTCTGCATCATTTGTTTCTGTTTTTTTTGTCACTTTCTGCATCATTTGTTTCTGTTTTTTTTGTCACTTTCTGCATCATTTGTTTCTGTTTTTTTGTCACTTTGTTTCTGTTTTTTTTGTCACTTTGTTTTTGTTTTTTTTTGTCACTTTCTGCATCATTTGTTTCTGTTTTTTTTGTCACTTTCTGCATCATTTGTTTCTGTTTTTTTTTGTCACTTTCTGCATCATTTGTTTCTGTTTTTTTGTCACTTTCTGCATCATTTGTTTCTGTTTTTTTGTCACTTTGTTTCTGTTTTTTTTGTCACTTTGTTTCTGTTTTTTTTTGTCACTTTCTGCATCATTTGTTTCTGTTTTTTTGTCACTTTCTGCATGATTTGTTTCTGTTTTTTTGACACTTTCTGCATCATTTGTTTCTGTTTTTTTGTCACTTTCTGCATCATTTGTTTCTGTTTTTTTTGTCACTTTCTGCATCATTTGTTTCTGTTTTTTTTTGTCACTTTCTGCATCATTTGTTTCTGTTTTTTTGTCACTTTGTTTCTGTTTTTTTTGTCACTTTGTTTCTGTTTTTTTTTGTCACTTTCTGCATCATTTGTTTCTGTTTTTTTTTGTCACTTTCTGCATCATTTGTTTCTGTTTTTTGTCACTTTGTTTCTGTTTTTTGTCACTTTCTGCATCATTTGTTTCTGTTTTTTTGACACTTTCTGCATCATTTGTTTCTGTTTTTTTTTGTCACTTTCTGCATCATTTGTTTCTGTTTTTTTTGTCACTTTCTGCATCATTTGTTTCTGTTTTTTTGTCACTTTCTGCATCATTTGTTTCTGTTTTTTTTGTCACTTTCTGCATCATTTGTTTCTGTTTTTTTGACACTTTCTGCATCATTTGTTTCTGTTTTTTTTTGTCACTTTCTGCATCATTTGTTTCTGTTTTTTTTGTCACTTTCTGCATCATTTGTTTCTGTTTTTTTGTCACTTTCTGCATCATTTGTTTCTGTTTTTTTGTCACTTTCTGCATCATTTGTTTCTGTTTTTTTGACACTTTCTGCATCATTTGTTTCTGTTTTTTTTTGTCACTTTCTGCATCATTTGTTTCTGTTTTTTTTGTCACTTTCTGCATCATTTGTTTCTGTTTTTTTTTTGTCACTTTCTGCATCATTTGTTTCTGTTTTTTTGTCACTTTGTTTCTGTTTTTTTTGTCACTTTCTGCATCATTTGTTTCTGTTTTTTGTCACTTTCTGCATCATTTGTTTCTGTTTTTTTGTCACTTTCTGCATCATTTGTTTCTGTTTTTTTGTCACTTTCTGCATCATTTGTTTCAGTTTTTTTGACACTTTCTGCATCATTTGTTTCTGTTTTTTTGTCACTTTCTGCATCATTTGTTTCTGTTTTTTTTGTCACTTTCTGCATCATTTGTTTCTGTTTTTTTGACACTTTCTGCATCATTTGTTTCTGTTTTTTTTTGTCACTTTCTGCATCATTTGTTTCTGTTTTTTTTGTCACTTTCTGCATCATTTGTTTCTGTTTTTTTGTGTCACTTTCTGCATCATTTGTTTCTGTTTTTTTGTCACTGTTTTTGTTTTTTTTGTCACTTTGTTTCTGTTTTTTTTGTCACTTTCTGCATCATTTGTTTCTGTTTTTTTGTCACTTTCTGCATCATTTGTTTCTGTTTTTTTGACACTTTCTGCATCATTTGTTTCTGTTTTTTTTGTCACTTTCTGCATCATTTGTTTCTGTTTTGTTGTCACTTTCTGCATCATTTGTTTTTTTGTTTTTTTGTCACTTTCTGCATCATTTGTTTCTGTTTTTTTGTCACTTTGTTTCTGTTTTTTTTGTCACTTTCTGCATCATTTGTTTCTGTTTTTTTGTCACTTTGTTTCTGTTTTTTTTGTCACTTTGTTTCTGTTTTTTTTGTCACTTTCTGCATCATTTGTTTCTGTTTTTTTTGTCACTTTGTTTCTGTTTTTTTTGTCACTTTCTGCATCATTTGTTTCTGTTTTTTTGTCACTTTGTTTCTGTTTTTTTGTCACTTTGTTTCTGTTTTTTTGTCACTTTGTTTCTGTTTTTTTTGTCACTTTCTGCATCATTTGTTTCTGTTTTTTTGTCCTTTGTTTCTGTTTTTTTGTCACTTTGTTTCTGTTTTTTTGTCACTTTCTGCATCATTTGTTTCTGTTTTTTTGTCACTTTGTTTCTGTTTTTTTTGTCACTTTGTTTCTGTTTTTTTTGTCACTTTCTGCATCATTTGTTTCTGTTTTTTTGTCACTTTGTTTCTGTTTTTTTGTCACTTTCTGCATCATTTGTTTCTGTTTTTTTGTCACTTTGTTTCTGTTTTTTTGTCACTTTCTGCATCATTTGTTTCTGTTTTTTTTGTCACTGTTTCTGTTTTTTTGTCACTTTGTTTCTGTTTTTTTGTCACTTTCTGCATCATTTGTTTCTGTTTTTTTGTCACTTTGTTTCTGTTTTTTTGTCACTTTGTTTCTGTTTTTTTGTCACTTTCTGCATCATTTGTTTCTGTTTTTTTGTCACTTTGTTTCTGTTTTTTTGTCACTTTGTTTCTGTTTTTTTGTCACTTTCTGCATCATTTGTTTCTGTTTTTTTGTCACTTTGTTTCTGTTTTTTTTGTCACTTTGTTTCTGTTTTTTTGTCACTTTCTGCATCATTTGTTTCTGTTTTTTTGTCACTTTGTTTCTGTTTTTTTTGTCACTTTGTTTCTGTTTTTTTTGTCACTTTCTGCATCATTTGTTTCTGTTTTTTTGTCACTTTGTTTCTGTTTTTTTTGTCACTTTGTTTCTGTTTTTTTTGTCACTTTCTGCATCATTTGTTTCTGTTTTTTTGTCACTTTGTTTCTGTTTTTTTGTCCTTTGTTTCTGTTTTTTTGTCACTTTGTTTCTGTTTTTTTGTCACTTTCTGCATCATTTGTTTCTGTTTTTTTGTCACTTTGTTTCTGTTTTTTTTGTCACTTTGTTTCTGTTTTTTTTGTCACTTTCTGCATCATTTGTTTTTGTTTTTTTGTCACTTTGTTTCTGTTTTTTTGTCACTTTCTGCATCATTTGTTTCTGTTTTTTTTGTCACTGTTTCTGTTTTTTTGTCACTTTGTTTCTGTTTTTTTGTCACTTTCTGCATCATTTGTTTCTGTTTTTTTGTCACTTTGTTTCTGTTTTTTTGTCACTTTGTTTCTGTTTTTTTGTCACTTTCTGCATCATTTGTTTCTGTTTTTTTGTCACTTTGTTTCTGTTTTTTTGTCACTTTGTTTCTGTTTTTTTTGTCACTTTGTTTCTGTTTTTTTTGTCACTTTCTGCATCATTTGTTTCTGTTTTTTTGTCACTTTGTTTCTGTTTTTTTGTCACTTTCTGCATCATTTGTTTCTGTTTTTTTTGTCACTGTTTCTGTTTTTTTGTCACTTTGTTTCTGTTTTTTTGTCACTTTCTGCATCATTTGTTTCTGTTTTTTTGTCACTTTGTTTCTGTTTTTTTGTCACTTTGTTTCTGTTTTTTTGTCACTTTCTGCATCATTTGTTTCTGTTTTTTTGTCACTTTGTTTCTGTTTTTTTGTCACTTTGTTTCTGTTTTTTTGTCACTTTGTTTCTGTTTTTTTGTCACTGTTTCTGTTTTTTGTCACTTTCTGCATCATTTGTTTCTGTTTTTTTTTGTCACTTTCTGCATCATTTGTTTCTGTTTTTTTGTCACTTTCTGCATCATTTGTTTCTGTTTTTTTGTCACTTTCTGCATCATTTGTTTCTGTTTTTTTGTCACTTTCTGCATCATTTGTTTCTGTTTTTTTTGTCACTTTCTGCATCATTTGTTTCTGTTTTTTTTTGTCACTTTCTGCATCATTTGTTTCTGTTTTTTTGTCACTTTCTGCATCATTTGTTTCAGGTTTTTTGTCACTTTCTGCATCATTTGTTTCTGTTTTTTTGTCACTTTCTGCATCATTTGTTTCTGTTTTTTGTCACTTTGTTTCTGTTTTTTTTTGTCACTTTCTGCATCATTTGTTTGTTTTTTTTTGTCACTTTCTGCATCATTTGTTTCTGTTTTTTTTGTCACTTTCTGCATCATTTGTTTCTGTTTTTTTGTCACTTTCTGCATCATTTGTTTCTGTTTTTTTTGTCACTTTCTGCATCATTTGTTTCTGTTTTTTTGTCACTTTCTGCATCATTTGTTTCAGGTTTTTTGTCACTTTCTGCATCATTTGTTTCTGTTTTTTTGTCACTTTCTGCATCATTTGTTTCTGTTTTTTTGTCACTTTCTGCATCATTTGTTTCAGGTTTTTTGTCACTTTCTGCATCATTTGTTTCTGTTTTTTTGTCACTTTCTGCATCATTTGTTTCTGTTTTTTTGTCACTTTCTGCATCATTTGTTTCAGGTTTTTTGTCACTTTCTGCATCATTTGTTTCTGTTTTTTTTTGTCACTTTCTGCATCATTTGTTTCTGTTTTTTTGTCACTTTCTGCATCATTTGTTTCTGTTTTTTTTGTCACTTTCTGCATCATTTGTTTCTGTTTTTTTTTGTCACTTTCTGCATCATTTGTTTCTGTTTTTTTGTCACTTTCTGCATCATTTGTTTCAGGTTTTTTGTCACTTTCTGCATCATTTGTTTCTGTTTTTTTGTCACTTTCTGCATCATTTGTTTCTGTTTTTTGTCACTTTGTTTCTGTTTTTTTTTGTCACTTTCTGCATCATTTGTTTGTTTTTTTTTGTCACTTTCTGCATCATTTGTTTCTGTTTTTTTTGTCACTTTCTGCATCATTTGTTTCTGTTTTTTTGTCACTTTCTGCATCATTTGTTTCTGTTTTTTTTGTCACTTTCTGCATCATTTGTTTCTGTTTTTTTGTCACTTTCTGCATCATTTGTTTCAGGTTTTTTGTCACTTTCTGCATCATTTGTTTCTGTTTTTTTGTCACTTTCTGCATCATTTGTTTCTGTTTTTTTGTCACTTTCTGCATCATTTGTTTCAGGTTTTTTGTCACTTTCTGCATCATTTGTTTCTGTTTTTTTGTCACTTTCTGCATCATTTGTTTCTGTTTTTTTTGTCACTTTCTGCATCATTTGTTTCTGTTTTTTTTGTCACTTTCTGCATCATTTGTTTCTGTTTTTTTTGTCACTTTCTGCATCATTTGTTTCTGTTTTTTTGACACTTTCTGCATCATTTGTTTCTGTTTTTTTTGTCACTTTCTGCATCATTTGTTTCTGTTTTTTTTGTCACTTTCTGCATCATTTGTTTCTGTTTTTTTTGTCACTTTCTGCATCATTTGTTTCTGTTTTTTTGTCACTTTCTGCATCATTTGTTTCAGGTTTTTTGTCACTTTCTGCATCATTTGTTTCTGTTTTTTTGTCACTTTCTGCATCATTTGTTTCTGTTTTTTTGTCACTTTCTGCATCATTTGTTTCAGGTTTTTTGTCACTTTCTGCATCATTTGTTTCTGTTTTTTTGTCACTTTCTGCATCATTTGTTTCTGTTTTTTTTGTCACTTTCTGCATCATTTGTTTCTGTTTTTTTTGTCACTTTCTGCATCATTTGTTTCTGTTTTTTTGTCACTTTCTGCATCATTTGTTTCAGGTTTTTTGTCACTTTCTGCATCATTTGTTTCTGTTTTTTTGTCACTTTCTGCATCATTTGTTTCAGGTTTTTTGTCACTTTCTGCATCATTTGTTTCTGTTTTTTTTGTCACTTTCTGCATCATTTGTTTCTGTTTTTTTGTCACTTTCTGCATCATTTGTTTCTGTTTTTTTTGTCACTTTCTGCATCATTTGTTTGTGTTTTTTTGTCACTTTCTGCATCATTTGTTTCTGTTTTGTTGTCACTTTCTGCATCATTTGTTTCTGTTTTTTTGTCACTTTCTGCATCATTTGTTTCTGTTTTTTGTCACTTTCTGCATCATTTGTTTCTGTTTTTTGTCACTTTCTGCATCATTTGTTTCTGTTTTTTGTCACTTTCTGCATCATTTGTTTCTGTTTTTTTTGTCACTTTCTGCATCATTTGTTTCTGTTTTTTTTGTCACTTTCTGCATCATTTGTTTCTACGTTTTTGTCACTTCCTGCATCATTTGTTTAATGTTCAGCTTTTCATACTACTCGCTACCGTAGTCGTGCTGTGATCACAAAAGATGTGTCCCACTGAAATACATTAGTTTAAAAAACGAGATCAACGTGTCCGTGTACACAAATCAATAAATGAAATAACGTGACCATTTGACAAACTGCCGTGAGACTGGGCTGAATAATAATTAATATAGCTTGTATACAAGGATCGTTCCGGTTTGAGAAGCCACAGTCAGTGGAGTGCTGTTTCTGTCTTTCTCCGTCTTTCCTCGCCCCAAAAAGAGTGCAGGTCAACAGTCACAGTTCAATTATTATTTTTTTTTTCCAGCGGCACGCGTCAAAGCGGAAACAGGAAGCGTGGACAAGCTCGAGGACAAGCTTTCTGAGCAAGTGCGC
This sequence comes from Gymnocephalus cernua, assembly GCA_023631565.1. Taxonomy (NCBI): domain Eukaryota; kingdom Metazoa; phylum Chordata; class Actinopteri; order Perciformes; family Percidae; genus Gymnocephalus; species Gymnocephalus cernua. Next base: position 33,790,913 of record CM042440.1, read on the forward strand.
CAATAGCAACTGTATTCTGACTGGAACGTGATGCCAGGACTCTCAGAGTGACTGCAGGTCTAAGATGAGTTCTTTTATGGTGAATGAAAGGCTCGATCCCACCAAGTAGCTCATCCAATCAAATCGCAGCATTCACGTCAATGCTGCTGCCAGTTCTGACCTTGTTTACCTTCTTTTAAGATGACTGTTCCTAACATGAGACCGTCCTCCGCTACGGATTCATATGATTCAAATGTTCTCACCGTGTCGAGCATCTGCAGAACTTTGTCCTGTTCGCAGGAGTCCAGTCCGTCAATGACGACCGCCAGACGCGTCTGATGCTGCGTGAAGCCGTCGATTGTCTTCGCCATCCTCGCCATCAGCTCCACCTCCGTCTTCAGCACCTGCAGGACGCAACACGCCTCACGTTATACATAGTACTGACAGACTCAGATTATTATTCTAAGTGTCTGCAGAGATAGATCTCTTAGTTAAAGAGTAAGATCCTTTTAGTTTAACATGAAACAGCCCCGAAATCACCATCACCTAACTACACCAGACTCCATGCAAATAATCAGGACTTTTAGCGTGTATACAGTCCCTCCAGAAAAACGCGATTATGCGATCGCAGAATTCAACGCATAATCAGCCAAAGTCCGCATATTAATGCGGGGGCCGCATTTTTTCAAATACGCCGCACTTTCGCCGCATAAATTGCCGATTTCCGCGCAAAATATGCGGGGCTTGCATGATTTCATAATCCCCGCATTTTCGTTGCAAAAAAGTCACAAATATCTCAGCAGAAAGATGAAAAATGTTGTTTACTTCACACGAGAGCAGCCATTTTCCCCTGTTGCCATGGGAACGTTATGAAGTGATGTAATTTCACCTACTGAGAACACGGTGTTGGGGGGGAATCACTTCTTTTCTCTTTTTCATCAAACCACAGTTTTTGCAAGTTCCCGCAAGTTCCCGCAATATTTGCAAGTTCCCGCATTTTCATCGCATAAAATGGCATAAATATCCCGCATATTCCATCGCATTTTTTAAGAAAACGTGCCGCATAATCAAGGATTTTTGCCCGCAACAATCACAAAAAAACTCCGCGTTTTTCTGGAGGGACTGTGTATAGAGCCAGACTCCATGTAAATAATCAGGACTTTTAGCGTGTGTAGAGCCAGACTCCATGTAAATAATCACTACTTTTAGCGTGTATAGAGCCAGACTCCATGTAAACAATCAGGACTTTTAGCGTGTATAGAGCCAGACTCCATGTAAATAATCACTACTTTTAGCGTGTATAGAGCCAGACTCCATGTAAATAATCACTACTTTTAGCGTGTATAGAGCCAGACTCCATGTAAATAATCACTACTTTTAGCGTGTATAGAGCCAGACTCCATGTAAATAATCAGGACTTTTAGCGTGTATAGAGCCAGACTCCATGTAAATAATCACTACTTTTAGCGTGTATAGAGCCAGACTCCATGTAAATAATCACTACTTTTAGTGTGTATAGAGCCAGACTCCATGTAAATAATCACTACTTTTAGCGTGTATAGAGCCAGACTCCATGTAAATAATCACTACTTTTAGCGTGTATAGAGCCAGACTCCATGTAAATAATCACTACTTTTAGCGTGTATAGAGCCAGACTCCATGTAAATAATCACTACTTTTAGCGTGTATAGAGCCAGACTCCATGTAAATAATCACTACTTTTAGCGTGTATAGAGCCAGACTCCATGTAAATAATCACTACTTTTAGTGTGTATAGAGCCAGACTCCATGTAAATAATCAGGACTTTTAGCGTGTATAGAGCCAGACTCCATGTAAATAATCACTACTTTTAGTGTGTATAGAGCCAGACTCCATGTAAAAAAATCACTACTTTTAGCGTGTAAAGAGCCAGACTCCATGTAAATAATCACTACTTTTAGCGTGTATAGAGCCAGACTCCATGTAAATAATCAGGACTTTTAGCGTGTATAGAGCCAGACTCCATGTAAATAATCACTACTTTTAGCGTGTATAGAGCCAGACTCCATGTAAATAATCACTACTTTTAGGGTGTATAGAGCCAGACTCCATGTAAATAATCACTACTTTTAGTGTGTATAGAGCCAGACTCCATGTAAATAATCACTACTTTTAGCGTGTATAGAGCCAGACTCCATGTAAATAATCAGGACTTTTAGCGTGTATAGAGCCAGACTCCATGTAAAAAAATCACTACTTTTAGCGTGTAAAGAGCCAGACTCCATATAAATAATCACTACTTTTAGCGTGTATAGAGCCAGACTCCATGTAAATAATCAGGACTTTTAGCGTGTATAGAGCCAGACTCCATGTAAATAATCACTACTTTTAGTGTGTATAGAGCCAGACTCCATGTAAAAAAATCACTACTTTTAGCGTGTAAAGAGCCAGACTCCATGTAAATAATCAGGACTTTTAGCGTGTATAGAGCCAGACTCCATGTAAATAATCACTACTTTTAGCGTGTATAGAGCCAGACTCCATGTAAATAATCAGGACTTTTAGCGTGTATAGAGCCAGACTCCATGTAAATAATCAGGACTTTTAGCGTATATAGAGCCAGACTCCATGTAAATAATCAGGACTTTTAGCGTGTATAGAGCCAGACTCCATGTAAATAATCACTACTTTTAGCGTGTAAAGAGCCAGACTCCATGTAAATAATCACTACTTTTAGCGTGTATAGAGCCAGACTCCATGTAAATAATCAGGACTTTTAGCGTGTATAGAGCCAGACTCCATGTAAATAATCACTACTTTTAGCGTGTATAGAGCCAGACTCCATGTAAATAATCACTACTTTTAGCGTGTATAGAGCCAGACTCCATGTAAATAATCACTACTTTTAGCGTGTATAGAGCCAGACTCCATGTAAATAATCACTACTTTTAGTGTGTATAGAGCCAGACTCCATGTAAATAATCACTACTTTTAGCGTGTATAGAGCCAGACTCCATGTAAATAATCAGGACTTTTAGCGTGTATAGAGCCAGACTCCATGTAAATAATCACTACTTTTAGTGTGTATAGAGCCAGACTCCATGTAAAAAAATCACTACTTTTAGCGTGTAAAGAGCCAGACTCCATGTAAATAATCACTACTTTTAGCGTGTATAGAGCCAGACTCCATGTAAATAATCACTACTTTTAGCGTGTATAGAGCCAGACTCCATGTAAATAATCACTACTTTTAGCGTGTATAGAGCCAGACTCCATGTAAATAATCACTACTTTTAGCGTGTATAGAGCCAGACTCCATGTAAATAATCACTACTTTTAGCGTGTATAGAGCCAGACTCCATGTAAATAATCACTACTTTTAGCGTGTATAGAGCCAGACTCCATGTAAATAATCACTACTTTTAGCGTGTATAGAGCCAGACTCCATGTAAATAATCAGGACTTTTAGCGTGTATAGAGCCAGACTCCATGTAAATAATCACTACTTTTAGTGTGTATAGAGCCAGACTCCATGTAAAAAAATCACTACTTTTAGCGTGTAAAGAGCCAGACTCCATGTAAATAATCACTACTTTTAGCGTGTATAGAGCCAGACTCCATGTAAATAATCAGGACTTTTAGCGTGTATAGAGCCAGACTCCATGTAAATAATCACTACTTTTAGCGTGTATAGAGCCAGACTCCATGTAAATAATCACTACTTTTAGTGTGTATAGAGCCAGACTCCATGTAAATAATCACTACTTTTAGCGTGTATAGAGCCAGACTCCATGTAAATAATCACTACTTTTAGCGTGTATAGAGCCAGACTCCATGTAAATAATCACTACTTTTAGCGTGTATAGAGCCAGACTCCATGTAAATAATCAGGACTTTTAGCGTGTATAGAGCCAGACTCCATGTAAAAAAATCACTACTTTTAGCGTGTAAAGAGCCAGACTCCATGTAAATAATCACTACTTTTAGCGTGTATAGAGCCAGACTACATGTTAATAATCAGGACTTTTAGCGTGTAAAGAGCCAGACTCCATGTAAATAATCACTACTTTTAGCGTGTATAGAGCCAGACTCCATGTAAATAATCAGGACTTTTAGCGTGTATAGAGCCAGACTCCATGTAAATAATCACTACTTTTAGCGTGTATAGAGCCAGACTCCATGTAAATAATCAGGACTTTTAGCGTGTATAGAGCCAGACTCCATGTAAATAATCACTACTTTTAGCGTGTAAAGAGCCAGACTCCATGTAAATAATCACTACTTTTAGCGTGTATAGAGCCAGACTCCATGTAAATAATCAGGACTTTTAGCGTGTATAGAGCCAGACTCCATGTAAATAATCACTACTTTTAGCGTGTATAGAGCCAGACTCCATGTAAATAATCACTACTTTTAGTGTGTATAGAGCCAGACTCCATGTAAATAATCACTACTTTTAGCGTGTATAGAGCCAGACTCCATGTAAATAATCAGGACTTTTAGCGTGTATAGAGCCAGACTCCATGTAAAAAAATCACTACTTTTAGCGTGTAAAGAGCCAGACTCCATGTAAATAATCACTACTTTTAGCGTGTATAGAGCCAGACTCCATGTAAATAATCACTACTTTTAGCGTGTATAGAGCCAGACTCCATGTAAATAATCACTACTTTTAGCATGTATAGAGCCAGACTCCATGTAAATAATCACTACTTTTAGCGTGTATAGATCCAGCATATCTCCACATGTAAATGGGTGAATTAAGGGTTTATTTCAACCAGACCAGAGTGGTGATTGTTGGAACAGTGGAAAGATGAACCAAGACGGCTTTTGGTAGTTTTATTTAGTTTCTGTCCACTTTGAATGAAGTGTGTTTTACGATGATAAAAGTCCTGATTATTTACATGGAGTCTGGTGGGTTTGGTGATATAATAATCTGAGTAATAATGTGAGCTGGTCCAGTTTGAATGATAATAGTAGTGGTTATTTACATGGAGTCTGGTGGGTTAGGACACAGGTGAGACCGGTCCACATTATATTCAGTGTGTGTGTGTGTGTGTGTGTGTGTGTGTGTGTGTGTGTGTGTGTGTGTGTGTTGTCTCTGTTGTTGCTTCCCTTCACCTCTGTTAGCGTTTGTTTACCTTCATGAATCCCTCGCTCTTGAGCTTGTGCATCCTGTTGGCGGCGCCGTGCAGCCTCTTCCTCTGTGAGTGCAGCACCGAGTCGCTCACCTGCCACCAGGTGCGGCAGTTGAGCAACAGCGCCAGGCCGACCACGCTGCCGAGGGCCACCAGCACGCCGTTCACCGTGTGGTTCTCCCGCTGCAACTTGAAGACGGCGAGCAGCGCCATGCCGGTCAGCAGGCAGCCGAGGACGAAGACGAAGAGGACGAAGGACGGCACGCAGCACGTTTTCTTCCACTTCTTCTTACCTGAGACACCACAGAAGAAGAAGAGATTAGGTACTGTGTGTGTGTGTGTGTGTCTCTGTGTGTCAGCTTTAGGGCTGTGACTACAGATTATTTTCATTAACGTGGTGATCATTTTCTGGATGGATTATGTTGGGACCATCAGTTAAAAGGAGAATTAAACCTGATATTAAACAGAGACCTCAAAGGGAAACGTGTCTTCACAGACAAAGAGATTTTCAGCCTACATGGAAAATTGCAATCCTGATCTACCTCTGAGACAAAAGAAAGCAAAGTCTCCTCAGTGAAGAAGGTGAAACGCCCCCTTTTTCAGCAGGAAACTGCAAGTCACACGTCGGTGTTACTGCACAAAATGGCTGAAAGGCCAGGAGTTCCTGGATGCCCACTGGACCAGGGGACCCCGAACACAACATGGGGCCTGAGACTACCGTAATGTCAGAAAATGTAACAAAAACATTGAAAAAAAGCAAAAACAACCAACCCAAATGTCCCCAAAAATGAATTTTCTTTTCAAAAATGTGACAAAGCGTCAGGAAAAGCAACAAAAGCGGTGGAAAAACGTGAGGATTGAATCGATATACAGTCACCTTGTGTCTCCTCGGTTTTGAACACTCTGAACAGGCGCGTGGCGAGGAAGCCAAACTCTCGCTCGCAGGCGTCGGACAGCGTGGCGATCATCTCGGCCATTGACGTCTCGCCGCCGACGCTCGACAGCCGGTTGTAGTCAGTGAACAGGAACCTGCGGGGGAGACATGGAGACGGATCGTTTAAAGGGTAACGTTAAGGTTGTTTAAACAGCCCAAAAAACACCATCACCAAACTCCACCAGACTCCATGTAAATAATCAGTACTTTAAGCATCATAAACCCACCAGACTCCATGTAAATAATCAGTACTTTAAGCATCATAAACCCACCAGACTCCATGTAAATAATCACTACTTTTATCAGCGTAAAATACACTTCATTCAAAGTGGACAGAAACTAAATAAAACTACCAAAAGCCGTCTTGGTTCATCTTTCCAACAATCACCACTCTGGTCTGGTTGAAATCAACCCTCAATTCACCCATTTACATGTGGAGATATGCTGGCTCTATACACGCTAAAAGTAGTGATTATTTACATGGAGTCTGGCTCTATACATGCTAAAAGTAGTGATTATTTACATGGAGTCTGGCTCTATACCTGCTAAAAGTCCTGATTATTTACATGGAGTCTGGCTCTATACACGCTAAAAGTCCTGATTATTTACATGGAGTCTGGCTCTATACACGCTAAAAGTAGTGATTATTTACATGGAGTCTGGCTCTATACATGCTAAAAGTAGTGATTATTTACATGGAGTCTGGCTCTATACACGCTAAAAGTCCTGATTATTTACATGGAGTCTGGCTCTATACACGCTAAAAGTAGTGATTATTTACATGGAGTCTGGCTCTATACATGCTAAAAGTAGTGATTATTTACATGGAGTCTGGCTCTATACACGCTAAAAGTCCTGATTATTTACATGGAGTCTGGCTCTATACACGCTAAAAGTCCTGATTATTTACATGGAGTCTGGCTCTATACACGCTAAAAGTAGTGATTATTTACATGGAGTCTGGCTCTATACATGCTAAAAGTAGTGATTATTTACATGGAGTCTGGCTCTATACACGCTAAAAGTAGTGATTATTTACATGGAGTCTGGCTCTATACATGCTAAAAGTAGTGATTATTTACATGGAGTCTGGCTCTATACACGCTAAAAGTCCTGATTATTTACATGGAGTCTGGCTCTATACACGCTAAAAGTCCTGATTATTTACATGGAGTCTGGCTCTATACACGCTAAAAGTAGTGATTATTTACATGGAGTCTGGCTCTATACACGCTAAAAGTAGTGATTATTTACATGGAGTCTGGCTCTATACACGCTAAAAGTAGTGATTATTTACATGGAGTCTGGCTCTATACATGCTAAAAGTAGTGATTATTTACATGGAGTCTGGCTCTATACACGCTAAAAGTCCTGATTATTTACATGGAGTCTGGCTCTATACACGCTAAAAGTAGTGATTATTTACATGGAGTCTGGCTCTATACATGCTAAAAGTAGTGATTATTTACATGGAGTCTGGCTCTATACACGCTAAAAGTAGTGATTATTTACATGGAGTCTGGCTCTATACACGCTAAAAGTAGTGATTATTTACATGGAGTCTGGCTCTATACACGCTAAAAGTAGTGATTATTTACATGGAGTCTGGCTCTATACACGCTAAAAGTAGTGATTATTTACATGGAGTCTGGCTCTATACACGCTAAAAGTTTTGATTATTTACATGGAGTCTGGCTCTAGACACGCTAAAAGTGCTGATTATTTACATGGAGTCTGGCTCTATACACACTAAAAGTAGTGATTATTTACATGGAGTCTGGTTCTATACACACTAAAAGTAGTGATTATTTACATGGAGTCTGGCTCTATACACGCTAAAAGTAGTGATTATTTACATGGAGTCTGGCTCTATACACACTAAAAGTAGTGATTATTTACATGGAGTCTGGCTCTATACACGCTAAAAGTAGTGATTATTTACATGGAGTCTGGCTCTATACACGCTAAAAGTAGTGATTATTTACATGGAGTCTGGCTCTATACACGCTAAAAGTAGTGATTATTTACATGGAGTCTGGCTCTATACACGCTAAAAGTTTTGATTATTTACATGGAGTCTGGCTCTATACACGCTAAAAGTAGTGATTATTTACATGGAGTCTGGCTCTATACACGCTAAAAGTACTGATTATTTACATGGAGTCTGGCTCTATACACACTAAAAGTCCTGATTATTTACATGGAGTCTGGCTCTAGACACGCTAAAAGTGCTGATTATTTACATGGAGT
>CM042440.1:33804193-33806693 GCA_023631565.1 Gymnocephalus cernua
CGTCTACACCAGTTCATGTATGAATATGGAGCGTCTACTCCAGTTCATGTATGAATATGGAGCGTCTACTCCAGTTCATGTATGAATATGGAGCATCTACACCAGTTCATGTATGAATATGGAGCGTCTACCCCAGTTCATGTATGAATATGGAGCGTCTACACCAGTTCATGTATGAATATGGAGCGTCTACTCCAGTTCATGTATGAATATGGAGCGTCTAAACCAGTTCATGTATGAATATGGAGCGTCTACTCCAGTTCACGTATGAATATGGAGCGTCTACACCAGTTCATGTATGAATATGGAGCGTCTGCACCAGTTCATGTGTGAATATGGAGCGTCTACACCAGTTCATGTATGAATATGGAGCGTCTACACCAGTTCATGTATGAATATGGAGCATCTACACCAGTTCATGTATGAATATGGAGCATCTACACCAGTTCATGTATGAATATGGAGCGTCTACACCAGTTCATGTATGAATATGGAGCGTCTACACCAGTTCATGTATGAATATGGAGCGTTTACACCAGTTCATGTATGAATATGGAGCATCTGCACCAGTTCATGTATGAATATGGAGCGTCTGCACCAGTTCATGTGTGAATATGGAGCGTCTACACCAGTTCATGTATGAATATGGAGCGTCTACACCAGTTCATGTATGAATATGGAGCATCTACACCAGTTCATGTATGAATATGGAGCATCTACACCAGTTCATGTATCAATATGGAGCGTCTACACCAGTTCATGTATGAATATGGAGCGTCTACACCAGTTCATGTATGAATATGGAGCGTCTGCACCAGTTCATGTATGAATATGGAGCGTCTACACCAGTTCATGTATGAATATGGAGCGTCTACACCAGTTCATGTATGAATATGGAGCGTCTACACCAGTTCATGTATGAATATGGAGCGTCTACACCAGTTCATGTATGAATATGGAGCATCTACACCAGTTCATGTATGAATATGGAGCGTCTACCCCAGTTCATGTATGAATATGGAGCGTCTACACCAGTTCATGTATGAATATGGAGCGTCTACTCCAGTTCATGTATGAATATGGAGCGTCTACACCAGTTCATGTATGAATATGGAGCGTCTACTCCAGTTCACGTATGAATATGGAGCGTCTACACCAGTTCATGTATGAATATGGAGCGTCTGCACCAGTTCATGTGTGAATATGGAGCGTCTACACCAGTTCATGTATGAATATGGAGCGTCTACACCAGTTCATGTATGAATATGGAGCATCTACACCAGTTCATGTATGAATATGGAGCATCTACACCAGTTCATGTATGAATATGGAGCGTCTACACCAGTTCATGTATGAATATGGAGCGTCTACACCAGTTCATGTATGAATATGGAGCGTCTACACCAGTTCATGTATGAATATGGAGCGTTTACACCAGTTCATGTATGAATATGGAGCGTCTACACCAGTTCATGTATGAATATGGAGCGTTTACACCAGTTCATGTATGAATATGGAGCATCTGCACCAGTTCATGTATGAATATGGAGCGTCTGCACCAGTTCATGTGTGAATATGGAGCGTCTACACCAGTTCATGTATGAATATGGAGCGTCTACACCAGTTCATGTATGAATATGGAGCGTCTACACCAGTTCATGTATGAATATGGAGCATCTACACCAGTTCATGTATGAATATGGAGCATCTACACCAGTTCATGTATCAATATGGAGCGTCTACACCAGTTCATGTATGAATATGGAGCGTCTACCCCAGTTCATGTATGAATATGGAGCGTCTACACCAGTTCATGTATGAATATGGAGCGTCTACACCAGTTCATGTATGAATATGGAGCGTCTACACCAGTTCATGTATGAATATGGAGCATCTACACCAGTTCATGTATGAATATGGAGCGTCTACACCAGTTCATGTATGAATATGGAGCGTCTACACCAGTTCATGTATGAATATGGAGCATCTACACCAGTTCATGTATGAATATGGAGCATCTACACCAGTTCATGTATGAATATGGAGCGTCTACACCAGTTCATGTATGAATATGGAGCGTCTACACCAGTTCATGTATGAATATGGAGCGTTTACACCAGTTCATGTATGAATATGGAGCATCTGCACCAGTTCATGTATGAATATGGAGCGTCTGCACCAGTTCATGTGTGAATATGGAGCGTCTACACCAGTTCATGTATGAATATGGAGCGTCTACACCAGTTCATGTATGAATATGGAGCATCTACACCAGTTCATGTATGAATATGGAGCATCTACACCAGTTCATGTATCAATATGGAGCGTCTACACCAGTTCATGTATGAATATGGAGCGTCTACACCAGTTCATGTATGAATATGGAGCGTCTGCACCAGTTCATGTATGAATATGGAGCGTCTACTCCAGTTCATGTATGAATATGGAGCGTCTACACCAGTTCATGTATGAATATGGAGCGTCTGCACCAGTTCATGTA
>CM042440.1:33811693-33826693 GCA_023631565.1 Gymnocephalus cernua
CTGGGAGACATGAGAGACATGAGAGACATGAGAGACTGAGAGACATGAGAGACTGGGAGACATGGGAGACATGAGAGACATGAGAGACATGAGAGACATGAGAGACATGAGAGACTGGGAGACATGAGAGACATGAGAGACATAAGAGACTGGGAGACATGAGAGACATGAGAGACATAAGAGACTGGGAGACATGGGAGACATGAGAGACATGAGAGACATGAGAGACTGAGAGACATGAGAGACTGGGAGACATGGGAGACATGAGAGACTGGGAGACATGGGAGACTGGGAGACATGAGAGACTGAGAGACTGGGAGACATGAGAGACATGAGAGACTGAGAGACTGGGAGACATGGGAGACATGGGAGACATGAGAGACATGAGAGACATGAGAGACTGAGAGACATGAGAGACTGGGAGACATGAGAGACATGAGAGACTGAGAGACATGAGAGACTGGGAGACATGAGAGACTGGGAGACATGGGAGACTGAGAGACATGGGAGACATGACAGACTGGGAGACATGAGAGACTGGGAGACATGGGAGACTGAGAGACATGGGAGACATGACAGACTGGGAGACATGAGAGACATGAGAGACATGAGAGACTGAGAGACATGAGAGACTGGGAGACATGAGAGACTGGGAGACATGGGAGACTGAGAGACATGGGAGACATGACAGACTGGGAGACATGAGAGACATGAGAGACTGGGAGACATGAGAGACTGGGAGACATGAGAGACATGAGAGACTGGGAGACTGAGAGACATGGGAGACATGACAGACTGGGAGACATGGGAGACATGACAGACTGGGAGACATGAGAGACTGGGAGACATGAGAGACTGAGAGACATGGGAGACATGAGAGACATGAGAGACTGGGAGACATGAGAGACTGAGAGACATGGGAGACATGAGAGACATGAGAGACATGAGAGACTGAGAGACATGGGAGACATGAGAGACTGGGAGACATGAGAGACTGAGAGACTGGGAGACATGAGAGACTGGGAGACATGAGAGACATGAGAGACATGAGAGACTGGGAGACATGAGAGACTGGGAGACATGAGAGACTGGGAGACATGGGAGACTGGGAGACATGAGAGACTGAGAGACATGAGAGACTGGGAGACATGAGAGACTGGGAGACATGAGAGACATGAGAGACATGAGAGACATGAGAGACATGAGAGACTGGGAGACATGAGAGAAATGAGAGACATGAGAGACTGAGAGACATGAGAGACATGAGAGACTGGGAGACATGAGAGAAATGAGAGACATGAGAGACTGAGAGACATGAGAGACATGAGAGACATGAGAGACATGAGAGACATGAGAGACATGAGAGACATGGGAGACATGACAGACTGGGAGACATGGGAGACTGGGAGACATGAGAGACATGAGAGACTGGGAGACATGAGAGACTGAGAGACTGGGAGACATGAGAGACATGGGAGACTAGGAGACATGGGAGACATGAGAGACTGAGAGACATGAGAGACATGAGAGACATGAGAGACTGAGAGACATGGGAGACATGACAGACTGGGAGACATGGGAGACTGGGAGACATGAGAGACATGAGAGACTGGGAGACATGAGAGACTGAGAGACTGGGAGACATGAGAGACATGGGAGACTAGGAGACATGAGAGACATGAGAGACTGGGAGACATGAGAGACTGGGAGACATGAGAGACTGAGAGACATGGGAGACATGAGAGACTGGGAGACATGAGAGACATGAGAGACTGGGAGACATGAGAGACTGGGAGACATGACAGACTGGGAGACATGAGAGACTGGGAGACATGAGAGACTGAGAGACTGGGAGACATGAGAGACTAGGAGACATGAGAGACTGGGAGGCACGAGAGACATGAGAGACTGGGAGACATGAGAGACATGAGAGACTGGGAGACATGAGAGACTGGGAGACATGAGAGACTGGGAGACATGAGAGACATGAGAGACTGGGAGACATGAGAGACTGGGAGACATGAGAGACTGGGAGACATGAGAGACATGAGAGACTGGGAGACATGAGAGACATGAGAGACTGGGAGACATGAGAGACTGAGAGACATGAGAGACATGAGAGACATGAGAGAAATGAGAGACATGAGAGACATGAGAGACTGAGAGACATGAGAGACATGAGAGACATGAGAGACATGAGAGACATGAGAGAAATGAGAGACATGAGAGACTGAGAGACATGAGAGACATGAGAGACATGAGAGACATGAGAGAAATGAGAGACATGAGAGACATGAGAGACTGAGAGACATGAGAGACATGAGAGACATGAGAGACTGAGAGACATGGGAGACATGACAGACTGGGAGACATGGGAGACTGGGAGACATGAGAGACATGAGAGACTGGGAGACATGAGAGACTGAGAGACTGGGAGACATGAGAGACTGAGAGACTGGGAGACATGAGAGACATGGGAGACTAGGAGACATGAGAGACATGAGAGACTGGGAGACATGAGAGACTGGGAGACATGAGAGACTGAGAGACATGGGAGACATGAGAGACTGGGAGACATGAGAGACATGAGAGACTGGGAGACATGAGAGACTGGGAGACATGACAGACTGGGAGACATGAGAGACTGGGAGACATGAGAGACTGAGAGACTGGGAGACATGAGAGACTAGGAGACTAGGAGACATGAGAGACATGAGAGACTGGGAGACATGAGAGACTGGGAGACATGAGAGACTGAGAGACATGGGAGACATGAGAGACTGGGAGACATGAGAGACATGAGAGACTGGGAGACATGAGAGACTGGGAGACATGACAGACTGGGAGACATGAGAGACTGGGAGACATGAGAGACTGAGAGACTGGGAGACATGAGAGACTAGGAGACATGAGAGACTGGGAGGCACGAGAGACATGAGAGACTGGGAGACATGAGAGACATGAGAGACTAGGAGACATGAGAGACTGGGAGACATGAGAGACTGGGAGACATGAGAGACATGAGAGACTGGGAGACATGAGAGACATGAGAGACTGGGAGACATGAGAGACTGGGAGACATGAGAGACTGGGAGACATGAGAGACATGAGAGACTGGGAGACATGAGAGACATGAGAGACATGAGAGACTGGGAGACATGAGAGACTGAGAGACATGAGAGACTGGGAGACATGAGAGACATGAGAGACATGAGAGACTGAGAGACATGAGAGACTGGGAGACATGGGAGACTGGGAGACATGAGAGACTGGGAGACATGGGAGACATGACAGACTGGGAGACATGAGAGACTGGGAGACATGAGAGACTGGGAGACATGAGAGACTAGGAGACATGAGAGACTGAGAGACATGGGAGACATGACAGACTGGGAGACATGACAGACTGGGAGACATGAGAGACTGAGAGACATGGGAGACATGACAGACTGGGAGACATGAGAGACTGAGAGACATGGGAGACTGGGAGACATGAGAGACTGAGAGACATGAGAGACTGGGAGACATGAGAGACATGAGAGACATGAGAGACTGAGAGACATGAGAGACTGGGAGACATGGGAGACTGGGAGACATGAGAGACTGGGAGACATGGGAGACATGACAGACTGGGAGACATGAGAGACTGGGAGACATGAGAGACTGAGAGACATGAGAGACATGAGAGACTAGGAGACATGAGAGACATGAGAGACTGGGAGACATGGGAGACATGACAGACTGGGAGACATGAGAGACTGGGAGACATGAGAGACTAGGAGACATGAGAGACTGAGAGACTGGGAGACATGAGAGACTGAGAGACATGGGAGACTGGGAGACATGAGAGACTGGGAGACATGAGAGACTGAGAGACATGGGAGACATGAGAGACATGAGAGACATGAGAGACTGGGAGACATGAGAGACTGGGAGACATGAGAGACTGAGAGACATGAGAGACTGAGAGACATGAGAGACTGGGAGACATGAGAGACTGAGAGACATGAGAGACTGAGAGACATGGGAGACATGAGAGACATGGGAGACATGAGAGACATGAGAGACATGAGAGACTGGGAGACATGAGAGACTAGGAGACATGAGAGACATGAGAGACATGAGAGACATGAGAGACATGAGAGACATGAGAGACTGGGAGACATGAGAGACATGAGAGACATGAGAGACTGGGAGACATGAGAGACATGAGAGACATGGGAGACATGAGAGACTGGGAGACATGAGAGACTGGGAGACATGAGAGACATGAGAGACATGGGAGACATGAGAGACTAGGAGACATGAGAGACATGGGAGACATGAGAGACATGAGAGACATGAGAGACATGAGAGACTGGGAGACATGAGAGACTGGGAGACATGAGAGACTGGGAGACATGAGAGACTAGTAGACATGAGACATGAGAGACATGAGAGACATGAGAGACATGAGAGACTGAGAGACTAGGAGACATGAGAGACTGAGAGACATGAGAGACTGGGAGACATGAGAGACTGGGAGACATGAGAGACTGAGAGACATGAGAGACTGGGAGACATGAGAGACATGAGAGACATGAGAGACTGGGAGACATGGGAGACATGAGAGACATGAGAGACATGAGAGACATGAGAGACTGGGAGACATGAGAGACATGAGAGACATAAGAGACTGGGAGACATGAGAGACATGAGAGACATGAGAGACTGAGAGACATGAGAGACTGGGAGACATGGGAGACATGAGAGACTGGGAGACATGGGAGACTGGGAGACATGAGAGACTGAGAGACTGGGAGACATGAGAGACTGGGAGACATGAGAGACATGAGAGACTGAGAGACTAGGAGACATGAGAGACTGAGAGACATGAGACATGAGAGACATGAGAGACATGAGAGACATGAGAGACTGAGAGACTAGGAGACATGAGAGACTGAGAGACATGAGAGACTGGGAGACATGAGAGACTGGGAGACATGAGAGACTGAGAGACATGAGAGACTGGGAGACATGAGAGACATGAGAGACATGAGAGACTGGGAGACATGGGAGACATGAGAGACATGAGAGACATGAGAGACATGAGAGACTGGGAGACATGAGAGACATGAGAGACATAAGAGACTGGGAGACATGAGAGACATGAGAGACATGAGAGACTGAGAGACATGAGAGACTGGGAGACATGGGAGACATGAGAGACTAGTAGACATGAGACATGAGAGACATGAGAGACATGAGAGACATGAGAGACTGAGAGACTAGGAGACATGAGAGACTGAGAGACATGAGAGACTGGGAGACATGAGAGACTGGGAGACATGAGAGACTGAGAGACATGAGAGACTGGGAGACATGAGAGACATGAGAGACATGAGAGACTGGGAGACATGGGAGACATGAGAGACATGAGAGACATGAGAGACATGAGAGACTGGGAGACATGAGAGACATGAGAGACATAAGAGACTGGGAGACATGAGAGACATGAGAGACATGAGAGACTGAGAGACATGAGAGACTGGGAGACATGGGAGACATGAGAGACTGGGAGACATGGGAGACTGGGAGACATGAGAGACTGAGAGACTGGGAGACATGAGAGACTGGGAGACATGAGAGACATGAGAGACTGAGAGACTAGGAGACATGAGAGACTGAGAGACATGAGAGACTGGGAGACATGAGAGACTGGGAGACATGAGAGACTGAGAGACATGAGAGACTGGGAGACATGAGAGACATGAGAGACATGAGAGACTGAGAGACATGAGAGACTGGGAGACATGAGAGACATGAGAGACATGAGAGACTGAGAGACATGAGAGACTGAGAGACATGAGAGACTGGGAGACATGGGAGACATGAGAGACATGAGAGACATGAGAGACATGAGAGACTGGGAGACATGAGAGACATGAGAGACATGAGAGACATGGGAGACATGAGAGACATGAGAGACATGAGAGACATGGGAGACATGAGAGACATGAGAGACATGAGAGACTGGGAGACATGAGAGACTGGGAGACATGAGAGACTGGGAGACATGAGAGACTGGGAGACATGAGAGACTGAGAGACATGGGAGACATGAGAGACTGAGAGACATGAGAGACATGAGAGACTGGGAGACATGAGAGACTGAGAGACATGGGAGACATGAGAGACATGGGAGACATGAGAGACATGAGAGACATGAGAGACATGAGAGACTGGGAGACATGAGAGACTAGGAGACATGAGAGACTGGGAGACATGAGAGACATGAGAGACATGAGAGACATGAGAGACTGGGAGACATGAGAGACATGAGAGACTGGGAGACATGAGAGACTAGGAGACATGAGAGACATGAGAGACTGGGAGACATGAGAGACTAGGAGACATGAGAGACTGAGAGACATGGAGACATGAGAGACATGAGAGACTGGGAGACATGAGAGACTGAGAGACATGGGAGACATGAGAGACATGAGAGACATGAGAGACTGGGAGACATGAGAGACTAGGAGACATGAGAGACTGGGAGACATGAGAGACATGAGAGACATGAGAGACATGAGAGACTGGGAGACATGAGAGACATGAGAGACTGGGAGACATGAGAGACTGGGAGACATGAGAGACTGGGAGACATGAGAGACATGAGAGACATGGGAGACATGAGAGACATGAGAGACTGGGAGACATGAGAGACTAGGAGACATGAGAGACATGAGAGACATGAGAGACATGAGAGACTGGGAGACATGAGAGACTGGGAGACATGGGAGACATGAGAGACATGAGAGACATGAGAGACTAGGAGACATGAGAGACATGAGAGACTGGGAGACATGAGAGACATGAGAGACATGAGAGACATGAGAGACTGGGAGACATGAGAGACTGGGAGACATGAGAGACATGGGAGACATGAGAGACATGAGAGACTGGGAGACATGAGAGACATGAGAGACATGAGAGACATGAGAGACATGAGAGACTGGGAGACATGAGAGACATGAGAGACATGAGAGACATGAGAGACATGAGAGACTGGGAGACATGAGAGACTAGGAGACATGAGAGACATGAGAGACTGGGAGACATGAGAGACATGAGAGACTGGGAGACATGAGAGACATGAGAGACTGGGAGACATGAGAGACTGGGAGACATGAGAGACATGGGAGACATGAGAGACATGAGAGACTGGGAGACATGAGAGACATGAGAGACATGAGAGACATGAGAGACTGGGAGACATGAGAGACTAGGAGACATGAGAGACATGAGAGACTGGGAGACATGAGAGACATGAGGAGACATGAGAGACATGAGAGACTGGGAGACATGAGAGACATGAGAGACATGAGAGACATGAGAGACATGAGAGACATGAGAGACATGAGAGACTGGGAGACATGAGAGACATGAGAGACATGAGAGACTGGGAGACATGAGAGACATGAGAGACATGAGAGACATGAGAGACTAGGAGACATGAGAGACTGGGAGACATGAGAGACATGAGAGACATGAGAGACATGAGAGACTGGGAGACATGAGAGACTGGGAGACATGAGAGACATGAGAGACTGGGAGACATGAGAGACATGAGAGACTGGGAGACATGAGAGACATGAGAGACATGAGAGACTGGGAGACATGAGAGACATGAGAGACATGAGAGACATGAGAGACTAGGAGACATGAGAGACTGGGAGACATGAGAGACATGAGAGACATGAGAGACTGGGAGACATGAGAGACTGGGAGACATGAGAGACTGAGAGACTAGGAGACATGAGAGACATGAGAGACATGAGAGACTGGGAGACATGAGAGACTGGGAGACATGAGAGACATGAGAGACTGGGAGACATGAGAGACTGGGAGACTAGGAGACATGAGAGACTGAGAGACATGGGAGACTGGGAGACATGAGAGACTGGGAGACATGAGAGACTGAGAGACATGGGAGACATGAGAGACATGAGAGACATGAGAGACTGGGAGACATGAGAGACATGAGAGACATGAGAGACTGGGAGACATGAGAGACTGGGAGACATGAGAGACTGAGAGACATGAGAGACATGAGAGACTGGGAGACATGAGAGACTGGGAGACATGAGAGACTGAGAGACATGGGAGACTGGGAGACATGAGAGACTGGGAGACATGAGAGACTGAGAGACATGGGAGACATGAGAGACATGAGAGACTGGGAGACATGAGAGACTGAGAGACATGGGAGACATGAGAGACTGGGAGACATGAGAGACATGAGAGACATGAGAGACATGAGAGACATGAGAGACTGGGAGACATGAGAGACATGAGAGACATGAGAGACTGGGAGACATGAGAGACTGAGAGACATGGGAGACATGAGAGACATGAGAGACATGAGAGACATGAGAGACTGGGAGACATGAGAGACTGGGAGACATGAGAGACTGAGAGACATGAGAGACATGAGAGACATGAGAGACTGGGAGACATGAGAGACTGAGAGACATGGGAGACATGAGAGACATGAGAGACATGAGAGACATGAGAGACTGGGAGACATGAGAGACTGGGAGACATGAGAGACATGAGAGACTAGGAGACATGAGAGACATGAGAGACTAGGAGACATGAGAGACATGGGAGACATGAGAGACATGAGAGACATGAGAGACTGGGAGACATGAGAGACATGAGAGACATGAGAGACATGAGAGACTGGGAGACATGAGAGACATGAGAGACATGGGAGACATGAGAGACATGGGAGACATGAGAGACTAGGAGACATGAGAGACATGAGAGACATGAGAGACATGAGAGACATGAGAGACTGGGAGACATGAGAGACATGAGAGACATGGGAGACATGAGAGACATGGGAGACATGAGAGACTGGGAGACATGAGAGACATGAGAGACATGGGAGACATGAGAGACTAGGAGACATGAGAGACATGGGAGACATGAGAGACATGAGAGACATGAGAGACTGGGAGACATGAGAGACTAGGAGACATGAGAGACATGAGAGACATGAGAGACTGGGAGACATGAGAGACATGAGAGACTGGGAGACATGAGAGACATGAGAGACATGAGAGACATGAGAGACATGAGAGACATGAGAGACTGGGAGACATGAGAGACATGAGAGACTGAGAGACATGAGAGACATGAGAGACATGAGAGACATGAGAGACATGAGAGACTGGGAGACATGAGAGACATGAGAGACTGGGAGACATGAGAGACATGAGAGACATGAGAGACATGGGAGACATGAGAGACATGAGAGACATGAGAGACATGAGAGACTGGGAGACATGAGAGACTGGGAGACATGAGAGACTGGGAGACATGAGAGACTGGGAGACATGAGAGACATGAGAGACTGGGAGACATGAGAGACTGGGAGACATGAGAGACTGGGAGACATGAGAGACTGGGAGACATGAGAGACATGAGAGACTGGGAGACATGAGAGACTGGGAGACATGAGAGACTGGGAGACATGAGAGACTGGGAGACATGAGAGACTGGGAGACATGAGAGACTGAGAGACATGGGAGACATGAGAGACTGAGAGACATGGGAGAAATGAGAGACATGAGAGACTGGGAGACATGAGAGACTGGGAGACATGAGAGACTGGGAGACATGAGAGACTGGGAGACATGAGAGACTAGGAGACATGAGAGACTGAGAGACATGGGAGACATGAGAGACTGGGAGACATGAGAGACTGGGAGACATGGAGACTGGGAGACATGAGAGACATGAGAGACATGGGAGACATGAGAGACATGAGAGACTGGGAGACATGAGAGACTAGGAGACATGAGAGACATGAGAGACATGAGAGACATGAGAGACATGGGAGACATGAGAGACATGAGAGACATGAGAGACTGGGAGACATGAGAGACATGGGAGACTGGGAGACATGAGAGACTGGGAGACATGAGAGACTGAGAGACATGGGGACATGAGAGACATGAGAGACATGAGAGACTGGGAGACATGAGAGACATGAGAGACTGGGAGACATGAGAGACTAGGAGACATGAGAGACATGAGAGACATGAGAGACATGAGAGACATGAGAGACTGGGAGACATGAGAGACATGAGAGACATGAGAGACATGAGAGACTGGGAGACATGAGAGACATGAGAGACTGGGAGACATGAGAGACTAGGAGACATGAGAGACATGAGAGACTGGGAGACATGAGAGACATGAGAGACATGAGAGACATGAGAGACTGGGAGACATGAGAGACATGAGAGACTGGGAGACATGAGAGACTAGGAGACATGAGAGACATGAGAGACATGAGAGACATGAGAGACATGAGAGACATGAGAGACTGGGAGACATGAGAGACATGAGAGACATGAGAGACTGGGAGACATGAGAGACTAGGAGACATGAGAGACATGAGAGACATGAGAGACTGGGAGACATGAGAGACTGGGAGACATGGGAGACATGAGAGACATGAGAGACATGAGAGACTGGGAGACATGAGAGACTAGGAGACATGAGAGACATGAGAGACATGAGAGACATGAGAGACATGAGAGACTGGGAGACATGAGAGACTAGGAGACATGAGAGACTGGGAGACATGAGAGACATGAGAGACATGAGAGACATGAGAGACTGGGAGACATGAGAGACATGAGAGACTGGGAGACATGAGAGACTAGGAGACATGAGAGACATGAGAGACTGGGAGACATGAGAGACTAGGAGACATGAGAGACTGAGAGACATTGGAGACATGAGAGACATGAGAGACTGGGAGACATGAGAGACTGAGAGACATGGGAGACATGAGAGACATGAGAGACATGAGAGACTGGGAGACATGAGAGACTAGGAGACATGAGAGACTGGGAGACATGGAGACTGGGAGACATGAGAGACATGAGAGACATGAGAGACATGAGAGACATGAGAGACTGGGAGACATGAGAGACTAGGAGACATGAGAGACATGAGAGACATGAGAGACATGAGAGACATGAGAGACATGAGAGACTGGGAGACATGAGAGACTGGGAGACATGAGAGACTGGGAGACATGAGAGACTGAGAGACATGGGAGACATGAGAGACATGAGAGACATGAGAGACTGGGAGACATGAGAGACTAGGAGACATGAGAGACATGAGAGACTGGGAGACATGAGAGACATGAGAGACATGAGAGACATGAGAGACATGAGAGACTGGGAGACATGAGAGACATGAGAGACTGGGAGACATGAGAGACTGGGAGACATGAGAGACATGAGAGACATGAGAGACTGGGAGACATGAGAGACTAGGAGACATGAGAGACTGAGAGACATGGGAGACATGAGAGACTGGGAGACATGAGAGACTGGGAGACATGAGAGACTGGGAGACATGAGAGACATGAGAGACATGGGAGACATGAGAGACTGGGAGACATGAGAGACATGAGAGACATGAGAGACATGAGAGACATGAGAGACATGAGAGACTGGGAGACATGAGAGACTGGGAGACATGGGAGACTGGGAGACATGAGAGACTAGGAGACATGAGAGACATGAGAGACTGGGAGACATGAGAGACATGAGAGACATGAGAGACTGGGAGACATGAGAGACTAGGAGACATGAGAGACATGAGAGACTGGGAGACATGAGAGACTGAGAGACATGAGAGACATGAGAGACATGAGAGACATGAGAGACATGAGAGACTGGGAGACATGAGAGACTGGGAGACATGAGAGACATGGGAGACATGAGAGACATGAGAGACATGAGAGACTGGGAGACATGAGAGACTGGGAGACATGAGAGACATGAGAGACTGGGAGACATGAGAGACATGGGAGACATGAGAGACATGAGAGACTGGGAGACATGAGAGACATGAGAGACTGGGAGACATGAGAGACTGGGAGACATGAGAGACTGGGAGACATGAGAGACATGAGAGACATGAGAGACATGAGAGACATGAGAGACATGAGAGACTGGGAGACATGAGAGACTAGGAGACATGAGAGACATGAGAGACTGGGAGACATGAGAGACATGGGAGACATGAGAGACATGAGAGACTGGGAGACATGAGAGACATGAGAGACTGGGAGACATGAGAGACTGGGAGACATGAGAGACTGGGAGACATGAGAGACATGGGAGACATGAGAGACATGAGAGACATGAGAGACATGAGAGACTGGGAGACATGAGAGACATGAGAGACATGAGAGACATGGGAGACTGGGAGACATGAGAGACATGAGAGACTGGGAGACATGAGAGACATGAGAGACTGGGAGACTGGGAGACATGAGAGACATGAGAGACTGGGAGACATGAGAGACATGAGAGACATGAGAGACTGGGAGACATGAGAGACATGAGAGACATGAGAGACTGGGAGACATGAGAGACATGAGAGACATGAGAGACTGGGAGACATGAGAGACTGGGAGACTGGGAGACATGAGAGACATGAGAGACATGAGAGACTGGGAGACATGAGAGACATGAGAGACTGGGAGACATGAGAGACATGGGAGACATGAGAGACTGGGAGACTGGGAGACATGAGAGACATGAGAGACATGAGAGACATGAGAGACATGAGAGACTGGGAGACATGAGAGACATGAGAGACTGGGAGACATGAGAGACATGAGAGACATGAGAGACATGAGAGACATGAGAGACATGGGAGACATGAGAGACATGAGAGACATGAGAGACATGAGAGACATGAGAGACTGGGAGACATGAGAGACTAGGAGACATGAGAGACATGAGAGACATGAGAGACATGAGAGACTGGGAGACATGAGAGACTGGGAGACATGAGAGACATGAGAGACTGAGAGACATGGGAGACATGACAGACTGGGAGACATGGGAGACATGAGAGACTGAGAGACATGAGAGACTGAGAGACATGAGAGACATGAGAGACTGGGAGACATGAGAGACTAGGAGACATGAGAGACATGAGAGACTGGGAGACATGAGAGACATGACAGACTGGGAGACATGAGAGACTGGGAGACATGAGAGACTGAGAGACATGAGAGACTGAGAGACATGAGAGACATGAGAGACTGGGAGACATGAGAGACTAGGAGACATGAGAGACATGAGAGACATGAGAGACTGGGAGACATGAGAGACATGAGAGACATGAGAGACTGGGAGACATGAGAGACATGAGAGACATGAGAGACATGAGAGACATGAGAGACATGAGAGACATGAGAGACTGGGAGACATGAGAGACATGAGAGACATGAGAGACATGAGAGACATGAGAGACATGAGAGACATGAGAGACATGAGAGAAACGAGAGACATGAGAGACATGAGAGACATGAGAGACATGAGAGACTGGGAGACATGAGAGACATGAGAGACATGAGAGACTGGGAGACATGAGAGACTGAGAGACATGAGAGACTGGGAGACATGAGAGACATGAGAGACATGAGAGACTGGGAGACATGAGAGACTGGGAGACATGAGAGACATGAGAGACTGGGAGACATGAGAGACATGAGAGACATGAGAGACATGAGAGACATGAGAGACATGAGAGACATGAGAGACATGAGAGACTGGGAGACATGAGAGACTGGGAGACATGAGAGACTGGGAGACATGAGAGACTGAGAGACATGAGAGACTGAGAGACATGAGAGACTGAGAGACATGAGAGACATGAGAGACTGGGAGACATGAGAGACATGAGAGACATGAGAGACATGAGAGACATGAGAGACATGAGAGAAACGAGAGACATGAGAGACATGAGAGACATGAGAGACATGAGAGACTGGGAGACATGAGAGACTGGGAGACATGAGAGACTGGGAGACATGAGAGACTGAGAGACATGAGAGACTGAGAGACATGAGAGACTGAGAGACATGAGAGACATGAGAGACTGGGAGACATGAGAGACATGAGAGACATGAGAGACATGAGAGACATGAGAGACATGAGAGAAACGAGAGACATGAGAGACATGAGAGACATGAGAGACATGAGAGACTGGGAGACATGAGAGACATGAGAGACATGAGAGACTGGGAGACATGAGAGACTGAGAGACATGAGAGACTGGGAGACATGAGAGACATGAGAGACTGGGAGACATGAGAGACTGAGAGACATGAGAGACATGAGAGACATGAGAGACTGGGAGACATGAGAGACATGAGAGACATGAGAGACATGAGAGACATGAGAGACATGAGAGACATGAGAGACATGAGAGACTGGGAGACATGAGAGACTGGGAGACATGAGAGACATGAGAGACTGGGAGACATGAGAGACATGAGAGACTGGGAGACATGAGAGACTGGGAGACATGGGAGACATGAGAGACTGGGAGACATGGGAGACATGAGAGACATGAGAGACATGAGAGACTGGGAGACATGAGAGACTGGGAGACATGGGAGACATGAGAGACATGAGAGACATGAGAGACTGGGAGACATGAGAGACATGAGAGACTGGGAGACATGAGAGACTGGGAGACATGGGAGACATGAGAGACTGGGAGACATGGGAGACATGAGAGACATGAGAGACATGAGAGACTGGGAGACATGAGAGACTGGGAGACATGAGAGACTGGGAGACATGGGAGACATGAGAGACATGAGAGACATGAGAGACTGGGAGACATGAGAGACATGAGAGACTGGGAGACATGGGAGACATGAGAGACTGGGAGACATGAGAGACATGAGAGACTGGGAGACATGAGAGACTGGGAGACATGAGAGACTGGGAGACATGGGAGACATGAGAGACTGGGAGACATGGGAGACATGAGAGACTGGGAGACATGAGAGACTGGGAGACATGGGAGACATGAGAGACATGAGAGACTGGGAGACATGAGAGACATGAGAGACATGAGAGACTGGGAGACATGGGAGACATGAGAGACTGGGAGACAT
>CM042440.1:33834193-33839193 GCA_023631565.1 Gymnocephalus cernua
GTCCTGTAGGATAAAATGTCCTGTACCTGGGACGGCCTCGCTGTCTCCTCCTGTCTGGCATGTGTAAGATATGACGTGTTCACATTTACTGGAGCAAGAGTGCTCCTGATAAACACTTGGAACAGAATGCACCTAATGAAATATCTTAAATTAACAGACAATATTTAGGCCATGAGGGAAGGAGAGAATGAGAGCGATCCCAAGGCTAGCGTGCAACTTCGCTATCTTCTCAGAGACAGAAAGTCTGAGGGTGATGTAACCGAGTGGCGATCCAGACGCGAGGACGGAAGGAGGCACCCGAAGATGAATAAAAGAATAGGGAAAGGCGAGGTCCGGGGTCAGACCTGGAGAGACTTGTTGGTGGTAGGGTGAGAGAAGTCTTGAAGGAGCTACTGAACCATATGCATATGATTGTATTCTAGCAATATCATTTCATCATTTTACTAAAGAGATCTTATAATTTACCTGAACGAATCCTGAGTATTCATTTTCTGGTCAACCAATCAACGAACACAAAAGGGTAAATTGTAAATTGTTCAGACCCTGCTCTACAGTCCATAGGATGCAAAAGCACGATTGCCCATTTTTTAGTCGAGTTCGTGGGACAAATAGGGAATTTGAGTCCCCCCGATCTCGATGATCTTGACTGAGATACTGGATGGAGCAGTTCAGACAAGTACTGTGGAGCCTGATTTAAAAACAAATAGCAAAACTTTAAAATCAATTCTAAATTTAACCAATGGAGTGAAATCAGAACTTGTGTGATGTGTTCAAATGTACGCCTCCCTTTGAGGAGGCGTGCAGCTGCATTTTGGACTAATTGCAGACGGGTGATGCATTTCTGCGAAGCACCAATGTATAAAGAATTACAATAGTCCAGTCTGGATGTTACAAATGCATGCATGGCAATCTCAAACTGCTTAGCAGACAAGAATGGCTTAACCTTATCTAAGAGACGGAGGTGAAAAAACAGGATTTTACCACACAACTTGTCTGCTTTTCAAATTTAAGGATGTTATCAATCCAGACCCCCAAATTCCGAACACAGGTAGCACTATAAGGTGACAACGTTTGAAGGTCAAAATCATGTGTACTAGGATCATTGGGGCCAAACAAGGTAAATTCCGTCTTTTTCTCATTTAGACTCAAGAAGTTACCAGAAAGCCAGAGTCTTAGTTCGTCCAGGCAGTCCATTAATGGTTTTAAAGCAGACGTGTTACCACGCTTCAGAGGCAAGTAAATTTGAGTGTCGTCAGCATACAGATGGAAAGAAACCCCATGTCTAGACAAAATGGAAGCCAAGGGTAACATATACAGAATAAACAGTTCCGGGCCAAGAATAGAGCCCTGCGGGACACCGTACCCCAGTGTCATTATGGATGAACACTGTTGCCCGATGCGAACAGAGTAGCTTCTATTTGACAAGTCCCCCGAAAACCCATGCAGCCTTCAAGACGAGAGATTAAGATATTGTGATCAACCAGGTCAAAAGCAGAGCTAAGATCTAACAAGACCAGAGCCACAGATTACCCAGTATAGGTGGAAAGCATTATATAGTTCATGACTCTTAAAAGTGCAGATTCCATAATATGACGTGATTGAAAACCAGACTGACATTTCTCATACATCTGACCAGGGTGGGAAATTAACTTTTTTGCCCACCAGCCACAGTGGCTGGTGGATGCCCAATTTTACCAGCCACTTATATT
Organism: Gymnocephalus cernua; assembly: GCA_023631565.1. NCBI lineage: Eukaryota > Metazoa > Chordata > Actinopteri > Perciformes > Percidae > Gymnocephalus > Gymnocephalus cernua. The sequence continues at coordinate 33,835,903 of CM042440.1, forward strand.
TTTTTACCAGCCACTTTTTCCGGAATTCAAATTTATAAAAAAAAAGTGCACTAGCATATTCTGAATTGCCTCAATGCATTTTTTTTTTATTAGTAGTAATACATATTTTATTAATATAGTCAAATAAAAGCTGATGTGAAAAACAGCCTGCGAGACCATGGTAAAAATGTGTTTTGGTCAGTTTGGTCACATTCTGATCGTAACATAACATGAAGAGAAATTGGTTGAAACAAAGTTCTACACTGACTATCTTGTATGATTATCTTTGAAGCAGCAGTTTACGAGGATGCCCTGAACGCAGCACGAGTCCCGTTCTTGTAGACCAGGGTCATCAACTACATTTTTCCAAGGGCCAGAATATTTCTAAGCAGACACTCTGGGAGCGGACTTCCAATTAAATTAAATTAAATGTATTCATACCTAATACGCCTATTCTTGTTTGATATTTTCACTTTCTAACTGAAGTAATGCTATATATTTTTACATGTATTAGTGTGCACAAACTCCTAAAAAACATGTAAACTGCATGATGAATGAACTGATAAGCAGGCCACGCATTCGTTTTGTATGTCTCATTTGCAATGAAACGATGCTGTTGCAAAATAATACAACCAGCATCATCATCAAGAATAAAATAAGATTGCGTCATTCACGTGCATATTAAGTAGCCTCATGCATGTATATGTCTTATAATGCATCCATAGATTTACCGCTCCAGCGGAGAGGACGGTTTATTCAGACAGCAGTTAGGTTTACAAGAATTTATCCAAATTTTAAGAAAAACTAAGATAAACAGTTAGACTACAAACGGACAGCTCTTGTTTTTGCTTGTTTATAAAAAGAAATTTGCTTTTTGCAGAGTAGAGCTGTGTTTGGTAAAACAGCACGGTGGACGAGTGTGGACAGAGCAGAGCAGATTTAAATATCGCTTCCTACATGTTTATGCAGGCAAATGCATTGATAAGTATTGCCTTTTGAAGGTTTGAAGGGCAACAGCACTGTGCAGGAAGCTGGTGGGGCACTTTTCCCACAGTTGGAAGAAGAAAGCAGCCCTGACGGAGGCACAGAGAGAGCTCAAACTCCCTGAGCACAACCTCATAACGGAGCGCCCAACAAGATGGGGTTCTAAAGAAATGATGATTGCCAGAGTGCTTGAACAGGCCAAAGCCATTTCTCAGGTATTGTCTGGAGATCGTGATGCACGCTCCCTTATCCCAACCTGGCAGGATATTGACGTGTTGGAGTCGATTCACAAGGCACTGCATCCTCTACTGGAGTTTACTGATGCTCTTTCTGGAGAGGAGTATGTAAGCATCTCCTACCTCAAGCCAGTTCTCCACCTTTTTGCCATATCAGTCCTGGCTGAAGATGCTGAGGACACTGACCTGACTAAATCAATAAAAACCAAAGTCCTAGCATACCTCAATAACAAATATGGAGACCCAAACAACCAGGAGCTTTTGGATGTTGCCTGTTTCCTGGACCCTTCAAAATACAGTACATCAGTACAGACAACATCCCTGCTATCAAGACTCGTCTGAAGACAGAGATAGTAGACTTGGCACAACGTACATATCATTGGGTAAATAATTATGTATTTCTCAAAAACAAAATTTTTCTGTAAAATCTAACTGGAAAACTAATGGCTGTTGTTTTCATCTAATAGGAGAAGAGGTCTCGTACTGAAACTGTTCAGATGCCTCAAAGTGCACAGTCCTTGGGGGAAAAGGCGAAGAGGTCAAAGCCACAGATGTTTCTGTAATGAGCAGTTCAATAAAAATGTCATTTATTTCAAGTCATACATGTTTGAATTTAATTCTAACAAATAGACCCAGCCTATGGGAAAGAACATTTCACACTAAATGTATATACTATTGTGTTGGTCATATTTAAATCATTCATTATGTTTTGTTGGGAAAAAAGGATAAAAATAAAAAAAAATCGCATATTAAATCGCAATCGCAATATTGGGGGGAAAAATCGCAATTAGATTATTTTCCCAAATCGTTCAGCCTTAATATCTCCACATGTAAATGGGTGAATTAAGGGTTTATTTCAACCAGACCAGAGTGGTGATTGTTGGAACAGTGGAAAGATGAACCAAGACGGCTTTTGGTAGTTTTATTTAGTTTCTGTCCACTTTGAATGAAGTGTGTTTTACAATGATAAAAGTCCTGATTATTTACATGGAGTCTGGTGGGTTTAATGATGGCAATCTCAGGGATGTTTGTATGTTTAAAAAAAAGGGTCATACTCTTTAACAAAAAGCTCTATCTCTGTAGGGATCCTTTCCATAATGTTCCATAACAAATGACTATATGTCCCATGAGCCTCTGCGTTTCCTCACCATGTCTCTGTGCTCGATGTAGGCGCTGTTCTCCAGCAGCTCCTTCACCACATCCTCGTGTCCTTCTTTAGCTGCACAGATCAGAGCCGACCAGCAGTCCTGACAACACACACACACACACACACACACACACACACACACAGAGAGAGAGAGAGAGAGAGAGAGACCTGGTTACCACGGAAACATGTCGGTTATCCCCGCCTGTTGCCTAGCAACAGCAGGGGAAGAGGCTCAGACAATGAGAGCAGAGAGCGAGGTGAGACATGCTTTTAGAATAAATTATGTTGATTATTCAGACCTTTTAGCAATGTAGTGTGTTTTGTTTGTGTGTGTGTGTGTGTGTGTGTGTGTGTGTGTCTGTGTGTGTGTGTCTCTGTGTGTCTCTGTGGGTGTGTTTGTTTGTCTCACCACATCGTCCAGGTTGACGTTGGCTCCTCTCCTGACGAGCTCCTGGACGATCTCTAAACTGCCCTGCTCCGCCGCCAGCATCAGAGGAGTCTGACCGTTCTGTAACACGCCAACAACAACCACAAAAGCATCAGAAAAGGTGACAACAACAACAAGGTGGAAAAGCATGTCTTCCCACCCTTATTACACACAAAAGTGATAGAAAAACATTGATAAAAGCAACAAAAAAGTTGAATAAAACTACAAAAACGACATGTTGGCCTTTGAACTGGGGACTATCTCTTGAGCTAACAGACAGCATCCTGCAGGTTATTGGAGGTTATTGCAGATGTGTTGAACGTGTGGGTGTGTACGTACGTCGCTGCGTCCGTCCACGTCCTTGAAGCGGTCCAGGTGAGCTCTGAGAGCGGCCAGGTTCTCCTCCTCCACGTAGCTGAACAGGTTCTGGATGGCCAGAGTGGTCATCTTGATGGACGTGGTGGTGTCCATGATTGCTGTCTGTCACTGCTCCCCCTGCTGGACAGAGACGGAACAAC
>CM042440.1:33844193-33849193 GCA_023631565.1 Gymnocephalus cernua
TAGCAGGCACTGTGCGGCGTAGCTGGACGTTGCAGGGCGTAGCAGTTGTTGACGCCTTTTTGTTGTCTACTTGTCAGTCACCTTTTTCCGTACCTTTTTGACATTGTGGTGGATATTTTGTCACTATATCTGATATTTTATAAGATCTTATCTAATCTAATAATATGTCTATTCTAATGCCCACCACAATAACCATTTCATATTCATGCAACGTTCAGCTGCTGGAAGCAGAACATATTTGGCATTACTTTTATGTGAGGGCAGAATAATATGAATTATTTCAGTTTTGTATGTTATTATGTTTTCCGGTTGGTACCTGAAGACTCGGCCGAGTCATCTTATCATCTAAGGAATAAATATAATGACTCATTAACGGCCTGGTTCAGTGTCAGTTTATTAGGGTTTAAAGTGCAGGGAGTTCCTGTTATTGATCACCTTCAGACAGCCTTCTGTAGCACACACAGCTATAGTCTGTTAGGGGCCATGTCCACATGAAGACGTTAGGATGAAAACGCATCCGTCTTCCCTGGATTCGGTTCAAGAAAATTCACGTCCACATGAATCCATCTGTAAATGACTCAACACGCTACTTCATATGCCAGGCCTGTAGGCGCCGCTGTTACTGCTACAGAAATTAACGGAACGAAGAAGAAGAGCAGCCTTCAGTCACTTCCACTTCCTTTCATAACATGACTAGCTAGTTCTCTTAAGACATCCATGGACTAGACTTTAATAACTTTCACCACTGCTCGTTATATAAAGGCCACCGCTAGAAAACACGTCTTTGTTTACATTGTATAATGTGCTGTTGATTGCTTTTTATTTTGCAGTTCTGTCTATCGGACATGATTGCAGCGCGCTAGCTAGCAGAGCTAACGCTAACGTTAGCTCTGCTAGCTAACATCAGCAGTCAAACAAACATCAATGATCCGATGTCTTTTTGATAATCTAGCTACGTGTTTTTCTTGCGGTAGCCTTTCTACAATAAGCCGTGCTAACAGTTACTATAATCAGTTCAGGGAGTTGATGAGCAGACAGATTAGCGAGCTAGTTGATAAGTTCTCTACTTCCACTTTATAAACAGCATTGCGTCCCTGCTAGAGCCGTCAGCTGGGTTGAAGGCAGTCAGCTGTGAGGTCGAGGGATGTGGCGATGACATCATCGATACGCACGTATGCGGTTTCGCCGTACACACAAAGCCAAACGTGAGACTTTTTTTTATTCACCCTGGGACCAGGTTTAAAAAAAGTGCGTTTACAGGATTCGTGTGGACAATCGGCCCAAACGATGCAAAAAAAGTGCGTTTGCATCCAAACGCGTCTTCGTCTGGATGGTCCCTTAGTCACTCAGCGGAAAGAAAGAGGAGAGGAGTGTTTAAAAGGAAGTGTGTGTGTGTGTGTGTGTGTGTGTGTGTGTGTGTGTGTGTTTCACCTTTTTGTTGTCTATTTGTCGCCTTTTTGTTGCCTTTTATCACCTTTTTCTGCACCTTTTTGTCGCTTTGTTGTCGCCTTTGTTGACGCCTTTGTTGACGCCTTTGTTGACGCCTATTTGTCGCCTTGTTGTCGTCTATTTGTGGCCTTTTTCTCGCCTTTGTTGGCGCCTTTTCCTCACCTTTTTTGTTGCCTTTTGATCGCCTTTTCACTCAGCGGACCATACAAACATTAACAAACAAATCCAAGGTTTAATCACATAATTTACGAAAAAACAACATGTTGTCCATATCAAACATACAGACAGGTGGTTGGTCGCTGTGAGAACAATAACTTTGAGCCTCGATATACCAGCAATGTCACATCCTCATCCGGGTCTCATGGCGCAAAAAATAAAATAAAATGTGCAACCAGGAAAACAAGAACATTAAGGAATGTGCTTTTCCTGATTTTGCAAAAGGAGACACATCTACAAACATGAAGAAGTTCATGGTGGTGAGTAAAACTGAATCTGATCATCCACATTTTCTCTCCTAACCAACTAAAGCTAATGAAAAACACCAAAAGGTCATCGAGAAGAGATGGAAGGGAACCTGTAGAGTCAGGAGCAAACACTGGGCAACCTGTTCACACTTTGGCGTGTCCTACATATGCTATTTCAGGAGATCAGTCTGAAAATATGGACGTTTGGACAGTGGCTGTCAGCGTCTGAAGCGATGAAAAAAGCGCCCTTCAGCGTGTTTGTAGAACATAACGGGGAGAGCAGCAGCTACACGGCGTTTAGCGAGTAGTATGAAAGGCCGAAATTCAGCATAGGGAGGCTGGTTGGGGGGGTGGATGGGTCAAACACAGGACTTTCACCCAGGAGACCAGGGATCGGGTCCCACATGTCACGTTTCCTAAAGACGCTTTCTTCTTTAACCGTCCCGTTCTTCCCGCGTGTCCAACACATTCTCACTCCCATCTAGTAAAATACGAACGCTTGGCCAGGTGCCTTTAGCGTCTGAAGAGACGAAAAAGGTGCCCTTCAGCGTGTTTGTAGAACACGGGGGTTTGAAGATGACAGAGAGCAGCGGAGGGAAAGCGCATTTCCTCCGCTGCACGGTGTGGGAGGATCCCCTGCCTCTGGACAACCGGCTCTGGGTCGGCTTGGAAAGAACGGGAGGGTTGGGTTCAGGAAAAAAAAAAACTGGGTTGGGTTTAAGAATAGAAGAATGGGATGGTAAACAATAACAGGGGTTTCCTAAACATGACACGTGGCACCCGATGGGTTAACCCTAACCCTAACGTGTTGGCGTGTGACGGAAACGTAAGCCCACCCACAACCTTTTCCTTAACATAACAGCGTCAAAAGGGACGCCAATAGTCCCGACCAAGCGTGTTTAGATAAAGCGCGTTATATGACGCTAAAGGAGACAAGATGGGAGCGAGAATCTGTTGCACTGCGCTACATTACCAACATGATATAAGTCATTTATCAGTCCCTCCAGAAAAACGCAGAGTTTTTTTGTGATTGTTGCGGGCAAAAATCCTTGATTATGCGGCACGTTTTCTTAAAAAATGCGATGGAATATGTGGGATATTTATGCAATTTTATGCAATGAATTTGCAAAAATTGCGGGAACTTGCAAAAATTGCGGGAACTTGCAAAAATTGCGCGAATTTGCAAAAACTGCGGTTTGATGAAAAAGAGAAAAACTGAGCTTTTAGTAACCAGTGTTAGCGGCTACACTGAGCCTTTAGTAACCAGTGTTAGCGGCTACACTGAGCCTTTAGTTGCCCAGTGTTAGCGGCTACACTGAGCCTTTAGTAACCAGTGTTAGCGGCTACACTGAGCCTTTAGTTGCCCAGTGTTAGCGGCTACACTGAGCCTTTAGTAGCCAGTGTTAGCGGCTACACTGAGCCTTTAGTAGCCAGTGTTAGCGGCTACACTGAGCCTTTAGTAGCCAGTGTTAGCGGCTACACTGAGCCTTTAGTAACCAGTGTTAGCGGCTACACTGAGCCTTTAGTTGCCCAGTGTTAGCGGCTACACTGAGCCTTTAGTAACCAGTGTTAGCGGCTACACTGAGCCTTTAGTTGCCCAGTGTTAGCGGCTACACTGAGCCTTTAGTAGCCAGTGTTAGCGGCTACACTGAGCCTTTAGTAGCCAGTGTTAGCGGCTACACTGAGCCTTTAGTAGCCAGTGTTAGCGGCTACACTGAGCCTTTAGTAACCAGTGTTAGCGGCTACACTGAGCCTTTAGTTGCCCAGTGTTAGCGGCTACACTGAGCCTTTAGTAGCCAGTGTTAGCGGCTACACTGAGCCTTTAGTAGCCAGTGTTAGCGGCTACACTGAGCCTTTAGTAGCCAGTGTTAGCGGCTACACTGAGCCTTTAGTAGCCAGTGTTAGCGGCTACACTGAGCCTTTAGTAGCCAGTGTTAGCGGCTACACTGAGCCTTTAGTAACCAGTGTTAGCGGCTACACTGAGCCTTTAGTAACCAGTGTTAGCGGCTACACTGAGCCTTTAGTAGCCAGTGTTAGCGGCTACACTGAGCCTTTAGTAACCAGTGTTAGCGGCTACACTGAGCCTTTAGTAACCAGTGTTAGCGGCTACACTGAGCCTTTAGTAACCAGTGTTAGCGGCTACACTGAGCCTTTAGTTGCCCAGTGTTAGCGGCTACACTGAGCCTTTAGTAGCCAGTGTTAGCGGCTACACTGAGCCTTTAGTAGCCAGTGTTAGCGGCTACACTGAGCCTTTAGTAACTAGTGTTAGCAACTACACTGAGCCTTTAGTAACCAGTGTTAGCGGCTACACTGAGCCTTTAGTAGCCAGTGTTAGCGGCTACACTGAGCCTTTAGTAGCCAGTGTTAGCGGCTACACTGAGCCTTTAGTAACCAGTGTTAGCGGCTACACTGAGCCTTTAGTAACCAGTGTTAGCGGCTACACTGAGCCTTTAGTAGCCAGTGTTAGCGGCTACACTGAGCCTTTAGTAACCAGTGTTAGCGGCTACACTGAGCCTTTAGTAACCAGTGTTAGCGGCTACACTGAGCCTTTAGTAACCAGTGTTAGCGGCTACACTGAGCCTTTAGTTGCCCAGTGTTAGCGGCTACACTGAGCCTTTAGTAGCCAGTGTTAGCGGCTACACTGAGCCTTTAGTAGCCAGTGTTAGCGGCTACACTGAGCCTTTAGTAACTAGTGTTAGCAACTACACTGAGCCTTTAGTAACCAGTGTTAGCGGCTACACTGAGCCTTTAGTTGCCCAGTGTTAGCGGCTACACTGAGCCTTTAGTAACCAGTGTTAGCGGCTACACTGAGCCTTTAGTAACCAGTGTTAGCGGCTACACTGAGCCTTTAGTTGCCCAGTGTTAGCGGCTACACTGAGCCTTTAGTAACCAGTGTTAGCGGCTACACTGAGACAGTGGCTACACTAAACATGATTATTTTAGCTGCTAAATTGAACCATTAGCTAACAACTTCAGAACCAAACGAGCTAACCTCTTGATTGAACCAACAGTTGAAAATGTTGGGTTCACTTCCTGCTCAACGTGATGCTTAAAAGAGGAACCTAATCATAGCAGTATTTCAATTCA
>CM042440.1:33856693-33896693 GCA_023631565.1 Gymnocephalus cernua
GGACAGCAGGACGAAAGGCACCACCGTATAACAGATGGCGATCTGAGTGGCCGCCCACGTGATAACATCATAGACCATTTTATGGCTGGGTGACTGCAGGAAGTGTGGCCGAACGTTGTGTCGCACCTGAGAGAATACAACAGGTTAGAGCTGCAAAGATCAATCTGTTTGAGTAATTTCTTTATGATTAAAAACAGTTAAACTTGTGTGATGTCAGCTTGTTAAATGTGAATTGTCTGTGACAGGAAACTCAATATCTTTGAGTTGTGGACATAACAAGAAATTTGAGGACATCATCTTGGGACTTTGGGAAACTGATCCACATTTTAGAGACAGAACTACTCATCCATTCATCCAGGAAATAATCCACACATTAGTCCACCGTGGAAATGTCTGTTTGTTAATGTCTAACAGCTATTGGTTAGATAAAGGGCTAATCATCAGCTAACAGCTAATGGTTAGTTAAAGGGCTAATCATCAGCTAAGAGCTAACGGTTAGCGGGGTTAGCTCACCGCTCTAGCAGCCAGCGTGATGACGATGCCGGTGAGGAAGGTGAGGTAGTAGCCCGGATACGCTCCGTGCCACATGGCCGACAGGATGAAGGTGGCTGCTGTCGGGTGGTATGGACATCGCTCGTAACACACTCTGTCAACCAGAGGTCAGAGGTCAGAACAATGTGTTACATGTGTAACAGGGTTTATATATGGAGCCATGTGTAACAGGGTTTATTTATGGAGCCATGTGTAACAGGGTTTATATATGGAGCCATGTGTAACAGGATTTATATATGGAGCCATGTGTAACAGGGTTATATATGGAGCCATGTGTAACAGGATTTATATATTGAGCCATGTGTTACATGGTTTATATATGGAGCCATGTGTAACAGGGTTATATATGGAGCCATGTGTAACAGGATTTATATATGGAGCCATGTGTAACAGGGTTATATATGGAGCCATGTGTAACAGGATTTATATATGGAGCCATGTGTAACAGGGTTATATATGGAGCCATGTGTAACAGGATTTATATATGGAGCCATGTGTAACAGGGTTTATATATGTAGCCATGTGTAACAGGGTTTATATATGGAGCCATGTGTAACAGGGTTTATATATGGAGCCATGTGTAACAATATTTATATATGGAGCCATGTGTAACCATCCATCCATCCATCCATCGTCGTCCGCTTATCCGTGGTCGGGTCGCGGGGGGAGCAGCTCCAGCAAGGGACCCCAAACTTCCCTTTCCCGAGCCACATTAACCAGCTCTGACTGGGGGATCCCGAGGCGTTCCCAGGCCAGGTTGGAGATGTAATCCCTCCACCTAGTCCTGGGTCTTCCCCGAGGCCTCCTCCCAGCTGGACGTGCCTGGAACACCTCCCTAGGGAGGCGCCCAGGGGGCATCCTTACCAGATGCCCGAACCACCTCAACTGGCTCCTTTCGACGTGAAGGAGCAGCGGCTCTACTCCGAGCTCCTCACGGATGACTGAGCTTCTCACCCTATCTCTAAGGGAGACGCCAGCCACCCTCCTGAGGAAACCCATTTCGGCCGCTTGTACCCTGGATCTCGTTCTTTCGGTCATGACCCAACCTTCATGACCATAGGTGAGGGTAGGAACGAAAACTGACCGGTAGATCGAGAGCTTTGCCTTCCGGCTCAGCTCTCTTTTCGTCACAACGGTGCGATAAACTGAATGTAATACCGCCCACGCTGCGCCGATTCTCCGACCAATCTCCCGCTCCATTGTCCCCTCACTCGCGAACAAGACCCCAAGGTACTTAAACTCCTTCACTTGGGGTAAGGACTCATTCCCTACCTGGAGAAGGCACTCCATCGGTTTCCTGCTGAGAACCATGGCCTCAGATTTAGAGGTGCTGATCCTCATCCCAGCCGCTTCACACTCGGCTGCAAAACGATCCAGTGAGTGCTGAAGGTCACAGGCCGATGATGCCATCAGGACCACATCATCTGCAAAGAGCAGCGATGAGATCCCGAGCCCACCGAACTGCAACCCCTCCCTACCACGACTACGCCTCGATATCCTGTCCATAAATACTACGAACAGGATTGGTGACAAAGCGCAGCCCTGGCGGAGGCCAACCCTCACCTGAAACGTGTCCGACTTACTGCCGAGAACCCGGACACAGCTCTCGCTTTGGTCATACAGAGATTGGATGGCCCTGAGAAGGGACCCCCTCACCCCATACTCCCGCAGCACCTCCCACAAAGTCTCCCGGGGGACCCGGTCATATGCCTTCTCCAGATCCACAAAACACATGTAGACTGGATGGGCATACTCCCAGGCTCCCTCCAGGATCCTTGCTAGAGTAAAGAGCTGATCCGTTGTTCCACGACCAGGACGGAATCCGCATTGTTCCTCTTCCACCTGAGGTTCGACTATCGGCCGAACCCTCCTTTCCAGCACCTTGGAGTAGACTTTACCAGGGAGGCTGAGAAGTGTGATACCCCTGTAATTGGTACACACCCTCTGGTCCCCCTTTTTGAAGAGGGGAACCACCACCCCGGTCTGCCACTCCTTTGGCACTGTCCCAGACTTCCACGCAATGTTGAGTAGGCGTGTCAACCAAGACAGCCCCTCCACACCCAGAGCTTTCAACATTTCTGGACGGATCTCATCAATCCCTGGGGCTTTGCCACTGTGGAGTTGTTTGACTACCTCAGTGACCTCCACCAGGGAAATTGACGACAATCCCCCATCATCCTCCAGCTCTGCCTCTAACAAAGAGCGCGCATCAGCTGGATTTAGGAGTTCCTCAAAGTGCTCCTTCCACCGCCCTATTACCTCCTCAGTTGAGGTCAACAACGTCCCATCCTTACTGTACACAGCTTGGATGGTTCCCCGCTTCCCCCTTCTGAGGTGGCGGACGGTTTTCCAGAAGCGCCTTGGTGCCGACCGAAAGTCCTTCTCCATGTCTTCTCCGAACTTCTCCCACACCCACTGCTTTGCCTCTTTAACGGCAGAGGCTGCAGTCCTTCGGGCCCGTCGGTACCTTGCAACTGCCTCCGGAGTCCTCTGGGATAACATATCCCGGAAAGACTCCTTCTTCAGTCGGACGGCTTCCCTGACCACCGGTGTCCACCACGGTGTTCGAGGGTTACCGCCCCTTGAGGCACCTAAGACCCTAAGACCACAGCTCCCTGCCGCAGCTTCAGCAATGGAAACTTTGAACATTGTCCACTCAGGTTCAATGCCCCCAGCCTCCACAGGGATGCACGAAAAGCTCCGCCGGAGGTGTGAGTTGAAGGTCTGTCGGACAGGAGCTTCCTCCAGACGTTCCCAATTTACCCGCACCACCCGTTTGGGCTTACCAGGTCTGTCCAGAGTCTTCCCCCACCCCCTGACCCAACTCACCACCAGATGGTGATCAGTTGACAGCTCCGCCCCTCTCTTTACCCGAGTGTCCAAAACATACGGCCTCAAATCAGATGAAACGATTATAAAATCGATCATTGACCTTCGGCCTAGGGTGCTCTGGTACCAAGTACACTTATGAGCATCCCTATGTTCGAACATGGTGTTTGTTATAGACAATCCATGACTAGCACAGAAGTCCAATAACAGACAACCACTCTGGTTTAGATCAGGGAGGCCGTTCCTCCCAATCACGCCTCTCCATGTATCTCCGTCATTGCCCACATGTGCGTTGAAGTCCCCCAGCAGAACTATGGAGTCCCCCTCCGGAGCCCCATACAGGACTCCATTCAAGGTCTCCAAGAAGGCCGAATACTCTGAACTCTTGTTTGGTGCATATGCACAAACAACAGTCAGAGTTTTCCCCCCAACAACCCGCAGGCGTAGGGAGGCGACCCTCTCGTCCACGTGTAACAGGATTTATATATGGAGCCATGTGTAACAGGGTTTATTTATGGAGCCATGTGTAACAGGGTTTATATATGGAGCCATGTGTAACAGGGTTTATATATGGAGCCATGTGTAACAGGATTTATATATGGAGCCATGTCTAACAGGGTTATATATGGAGCCATGTGTAACAGGATTTATATATGGAGCCATGTGTAACAGGGTTTATTTATGGAGCCATGTCTAACAGGGTTTATATATGGTGCCATGTCTAACAGGATTTATATATGGAGCCACGTGTAACAGGGTTTATATATGGAGCCACGTGTAACAGGGTTTATATATGGAGCCACGTGTAACAGGGTTTATATATGGAGCCACGTGTAACAGGATTTATATATGGAGCCACGTGTAACAGGATTTATATATGGAGCCACGTGTAACAGGGTTTATTTATGGAGCCACGTGTAACAGGGTTTATATATTAAGCCACGTGTAACAGGATTTATATATGGAGCCATGTGTAACAGCATTTATATATGGAGCCATGTTTAACAGGGTTTATATATGGAGCCATGTGTAACAGGATTTATATGGAGCCACGTGTAACAGGGTTTATATATTAAGCCACGTGTAACAGGATTTATATATGGAGCCATGTCTAACAGGATTTATATATGGAGCCATGTTTAACAGGGTTTATATATGGAGCCATGTGTAACAGGATTTATATGGAGCCATGTGTAACAGGGTTTATATATGGAGCCATGTGTAACAGGATTTATATGGAGCCATGTGTAACAGGATTTATATATGGAGCCATGTGTAACAGGGTTTATATATGTAGCCATGTGTAACAGGGTTTATATATGGAGCCATGTGTAACAGGGTTTATATATGAAGCCATGTGTAACAATATTTATATATGGAGCCATGTGTAACAGGATTTATATATGGAGCCATGTGTAACAGGGTTTATTTATGGAGCCATGTGTAACAGGGTTTATATATGGAGCCATGTGTAACAGGGTTTATATATGGAGCCATGTGTAACAGGATTTATATATGGAGCCATGTCTAACAGGGTTATATATGGAGCCATGTGTAACAGGATTTATATATGGAGCCATGTGTAACAGGGTTTATTTATGGAGCCATGTGTAACAGGATTTATATATGGAGCCATGTGTAACAGGATTTATATATGGAGCCATGTGTAACAGGATTTATATATGGAGCCATGTGTAACAGGGTTTATTTATGAAGCCACGTGTAACAGGATTTATATATTGAGCCATGTGTAACAGGGTTATATATGGAGCCATGTGTAACAGGGTTTATATATGGAGCCATGTGTAACAGGGTTATATATGGAGCCACGTGTAACAGGATTTATATATGGAGCCATGTCTAACAGGATTTATATATGGAGCCATGTTTAACAGGGTTTATATATGGAGCCATGTGTAACAGGATTTATATGGAGCCATGTGTAACAGGGTTTATATATGGAGCCATGTGTAACAGGATTTATATGGAGCCATGTGTAACAGGATTTATATATGGAGCCATGTGTAACAGGGTTTATATATGGAGCCATGTGTAACAGGGTTATATATGGAGCCATGTGTAACAGGATTTATATATGGAGCCATGTGTAACAGGGTTTATATATGGAGCCATGTGTAACAGGATTTATATATGGAGCCATGTGTAACAGGATTTATATATGGAGCCATGTCTAACAGGGTTTATATATAGCGCCATGTGTAACAGGGTTTATATATGGAGCCATATGTAACAGGGTTTATATATGGAGCCATGTGTAACAGGGTTTATATATGGAGCCATGTCTAACAGGATTTATATATGGAGCCATGTCTAACAGGATTTATATATGGAGCCATGTGTAACAGGGTTTATATATGGAGCCATGTCTAACAGGATTTATATATGGAGCCATGTCTAACAGGATTTATATATGGAGCCATGTGTAACAGGGTTTATATATGGAGCCATGTCTAACAGGATTTATATATGGAGCCATGTGTAACAGGATTTATATATGGAGCCATGTGTAACAGGGTTTATATATGGAGCCATGTGTAACAGGATTTATATATTGAGCCATGTGTAACAGGATTTATATATGGAGCCATGTCTAACAGGATTTATATATGGAGCCATGTGTAACAGGATTTATATATGGAGCCATGTGTAACAGGGTTTATATATGGTGCCATGTCTAACAGGGTTTATATATGGAGCCATGTGTAACAGGATTTATATATGGAGCCACGTCTAACAGGATTTATATATGGAGCCATGTGTAACAGGATTTATATATTGAGCCATGTCTAACAGGGTTTATATATGGAGCCATGTGTAACAGGATTTATATATGGAGCCATGTGTAACAGGGTTTATATATGGAGCCATGTGTAACAGGATTTATATATGGAGCCATGTGTAACAGGATTTATATATGGAGCCATGTGTAACAGGATTTATATATGGAGCCATGTGTAACAGGGTTTATATATGGAGCCATGTGTAACAGGGTTTATATATGGAGCCATGTGTAACAGGATTTATATATGGAGCCATGTGTAACAGGGTTTATATATGGAGCCATCCCTCTGGTTGGTGGGTCAGAGACTTAAATGTGTTGAGACCTTTTGAGCCAGTGAGCCGTCTGGATGTTCCAGTTGTCCAGGAACACTTTGAAGCTGGTGGCTAACTGAAAAAAAAAAAAATAGAGAAAATCTGAGTTTGATTCACAAAATCCATCCAGTAATATCCAGATGTGTAAGGTCCAGATGCCTGGCGGTTACCTCGATGTTCAGGATCCTCAGGTTGGAGATGAGGTCCCAGCGAGGAGAGCCGTTGCTGGTGTAGCCGTTGAAGCCAAAGCCGGCGGCGTTGTTGATGGCGTCAGCTGGGGGTTAAAAAGTTCAGAAGAAGAAATGTTAGACAGGTCAGACATGAGCAAGTTACAACACATAAAAAAAGCGCCAAAGAACTTCGAGAAAAGCGACTCAATCGTTGAAATAAATGACAAATTAACCCAACAAAAAAGTTTTTAAATAAATGACAAAAACTTAAAACATTTTTTTTTTTACTAAAATGTCAGAGGAAAAGCTACAAAACCATGTGTGTGTCTATGTGTGTGCGTGTGTGTGTGTGTGTGTGTCTGTGCGTGTGTGTGTGTGTGTGTGTGTGTGTGTGTCTGTGCGTGTGTGTGTGTGTATGTGTGTGTGTATGTGTATGTGTGTGTATGTGCGTGTGTGTGTGTGTGTGTGTGTGTGTATGTGCTGTGGTTGAAAAAACTGACACGATCTTAAAAAAATGACAAATGAAATGAAACCAACACGAAGGTTAAAACAAATGAAAAAAAATGATAAAAGCATCAAAAATGTTGAATAAATCACCTAAATGTTTAAAAACAAACGCCAAAAATGTCGTCAAGCAAATCTAAAAAAAGTGACAGTTAAAGTAATAAAAGTAAGGAAAAATCTTCACATTTTAGAAAGTGTAAACGATCCAAACAGCTGTGTGTTTAAAGCTGCATAGCATAGTTTCTGTCTCCCCCAGGAGGAATTCTAATGACAAGACTGTCGGCGCGTCCTCAAGGTACAAGTCTTCCGTGATCACACACCCCCACTCCCATATATTGTATATGTATATACACATACTGTATATACATATATATAGGTTTGAAGGTTTGGGACACCCACCGAGCGTCCAGACAAAGACAAAGGGTCCTATCCTGCACCCGGCGCAGTGTGGCTCAAAGCTCGACTCAAGTGTCTTTGCTAGTTTCAGACCGACCCAGTTGTCAGTTTCCCGTCCAGCGCCCACGTCGTTTAAATAGCAAATGCACCTGCTCCCATCTGTGGTCTGTGTTCAGGTGCATTCTGGGCGTGCTGGTCTTACAGGGAGGTGTGTTCAGGTGCATTCTGGGCGTGCTGGTCTTACAGGGAGGTGTGTTCAGGTGCATTCTGGGCGTGCTGGTCTTACAGGGAGGTGTGTTCAGGTGCATTCTGGGAGTATTGCTATCTTGAGGCAGCAGGAAATGATCTTACCATTGACCAACAAAAACCTGGTCTAAAGTCAATAATGCAGCATTTCATTGTTATTTTAACAGCACATTAGTAAAATGCTCCGAGGCTCGTGCACATCACGTGCACACTATGCTTGTTACACACACAGGGACGCACAGCAGCACACACACATGCAGAAGATTACAAATAAAAATATTACGGTGTAAATCCTCCATCATAACAGCAATGCTCCAAGGTCCAAACACGCCTGGCTTTTAAAGGGAATGGGAGATGACCTCTGATTGGTTGATTGCATGTTACGCCCAAAACACACCTCTGATTAATGAAGACACTAAGAACAACCCTTTAGAACCAGGCGCCCGGCGCACGGACCCTTTTTTCCGACTGTCAAACTAGCAAAAGTGGATTTAGACACGCCCTAAACGCACCTGTGCCAGACACTTCACGCCGTGCGCTTAGATCGTTAAACTAGGGCCCTGAAGTGTAAATAAAGAAAAGAGCAGGAAGAGAAATGAGAGAAAATATAAATAAAGAGAAAGTAAAAAGGTCTGAGACACCCACCAAGCGTCCAGACGAAGTAGTACTTGGGTCTGGTGGTCAGCATGGACAGGTACAGGTAGACCAACCGAGTGTAGAACGGCGTATTGGCGATGAAGTCGTCATCAATGTTTCGCTCCACGGGGAAAACTTTACACACCGACAGAAAGACCAGCAGGCAGAAGAAAGAGGTGGCCACTTTACGCACCACCTCCGTCTGGGGAGACACATTTATTCTGCTTTCACTTTGTTTTATTCTGAAAGGCTCTCACATTTATTCTGCTTTCACTTTGTTTTATTCTGAAAGGCTCTCACATTTATTCTGCTTTCACTTTGTTTTATTCTGAAAGGATCTCACATTTATTCTGCTTTCACTTTGTTTATTTTGAAAGGATCTCACATTTATTCTGCTTTCACTTTGTTTTATTCTGAAAGGATCTCACATTTATTCTGCTTTCACTTTGTCTTATTCTGAAATTATCTCACATTTATTCTGCTTTCACTTTTGTTTTATTCTACTTACGAACCTGCGAACTTACTTATGAACTTACTTACGAACCTACGAACCTACGAACTTACTTACGAACATACGAATTTACTTATGAACTTATTTACGAACCTACGTACTTACTTACGAACCTACAAACTTACTTATGAACTTACTTACGAACCTACGAACTTACTTACGAACCTACGAATTTACTTATGAACTTATTTACGAACCTACGAACTTACTTATGAACTTATTTACGAACCTACGAACTTACTTATGAACTTATTTACGAACCTACGAACTTATTTACGAACCTACGAACTTACTTATGAACTTACTTACGAACCTACGAACTTACTTACGAACCTACGAACTTACTTATGAACTTATTTACGAACCTACGAACTTACTAACGAACCTACAAATTTACTTATGAACTTATTTACGAACCTACGAACTTACTTATGAACTTATTTACGAACCTACGAACTTATTTACGAACCTACGAACTTACTTATGAACTTATTTACGAACCTATGAACTTACTTATGAACTTATTTACGAACCTACGAACTTACTTATGAACTTACTTACGAACCTACGAACTTATTTACGAACCTACGAACTTACTTATGAACTTATTTACGAACCTACAAACTTACTTATGAACTTATTTACGAACCTACGAACTTATGAACTTATTTACGAACCTACGAACTTACTTATGAACTTACTTACGAACCTACGAACTTACTTACGAACCTACGAATTTACTTATGAACTTATTTACAAACCTACGAACTTACTTACGAACCTACGAACTTACTTATGAACTTATTTACGAACCTACGAACTTACTTATGAACTTATTTACGAACCTACGAACTTACTTATGAACTTATTTACGAACCTACGAACTTATTTACAAACCTACGAACTTACTTATGAACTTACTTACGAACCTACGAACTTACTTACGAAACTACAAATTTACTTATGAACTTATTTACAAACCTACGAACTTATTTACAAACCTACGAACTTACGAACTTACTTACAAACCTACGAACTTACTTACGAACCTATGAACTTACTTATGAACTTATTTACGAACCTACGAACTAACTTATGAACTTATTTACGAACCTACGAACTTACTTACGAACCTACGAACTTACTTATGAACTTATTTACGAACCTACGAACTAACTTATGAACTTATTTACGAACCTACGAACTTAATTACGAACTTACTTACAAACCTACGAACTTACTTACGAACTGACTTACGAACCTATGAACTTACTTACGAACCTACGAACTTACTTATGAACTTATTTACGAACCTACAAACTAATTTATGAACTTATTTACGAACCTACGAACTTACTTATGAACTTACTTACGAACCTACGAACTTACTTACGAACTTACTTACAAACCTACGAACTTACTTAAGAACCTACAAACTTACTTACTTACGCACCTACAAACTTACTTACGAACTTATTTACAAACCTACAAACTTACTTACGAACCTACGAACTTACTTACGCACCTACGAACTTACTTACGAACTTACTTACGAACTTACTTGCGAACCTACGAACTTACTTAAGAACCTACAAACTTACTTACTTCCGCACCTACGAACTTACTTACGAACTTACTTACGAACCTCCGAACTTACTTACAAACTTACTTACTTACGAACCTACGAACTTACTTACGAACTTACTTGCGAACCTACGAACTTACTTACGAACTTACTTACGAACCTACGAACTTACTTACGAACCTACGAATTTACTTATGAATTTATTTACGAACCTACAAACTTATTTACAAACCTACGAACTTACTTACGAACTTACTTACGAAGCTACGAACTTACTTACGAACCTACGAACTTACTTATGAACTTATTTACGAACCTACAAACTAACTTATGAACTTATTTACGAACCTATGAACTTACTTACGAACCTACGAACTTACTTATGAACTTATTTACGAACCTACGAACTTACTTATGAACTTACTTACGAACCTACGAACTTACTTACGAACCTACGAACTTACTTATGAACTTATTTACGAACCTACGAACTTACTTACGAACCTACAAATTTACTTATGAACTTATTTACAAACCTACGAACTTACTTATGAACTTATTTACGAACCTACGAACTTATTTACGAACCTACGAACTTACTTATGAACTTATTTACGAACCTACGAACTTACTTATGAACTTATTTACGAACCTACGAACTTACTTATGAACTTACTTACGAACCTACGAACTTATTTACGAACCTACGAACTTACTTATGAACTTATTTACGAACCTACGAACTTACTTATGAACTTATTTACGAACCTACGAACTTACTTATGAACTTATTTACGAACCTACGAACTTATGAACTTATTTACGAACCTACGAACTTACTTATGAACTTACTTACGAACCTACGAACTTACTTACGAACCTACGAATTTACTTATGAACTTATTTACAAACCTACGAACTTACTTACGAACCTACGAACTTACTTATGAACTTATTTACGAACCTACGAACTTACTTATGAACTTATTTACGAACCTACGAACTTACTTATGAACTTATTTACGAACCTACGAACTTACGAACTTATTTACAAACCTACGAACTTACTTATGAACTTACTTACGAACCTACGAACTTACTTACGAAACTACGAATTTACTTATGAACTTATTTACAAACCTACGAACTTATTTACAAACCTACGAACTTACGAACTTACTTACGAACCTACGAACTTACTTACGAACCTATGAACTTACTTATGAACTTATTTACGAACCTACGAACTAACTTATGAACTTATTTACGAACTTACGAACTTACTTACGAACCTACGAACTTACTTATGAACTTATTTACGAACCTACGAACTAACTTATGAACTTATTTACGAACCTACGAACTTACTTACGAACCTACGAACTTACTTATGAACTTATTTACGAACCTACGAACTAACTTATGAACTTATTTACGAACCTACGAACTAACTTATGAACTTATTTACGAACCTACGAACTTAATTACGAACTTACTTACAAACCTACGAACTTACTTACGAACTGACTTACGAACCTATGAACTTACTTACGAACCTACGAACTTACTTATGAACTTATTTACGAACCTACGAACTAACTTATGAACTTATTTACGAACCTACGAACTTACTTATGAACTTACTTACGAACCTACGAACTTACTTACGAACTTACTTACAAACCTACGAACTTACTTAAGAACCTACAAACTTACTTACTTACGCACCTACAAACTTACTTACGAACTTATTTACAAACCTACGAACTTACTTACGAACCTACGAACTTACTTACTTACGCACCTACGAACTTACTTACGAACTTACTTACGAACTTACTTGCGAACCTACGAACTTACTTAAGAACCTACAAACTTACTTACTTCCGCACCTACGAACTTACTTACGAACTTACTTACGAACCTACGAACATACTTACAAACTTACTTACTTACGAACCTACGAACTTACTTACGAACTTACTTGCGAACCTACGAACTTACTTACGAACTTACTTACGAACCTACGAACTTACTTACGAACCTACGAATTTACTTATGAATTTATTTACGAACCTACAAACTTATTTACAAACCTACGAACTTACTTATGAACTTATTTACGAACCTACGAACTTATTTACGAACCTACGAACTTACTTATGAACTTACTTACGAACCTACGAACTTACTTACGAACCTACGAACTTACTTATGAACTTACTTACGAAGCTACGAACTTACTTACGAACCTACGAACTTACTTATGAACTTATTTACGAACCTACGAACTAGCTTATGAACTTATTTACGAACCTATGAACTTACTTACGAACCTACGAACTTACTTATGAACTTATTTACGAACCTACGAACTAACTTATGAACTTATTTACGAACCTACGAACTAACTTATGAACTTATTTACGAACCTACGAACTTACTTACGAACTTACTTACGAACCTACAAACTTACTTACGAACTGACTTACGAACCTACGAACTTACTTACGAACCTACGAACTTACTTATGAACTTATTTACGAACCTACGAACTAACTTATGAACTTATTTACGAACCTACGAACTTACTTACGAACTTACTTACGAACCTACGAACTTACTTACGAACTTACTTACGAACCTACAAACTTACTTACGAACTGACTTACGAGCCTACGAACTTACTTACGAACCTACGAACTTACTTATGAACTTATTTACGAACCTACGAACTAACTTATGAACTTATTTACGAACCTACGAACTAACTTATGAACTTATTTACGAACCTACGAACTAACTTATGAACTTATTTACGAACCTACGAACTTACTTACGAACTTACTTACGAACCTACGAACTTACTTACGAACCTACGAACTTACTTATGAACTTATTTACGAACCTACGAACTAACTTAAGAACCTACAAACGTACTTACTTACGCACCTACAAACTTACTTACGAACTTATTTACAAACCTACGAACTTACTTACGAACTTAACTTAAGAACCTACAAACGTACTTACTTACGCACCTACAAACTTACTTACGAACTTATTTACAAACCTACGAACTTACTTATGAACCTACGAACTTACTTACTTACGCACCTACGAACTTACTTACGAACTTAACTTACGAACCTACGAACTTACTTACGGACCTACAAACTTACTTACGAACTTAGTTATGAATGTGATAAGACAGCAAATGCCGAGCGAAACGCCAAAGATGTTGATAAAAGTGCATTCAATGCCGGAGAAAGTGACAAGAACAGCTGAAATCTTGCCTAAGCACCACATTGTTGAGGGCCGACTCTGCTGTGTGTTTGTGGTGGCGTGACGTACGTTTGGCGAGGGCTCGCTCTGCCTCAGCTTGCAGTTGGACTTTCTGTCGGCTTCCTGGTCTCTGTGGCGACGGGGGTCCCCCTCGATGAAGGCGATATAGTCGTTGTAGGAGCAGGTCGGTCCAGCCAGGATCCCCAGGAAGTTACAGTTGTAGCTGAAGTACTCCAGCAGACTGGGCATCCTCCTTAACACACGCACACACACACACACACACACACACATCAGTTATACAGTAAATTAAATGAGTGAACACTAAAATTAACGTATATTAAAAAAGTGTCCTTACACGTGGAAACAAATACAAACCTTATGGCCAAAATCTTCTGTCCTGGAGTCAAATGTTCTTCTTTTCGTGCCATTCCTGTACAAGAAAAGTACAAATATGTGAATATAAACGTCGACCGTGAACCATTTCCAACAACTCTGCTTGTGGTCACGTTGTTTTCTCACCGTCGTGGATTTCAAACGCCAGGCTGGTGATCTTTTGGGTTATCACCATCATGGGGCTGCAGAGAGGACGACAGCAGTCACGGTTAAAGATCATATATATATATATATATATATATATATATATATGTGTGTGTGTGTGTGTGTGTGTGTGTGTGTGTGTGTGTGTGTGTGTGTACTGTATACAAAGATAATGCATGCACTTCAGCTGAGTGTCAAATAGTGTCGCGTTGCCAGACCTTCCTCCACAGCGCTGGCTAGTCCTGGCTTGTGTGTGTCTGTGAGAATACGGTAAATCTTAAAAGTGGCGTTTCCGTCCTAAATATGCTTTTAAACTAAAGTTTGACTCACGTACATTCACAAAAACACCCTGTATTTTGGCGAGAGTTATTACGCTTTAAGTTTGCTGCTCTCTCGTCATGGAACAGGTTACAGAAATCCATGAAACTTAACGAGCTGATCTCATTGGTCGCTTTTAAGAGGAATTTGATTGGCTTGGAGGCAGCCACATCTGGCTGCAGATGTTCTGCCTGATGTGTGTGTGTGTGTGTGTGTGTGTGTGTGTGTGTGTGTGTGTGTGTGTGTCTGTCTGTATGTAAGTGTGTGTGTCTGTCTGTATGTGTGTGTCTGTATGTAAGTGTGTGTGTGTGTGTGTGTCTCACCCTGTGAAGTCAGCAGAGTACATGCCGTAGTCGAAGACGTAGACCCGAGTGATCTGACACAGACTCAGATAGCTGAGAGCCACCAGGAGGCAGTACCTGCAGATAGAGACATCATCATTAATATCACTCAACAGTACTATTAGCAGTTATCTGTTATCTGTTAGCTGTTATCTGTTATCTGTTAGCAGTTATCTGTTAGCAGTTATCTGTTAGCTGTTAGCAGTTATCTGTTAGCAGTTATCTGTTATCTGTTAGCAGTTATCTGTAAGCAGTTATCTGTTAGCAGTTATCTGTTAGCTGTTAGCAGTTATCTGTTAGCAGTTATCTGTTAGCTGTTAGCAGTTATCTGTTAGCAGTTATCTGTTATCTGTTAGCAGTTATCTGTTAGCAGTTATCTGTTATCTGTTAGCAGTTATCTGTTAGCAGTTATTTGTTATCTGTTAGCAGTTATCTGTTAGCAGTTATCTGTTATCTGTTAGCAGTTATCTGTTATCTGTTAGCAGTTATCTGTTAGCAGTTATCTGTTATCTGTTAGCAGTTATCTGTTAGCAGTTATCTGTTAGCTGTTAGCAGTTATCTGTTAGCAGTTATCTGTTATCTGTTAGCAGTTATCTGTTAGCAGTTATCTGTTATCTGTTAGCAGTTATCTGTTAGCAGTTATTTGTTATCTGTTAGCAGTTATCTGTTAGCAGTTATCTGTTATCTGTTAGCAGTTATCTGTTATCTGTTAGCAGTTATCTGTTAGCAGTTATCTGTTATCTGTTAGCAGTTATCTGTTAGCAGTTATCTGTTAGCTGTCAGCAGTTATCTGTTAGCAGTTATCTGTTATCTGTTAGCAGTTATCTGTTAGCAGTTATCTGTTATCTGTTAGCAGTTATCTGTTAGCAGTTATTTGTTATCTGTTAGCAGTTATCTGTTAGCAGTTATCTGTTATCTGTTATCTGTTATCTGTTATCTGTTAGCAGTTATCTGTTATCTGTTATCTGTTATCTGTTAGCAGTTATCTGTTATCTGTTAGCAGTTATCTGTTAGCAGTTATCTGTTATCTGTTATCTGTTAGCAGTTATCTGTTAGCAGTTATTTGTTATCTGTTAGCAGTTATCTGTTAGCAGTTATCTGTTAGCTGTTAGCTGTTAGCTGTTAGCAGTTATCTGTTAGCAGTTATCTGTTAGCTGTTAGCAGCACCTGAACACACCTCCCTGTAAGACCAGCACGCCCAGAATGCACCTGAACACAACCCCAGTAAGACCAGCACGCCCAGAATGCACCTCAACACACCTCCCTGTAAGACAGCACGCCCTGAACGCACCTGAACACACCTCCCTGTAAGACCAGCACACCCAGAACGCACCTGAACACACCTCCCTGTAAGACCAGCACGCCCAGAATGCACCTGAACACACTTCCCTGTAAGACCAGCACGCCCAGAATGCACCTGAACACACCTCCCTGTAAGACCAGCACGCCCAGAATGCACCTGAACACACCTCCCTGTAAGACCAGCACGCCCAGAACGCACCTGAACACACCCCCCTGTAAGACCAGCACGCCCAGAACGCACCTGAACACACCTCCCTGTAAGACCAGCACGCCCAGAACGCACCTGAACACACCCCCCTGTAAGACCAGCACGCCCAGAACGCACCTGAACACACCTCCCTGTAAGACCAGCACGCCCAGAACGCACCTGAACACACCCCCTTGTAAGACCAGCACGCCCAGAACGCACCTGAACACACCTCCCTGTAAGACCAGCACGCCCAGAATGCACCTGAACACACCCCCCTGTAAGACCAGCACGCCCAGAACGCACCTGAACACACCTCCCTGTAAGACCAGCATGCCCAGAACGCACCTGAACACACCTCCCTGTAAGACCAGCACGCCCAGAACGCACCTGAACACACCTCCCTGTAAGACCAGCACGCCCAGAACGCACCTGAACACACCTCCCTGTAAGACCAGCACGCCCAGAACGCACCTGAACACACCTCCCTGTAAGACCTGCACGCCCAGAACGCACCTGAACACACCTACCTGTAAGACCAGCATGCCCAGAATGCACCTGAACACAACCCCTGTAAGACCAGCACGCCCAGAATGCACCTGAACACACCTCCCTGTAAGACAGCATGCCCAGAATGCACCTGAACACAACCCCTGTAAGACCAGCACGCCCAGAATGCACCTGAACACACCTCCCTGTAAGACAGCACGCCCAGAATGCACCTGAACACACCTCCCTGTAAGACCAGCATGCCCAGAATGCACATGAACACAACCCCTGTAAGACCAGCACGCCCAGAATGCACCTGAACACACCTCCCTGTAAGACAGCACGCCCAGAATGCACCTGAACACACCTCCCTGTAAGACCAGCACGCCCACAACGCACCTGAACACACCTCCCTGTAAGACCAGCACGCCCACAACGCACCTGAACACACCTCCCTGTAAGACCAGCACGCCCAGAAAGCACCTGAGCACACCTCCCTGTAAGACCAGCACGCCCAGAATGCACCTGAACACACCTCCCTGTAAGACCAGCATGCCCAGAATGCACCTGAAAACAACCCCAGTAAGACCAGCACGCCCAGAATGCACCTGAACACACCTCCCTGTAAGACAGCACGCCCTGAACGCACCTGAACACACCTCCCTGTAAGACCAGCACGCCCAGAATGCACCTGAACACACCTCCCTGTAAGACCAGCATGCCCAGAACGCACCTGAACACACCTCCCTGTAAGACCAGCACGCCCAGAACGCACCTGAACACACCCCCCTGTAAGACCAGCACGCCCAGAACGCACCTGAACACACCTCCCTGTAAGACCAGCATGCCCAGAACGCACCTGAACACACCCCCCTGTAAGACCAGCACGCCCAGAACGCACCTGAACACACCTCCCTGTAAGACCAGCACGCCCAGAATGCACCTGAACACACCCCCCTGTAAGACCAGCGCGCCCAGAACGCACCTGAACACACCTCCCTGTAAGACCAGCACGCCCAGAACGCACCTGAACACACCTCCCTGTAAGACCAGCACGCCCAGAACGCACCTGAACACACCTCCCTGTAAGACCAGCACGCCCAGAACGCACCTGAACACACCTCCCTGTAAGACCTGCACGCCCAGAACGCACCTGAACACACCTACCTGTAAGACCAGCATGCCCAGAATGCACCTGAACACAACCCCTGTAAGACCAGCACGCCCAGAATGCACCTGAACACACCTCCCTGTAAGACAGCATGCCCAGAATGCACCTGAACACAACCCCTGTAAGACCAGCACGCCCAGAATGCACCTGAACACACCTCCCTGTAAGACAGCACGCCCAGAATGCACCTGAACACACCTCCCTGTAAGACCAGCATGCCCAGAATGCACCTGAACACAACCCCTGTAAGACCAGCACGCCCAGAATGCACCTGAACACACCTCCCTGTAAGACAGCACGCCCAGAATGCACCTGAACACACCTCCCTGTAAGACCAGCACGCCCACAACGCACCTGAACACACCTCCCTGTAAGACCAGCACGCCCAGAAAGCACCTGAGCACACCTCCCTGTAAGACCAGCACGCCCAGAATGCACCTGAACACACCTCCCTGTAAGACCAGCACGCCCAGAATGCACCTGAACACACCTCCCTGTAAGACAGCACGCCCAGAATGCACCTGAACACACCTCCCTGTAAGACCAGCACGCCCAGAATGCACCTGAACACACCTCCCTGTAAGACCAGCATGCCCAGAATGCACCTGAAAACAACCCCAGTAAGACCAGCACGCCCAGAATGCACCTGAACACACCTCCCTGTAAGACAGCACGCCCTGAACGCACCTGAACACACCTCCCTGTAAGACCAGCACGCCCAGAATGCACCTGAACACACCTCCCTGTAAGACCAGCATGCCCAGAACGCACCTGAAAACACCTCCCTGTAAGACCAGCACGTGCAGAACGCACCTGAACACACCTCCCTGTAAGACCAGCACGCCCAGAACGCACCTGAACACACCTCCCTGTAAGACCAGCACGCCCAGAACGCACCTGAACACACCCCCCTGTAAGACCAGCACGCCCAGAACGCACCTGAACACACCTCCCTGTAAGACCAGCACGCCCAGAACGCACCTGAACACACCCCCCTGTAAGACCAGCACGCCCAGAACGCACCTGAACACACCTCCCTGTAAGACCAGCACACCCAGAATGCACCTGAACACACCCCCCTGTAAGACCAGCACGCCCAGAACGCACCTGAACACACCTACCTGTAAGACCAGCACGCCCAGAACGCACCTGAACACACCTCCCTGTAAGACCAGCACGCCCAGAACGCACCTCAACACACCTGAACACACCTCCCTGTAAGACCAGCACGCCCAGAACGCACCTGAACACACCTCCCTGTAAGACCAGCACGCCCAGAACGCACCTGAACACACCTCCCTGTAAGACCAGCACGCCCAGAATGCACCTGAACACACCAACCTGTAAGACCAGCATGCCCAGAATGCACCTGAACACAACCCCTGTAAGACCAGCACGCCCAGAATGCACCTGAACACAGCTCCCTGTAAGACAGCACGCCCAGAATGCACCTGAACACAACCCCTGTAAGACCAGCACGCCCAGAATGCACCTGAACCCACCTCCCTGTAAGACCAGCACGCCCACAACGCACCTGAACACACCTCCCTGTAAGACCAGCACGCCCAGAACGCACCTGAACACACCTCCCTGTAAGACCAGCACGCCCAGAATGCACCTGAACACACCTCCCTGTAAGACAGCACGCCCAGAACGCACCTGAACACACCTCCCTGTAAGACCAGCACGCCCAGAACGCACCTGAACACACCTCCCTGTAAGACCAGCACGCCCAGAAAGCACCTGAACACACCTCCCTGTAAGACCAGCACACCCAGAACGCACCTGAACACACCCCCCTGTAAGACCAGCACGCCCAGAACGCACCTGAACACACCTCCCTGTAAGACCAGCACGCCCAGAACGCACCTGAACACACCTCCCTGTAAGACCAGCACGCCCAGAACGCACCTGAACACACCTCCCTGTAAGACCAGCACGCCCAGAACGCACCTGAACACACCTCCCTGTAAGACCAGCACGCCCAGAACGCACCTGAACACACCTCCCTGTAAGACCTGCACGCCCAGAACGCACCTGAACACCCCCCCCTGTAAGACCAGCACGCCCAGAACGCACCTGAACACACCTCCCTGTAAGACCAGCACGCCCAGAACGCACCTGAACACACCCCCTTGTAAGACCAGCACGCCCAGAACGCACCTGAACACACCTCCCTGTAAGACCAGCACGCCCAGAATGCACCTGAACACACCCCCCTGTAAGACCAGCACGCCCAGAACGCACCTGAACACACCTCCCTGTAAGACCAGCACGCCCAGAACGCACCTGAACACACCTCCCTGTAAGACCAGCACGCCCAGAACGCACCTGAACACACCTCCCTGTAAGACCAGCACGCCCAGAACGCACCTGAACACACCTCCCTGTAAGACCAGCACGCCCAGAACGCACCTGAACACACCTCCCTGTAAGACCTGCACGCCCAGAATGCACCTGAACACACCTACCTGTAAGACCAGCATGCCCAGAATCCACCTGAACACAACCCCTGTAAGACCAGCACGCCCAGAATGCACCTGAACACAGCTCCCTGTAAGACAGCACGCCCAGAATGCACCTGAACACAACCCCTGTAAGACCAGCACGCCCAGAATGCACCTGAACACACCTCCCTGTAAGACCAGCACGCCCACAACGCACCTGAACACACCTCCCTGTAAGACCAGCACGCCCAGAACGCACCTGAACACACCTCCCTGTAAGACCAGCACGCCCAGAATGCACCTGAACACACCTCCCTGTAAGACAGCACGCCCAGAACGCACCTGAACACACCTCCCTGTAAGACCAGCACGCCCAGAACGCACGTGAACACACCTCCCTGTAAGACCAGCACGCCCAGAAAGCACCTGAACACACCTCCCTGTAAGACCAGCACACCCAGAATGCACCTGAACACCCCCCCCTGTAAGACCAGCACGCCCAGAATGCACCTGAACACACCTCCCTGTAAGACCAGCACACCCAGAATGCACCTGAACACACCCCCCTGTAAGACCAGCACGCCCAGAATGCACCTGAACACACCCCCCTGTAAGACCAGCATGCCCAGAATGCACCTGAACACAACCCCTGTAAGACCAGCACGCCCAGAATGCACCTGAACACACCTCCCTGTAAGACCAGCACGCCCACAACGCACCTGAACACACCTCCCTGTAAGACCAGCACGCCCAGAACGCACCTGAGCACACCTCCCTGTAAGACCAGCACGCCCAGAACGCACCTGAACACACCTCCCTGTAAGACCAGCACGCCCAGAATGCACCTGAACACACCTCCCTGTAAGACCAGCACGCCCACAACGCACCTGAACACACCTCCCTGTAAGACCAGCACGCCCACAACGCACCTGAACACACCTCCCAGTAAGAGGCAAGGCGCCCTAAATGTTTTTGAAACATCAGAGCGTCTTTCTGTCCGATCTGAAACTCTGACTTTGTTTTGTGTATCGTAGCCGTGGTTACGAGGACTTTGTGAAACTAACTTGTGCATGTGTTCGACTCCGGTCAGGATCATGACTCCGTAGGTGAGTCCACTCTGAACCAGGAAGTGAAGGGCGTACCTGGAGACACAAACAGAAAGTACAACTTCAGGTATACCACAGTTAGTTAGCTAACGAGATAAATGGAATGTAGAACACACACACACACACACACACACACACACACACACACACACACACACACACACAAACACACACACACACACATGCACACAGTCAGACACATACACACACACACAGACACACACACACACACACACACACACACACACACACACACACACACACACACACACACACACACACACACACACACACACACACACACACACACACACACACAGTAACTAAACTAACTGTTGACTATGAACAGATCACATGATGTGTTTTATATTGGTCATCTCACCAGCCGAAGCAGAAGAGAGCGAAGTAGAGTCCCAGTAAAGTGGCCACCGCGTGTCTGATGAAGGGACTGGTTTTACTGGGATGGAGGAAGAGACGAAACCAGAAGGCCGACAGCAAAGCACAGAGCTGACACACCACAAAGTTCACCTGCAGACAAGAAACAAGCTGCAGTGTAAAGTTAACAGGCAATTGCGCACCTTAAATGTCCGTCCACTAAAAGTTCTGCTGTTGCTGCTGACAGACTCAGATTATTATTCTAAGTGTCTGACAACATTATGGGATGGATCCCTACAGAGATAGAGCTTTTACTTAAAGAGTAAGATCCTTGTGGTTTAACATGAAACAGCCCCGAAATCACCATCACCAAACTACACCAGACTCCATGTAAATAATCAAGACTTTTAGCGTGTATAGAGCCAGACTCCATGTAAATAATCACTACTTTTAGCGTGTATAGAGCCAGACTCCATGTAAATAATCACTACTTTTAGCGTGTATAGAGCCAGACTCCATGTAAATAATCACTACTTTTAGCGTGTATAGAGCCAGACTCCATGTAAATAATCAGGACTTTTAGCGTGTATAGAGCCAGACTCCATGTAAATAATCAGGACTTTTAGCGTGTATAGAGCCAGACTCCATGTAAATAATCAGGACTTTTAGCTTGTATAGAGCCAGACTCCATGTAAATAATCACTACTTTTAGCGTGTATAGAGCCAGACTCCATGTAAATAATCAGGACTTTTAGCGTGTATAGAGCCAGACTCCATGTAAATAATCACTACTTTTAGCGTGTATAGAGCCAGACTCCATGTAAATTATCAGGACTTTTAGCGTGTATAGAGCCAGACTCCATGTAAATAATCAGGACTTTTAGCGTGTATAGAGCCAGACTCCATGTAAATAATCACTACTTTTAGCGTGTATAGAGCCAGACTCCATGTAAATAATCACTACTTTTAGCGTGTATAGAGCCAGCATATCTCCACATGTAAATGGGTGAATTAAGGGTTTATTCCAACCAGACCAGAGTGGTGATTGTTGGAACAGTGGAAAGATGAACCAAGACGGCTTTTGGTAGTTTTATTTAGTTTCTGTCCACTTTGAATGAAGTGTGTTTTACGATGCCAAAATTACTGATTACTTACATGGAGTCTGGTGGGTTAGTGGACGCTAACTGCTGCTGAACATTAGTCCTGTAGGGTTACATTACAGCTTGTTTCTTGTTTAATACTGGACCAATTTCAGAGGTTGTTGTTCACATCAGTCACTCAGACACACAAACATAGGAACGTATGGTCCAGTGTTAGTGTTCATGTTGGCTGTGTCTTTAGAGCGTTTGAGTGGAATAAGTGACGTCATCCTTCTGTGACGTCTCTGCTGATAAATTTAGAGCTTCACAGATATTTATAGTGTGAGCTACGAGCTGCTGTCCGGCAGACAAATCACCTCACACAGGAACTATATCCGCTGCTGCTGTTCTGCTACAGAAGGGGTTCTCAAAGGTGTGCGTCTGATTTTAAGTTAAAGTCAGAAGGCCGGAATGATTGGCAATGCCAAAAAAATGAAGTAGTGTCCTGCAAACGCCCTGCAGTGCCCTGCTACGACCCGCTAAGCCTCGCTACGCCCTGCAGTGCCCTGCTACGCCCTGAACTGCACAGCTATTATTTCTAGTCATACGCTGTGTCTCAAACTGCCTACTACTTAATGATTTGATTCTATAAATAAAATTGAACTGAATTGCCTCAGACGGCGGGTTGTGTTTCAGTGACTTCAGCACCGAGGGAGTTCCTGCAGAGTAACATCTGATCCAGCTGTAGAGTGAAACAGGCGACGCTTGTTGATGTTTTGTTCATTAATAATGAACCTGCTGTGTAAACGGAGCGATTACAGTCTGCTGCGGTTCCCTACTGCTGCCAGAACCCAATCATCAGAAACTAAAGAGCTCAGGACAGGTGATGAACATTTGCTCTGAAATATGTTCCCACAGCCCTATGTTCCCACAGCCCTATGTTCCCACAGCCCTATGTTCCCACAGCCCTATGTTCCCACAGCCCTATGTTCCTACAGCCCTATGTTCCTACAGTCCTATGTTCCTACAGCCCTATGTTCTCACAGCCCTATGTTCCCACAGCCCTATGTTCCTACAGCCCTATGTTCTCACAGCCCTATGTGCCTACAGACCTATGTTCCCACAGCCGTATGTTCCTACAGTCCTATGTTCCCACAGCCCTATGTTCCTACAGTCCTATGTTCCTACAGTCCTATGTTCCCACAGCCCTATGTTCCCACAGCCCTATGTTCCCACAGCCCTATGTTCCTACAGCCCTATGTTCCCACTGCCCTATGTTCCCACAGCCCTATGTTCCCACAGCCCTATGTTCCTACAGCCCTATGTTCCCACAGCCCTATGTTCCCACAGCCCTATGTTCCCACAGCCCTATGTTCCCACAGCCCTATCTTCCTAGAGCCCTATGTTCCTACAGCCGTATGTTCCCACAGCCCTATGTTCCTACAGTCCTATGTTCCTACAGCCGTATGTTCCCACAGCCCTATGTTCCTACAGCCCTATGTTCCTACAGACATATGTTCCCACAGCCCTATGTTCCTACAGTCCTATGTTCCTACAGCCGTATGGTCCCACAGCCCTATGTTCCTACAGTCCTATGTTCCTACAGTCCTATGTTCCCACAGCCCTATGTTCCTACAGACCTATGTTCCTACAGCCCTATGTTCCCACTGCCCTATCCCACAGCCCTATGTTCCCACAGCCCTATGTTCCTACAGCTCTATGTTCCCACAGCCCTATGTTCCTACAGCCCTATCCCACAGCCCTATGTTCCCACAGCCCTATGTTCCTACAGCCCTATGTTCCTACAGTCCTATGTTCCTACAGCCCTATGTTCTCACAGCCCTATGTTCCCACAGCCCTATGTTCCTACAGCCCTATGTTCTCACAGCCCTATGTGCCTACAGACCTATGTTCCCACAGCCGTATGTTCCCACAGCCCTATGTTCCTACAGTCCTATGTTCCTACAGTCCTATGTTCCCACAGCCCTATGTTCCTACAGTCCTATGTTCCTACAGTCCTATGTTCCCACAGCCCTATGTTCCCACAGCCCTATGTTCCTACAGCCCTATGTTCCCACTGCCCTATGTTCCTACAGTCCTATGTTCCTACAGTCCTATGTTCCCACAGCCCTATGTTCCCACAGCCCTATGTTCCTACAGCCCTATGTTCCCACAGCCCTATGTTCCCACAGCCCTATGTTCCCACAGCCCTATGTTCCTACAGACCTATGTTCCTACAGCCCTATGTTCCTACAGCCGTATGTTCCCACAGCCCTATGTTCCTACAGTCCTATGTTCCTACAGCCGTATGTTCCCACAGCCCTATGTTCCTACAGTCCTATGTTCCTACAGCCGTATGGTCCCACAGCCCTATGTTCCTACAGTCCTATGTTCCTACAGTCCTATGTTCCCACAGCCCTATGTTCCTACAGACCTATGTTCCTACAGCCCTATGTTCCCACAGCCCTATGTTCCTACAGTCCTATGTTCCTACAGTCCTATGTTCCCACAGCCCTATGTTCCTACAGACCTATGTTCCTACAGCTCTATGTTCCCACTGCCCCATCCCACAGCCCTATGTTCCCACAGCCCTATGTTCCTACAGCTCTATGTTCCCACAGCCCTATGTTCCTACAGCCCTATCCCACAGCCCTATGTTCCCACAGCCCTATGTTCCTACAGCTCTATGTTCCCACAGCCCTATGTTCCTACAGACCTATGTTCCCACAGCTGTATGTTCCCACAGCCCTATGTTCCTACAGTCCTATGTTCCTACAGTCCTATGTTCCCACAGCCCTATGTTCCCACAGCCCTATGTTCCTACAGCCCTATGTTCCCACAGCCCTATGTTCCCACAGCCCTATGTTCCCACAGCCCTATGTTCCTACAGACCTATGTTCCTACAGCCCTATGTTCCTACAGCCGTATGTTCCCACAGCCCTATGTTCCTACAGTCCTATGTTCCTACAGTCCTATGTTCCCACAGCCCTATGTTCCTACAGACCTATGTTCCTACAGCCCTATGTTCCCACTGCCCTATCCCACAGCCCTATGTTCCCACAGCCCTATGTTCCTACAGCTCTATGTTCCCACAGCCCTATGTTCCTACAGCCCTATGTTCCCACTGCCCTATGTTCCTACAGCCGTATGTTCCCACAGCCCTATGTTCCTACAGACATATGTTCCTACAGTCCTATGTTCCTCCTGCCCTATGTTCCTACAGTCCTATGTTCCCACAGCCCTATGTTCCCACAGCCCTATGTTCCTACAGACCTGTGTTCCTACAGCCGTATGTTCCCACAGCCGTATGTTCCTACAGTCCTATGTTCCTACAGCCATATGTTCCTACAGCCCTATGTTCCTACAGCCCTATGTTCCTACAGCCCTATGTTCCCACTGCCCTATCCCACAGCCCTATGTTCCTACTGCCCTATGTTCCTACAGTCCTATGTTCCCACAGCCCTATGTTCCCACAGCCCTATGTTCCTACAGACCTGTGTTCCTACAGCCGTATGTTCCCACAGCCGTATGTTCCTACAGTCCTATGTTCCTACAGCCATATGTTCCTACAGCCCTATGTTCCTACAGCCCTATGTTCCTACAGCCCTATGTTCCCACTGCCCTATCCCACAGCCCTATGTTCCTACAGTCCTATGTTCCTACAGTCCTATGTTCCCACAGCCCTATGTTCCCACAGCCCTATGTTCCTACAGACCTGTGTTCCTACAGCCGTATGTTCCCACAGCCCTATGTTCCTACAGTCCTATGTTCCTACAGCCGTATGTTCCCACAGCCCTATGTTCCTACAGCCCTATGTTCCCACTGCCCTATGTGCCTACAGACCTATGTTCCCACAGCCGTATGTTCCCACAGCCCTATGTTCCTACAGTCCTATGTTCCTACAGTCCTATGTTCCCACAGCCCTATGTTCCCACAGCCCTATGTTCCTACAGCCCTATGTTCCCACTGCCCTATGTTCCTACAGCCCTATGTTCCCACTGCCCTATGTTCCTACAGACCTATGTTCCCACAGCCCTATGTTCCTACAGACCTATGTTCCCACAGCTGTATGTTCCCACAGCCCTATGTTCCTACAGTCCTATGTTCCTACAGTCCTATGTTCCCACAGCCCTATGTTCCCACAGCCCTATGTTCCCACAGCCCTATGTTCCTACAGCCCTATGTTCCCACAGCCCTATGTTCCCACAGCCCTATGTTCCCACAGCCCTATGTTCCTACAGACCTATGTTCCTACAGCCCTATGTTCCTACAGCCGTATGTTCCCACAGCCCTATGTTCCTACAGTCCTATGTTCCTACAGTCCTATGTTCCCACAGCCCTATGTTCCTACAGACCTATGTTCCTACAGCCCTATGTTCCCACTGCCCTATCCCACAGCCCTATGTTCCCACAGCCCTATGTTCCTACAGCTCTATGTTCCCACAGCCCTATGTTCCTACAGCCCTATGTTCCTACAGCCCTATGTTCCTACAGCCCTATGTTCCTACAGCCCTATGTTCCCACTGCCCTATCCCACAGCCCTATGTTCCTACAGACCTATGTTCCTACAGCCGTATGTTCCCACAGCCCTATGTTCCTACAGTCCTATGTTCCTACAGCCGTATGTTCCCACAGCCCTATGTTCCTACAGACCTATGTTCCCACAGCCCTATGTTCCTACAGACCTATGTTCCCACAGCTGTATGTTCCCACAGCCCTATGTTCCTACAGTCCTATGTTCCTACAGTCCTATGTTCCCACAGCCCTATGTTCCCACAGCCCTATGTTCCCACAGCCCTATGTTCCTACAGCCCTATGTTCCCACAGCCCTATGTTCCCACAGCCCTATGTTCCCACAGCCCTATGTTCCTACAGACCTATGTTCCTACAGCCCTATGTTCCTACAGCCGTATGTTCCCACAGCCCTATGTTCCTACAGTCCTATGTTCCTACAGTCCTATGTTCCCACAGCCCTATGTTCCTACAGACCTATGTTCCTACAGCCCTATGTTCCCACTGCCCTATCCCACAGCCCTATGTTCCCACAGCCCTATGTTCCTACAGCTCTATGTTCCCACAGCCCTATGTTCCTACAGCCCTATGTTCCTACAGCCCTATGTTCCTACAGCCCTATGTTCCTACAGCCCTATGTTCCCACTGCCCTATCCCACAGCCCTATGTTCCTACAGACCTATGTTCCTACAGCCGTATGTTCCCACAGCCCTATGTTCCTACAGTCCTATGTTCCTACAGCCGTATGTTCCCACAGCCCTATGTTCCTACAGACCTATGTTCCCACAGCCCTATGTTCCTACAGACCTATGTTCCCACAGCTGTATGTTCCCACAGCCCTATGTTCCTACAGTCCTATGTTCCTACAGTCCTATGTTCCCACAGCCCTATGTTCCCACAGCCCTATGTTCCCACAGCCCTATGTTCCTACAGCCCTATGTTCCCACAGCCCTATGTTCCCACAGCCCTATGTTCCTACAGACCTATGTTCCTACAGCCCTATGTTCCTACAGCCGTATGTTCCCACAGCCCTATGTTCCTACAGTCCTATGTTCCTACAGTCCTATGTTCCCACAGCCCTATGTTCCTACAGACCTATGTTCCTACAGCCCTATGTTCCCACTGCCCTATCCCACAGCCCTATGTTCCCACAGCCCTATGTTCCTACAGCTCTATGTTCCCACAGCCCTATGTTCCTACAGCCCTATGTTCCCACAGCCCTATGTTCCTACAGCCCTATGTTCCTACAGCCCTATGTTCCTACAGCCCTATGTTCCTACAGCCCTATGTTCCCACTGCCCTATCCCACAGCCCTATGTTCCTACAGACCTATGTTCCTACAGCCGTATGTTCCCACAGCCCTATGTTCCTACAGTCCTATGTTCCTACAGCCGTATGTTCCCACAGCCCTATGTTCCTACAGTCCTATGTTCCCACTGCCCTATCCCACAGCCCTATGTTCCCAGGGTTAGGGTTAGCAGCAGAGCTAGTTGAATAACAACAGTTTGGAGGGTACATAGGACATACATAGAACCTCAAAATCCCATAGACACCTCTTTCCTCTGCTAATCTCACTATTTGAAACTGCCGCTGACAATGGGCGAATCTCAACAAAGCTCATTTGGGACGTCACAGCGTTGGCTTGTCCCTTATTTGGCTCTAGTGTCTAGTCGTTGTCACGCCCCAACATTTACATATGCTACACAACTGACCTGAGGTCAGCTTAGTCTTCTGAATCTAGGTCGCGCAGATCTCAGACATTTTATACATTGTTCGTCTGCTATTTAATTACTAATGTCACTTCTGAGACTTTTTTATGCGAGAAATCAACTATGTAGAGGTGAAATATGTGCTGTTTTAAGAAAATTGATGGCTAATTGCAAATTTTGTCCGACTGTGTGTTGGAGTTCAGGAGCTCAGCAGGCTAACGTGACCTGCGGCGCTCCATACCCGCGCAAAATTACCATTTCTGGATTACTAACGATCGGTGAGATAAACTTGTCCGCGATTCTCATTGATTGAGCCCGCAGTGAGCTGGATGTAGCTCTATCAATGAGAGCTAGCTATCCTCCTCTGAACGAGACCTCTGAAATTCACAAAAATGCTTTAAATTAAAATCGGAAACAAGTGTTAGCTTTGCAAGACCTTAGGGTAGCTGTAATATAAGTGACGTGACGAAATTCAAAGTGTAAATATAGTATAATTATGCCGAAAGTGTAGCTACCTAGCCGCGATCTTTATCTATCGGATTGTATGGGACACCAGCAGCTAACGGACACTAACAGATAACGAAACCCCTCAAATTCACAAAAATGCATTAAATTCAAATCGGACACAAGTGTTAGCTTTGTAAGACCTTAGGGTAGCTGGAATATAAGTGACGTGACGAAATTCAAACCGTAAATATACTATAGTTATGCCGAAAGTGGAACGGCGATATTTTCTCATAGGATTGGGACACAGCTATCTAGCTAGCTAGCTAGCAAGCAGTTCCTCCGAACGAGAGCTCTGAAATTCATGAAAATGCCTTAAATTGAAATCGGACCAAAGTGTTAGCTTTGTAAGACCTTAGGGTAGCTGTAATATAAGTTGCGTGACGACATTCAAAGTGTAAATATACTATAATTATGCCGGCAGACGGCAGCTACACGGAGCTCCGCGGAGCCCCGGTAGTCTACTAACCCAGAAACTGTCACTTTGCCCTGGGTACGGAGCGCAGCGGGCTGCCGCTGTCTCGTCAGACTGTGTGGACCTTCTGAAGTCAGACACGTCTTACCAAATTTGTAATTAGCCATCAATTTTCATAAAAAAGGCCCATATTTGAGCTTTATATAGTTGATTTCTCGCATAAAAAAGTCTCACAACTGAATTTAGTAAGAAATAGTCTGTGTCTGAAATATGAGACCTCCTGTCACGTCTTTAATGTTTTATGTAGTTGCTCAACCAATCAGTGCGCAGCTCATCTAAATATTCATGAGCATACCATATTTGGAAAAGCTCTCGTTCCAAATAGAGCCATTCAACAGGGACGCAAAAGGACCCACAGAAAATCACCCATGGCATTTTCAGCCCAACCAATGTTACATACTCTATTAGGAGACCTTAAGGAACAGTGTGAAATACCCCATATAATCATTCTATCACCCCTTTAATATCTGAAAAACAAACTAGCAGAGCTTTATTAATCCATGGTAACAGGGAGGAGAGTAAAGATGAAAAGCTCCTAAAGCATAGTTCCATATTTTTTGTTTTGTTGTTAGTGAAAAACAATATTGACCTTGTAGTTGAAAAAGGAGCCTCATATAAGAATGATATTTCCTCCTACGGAGTCTGTTCATCTGCATTCGGAGGTCGATACTTTTTGACTGACAAAGATGGCGGCAAGAGGAAAAACCAACAGCTACGGTGAGTTGTTAAAACCTTTCTTTTTAGTAAACTCTGTGAACACAAACAATGTTCTCAATGCTGAGTTAATGTGTAGAGCTCCTGGAGATACTTGGAGCAAAGTCTCATGTTGTGTCGAGTCTTCTTAGTGGTTAAAAATAGATATTTTGAGGCTAGCATAAAAGTGCCCCTAGCTCTCCCATTCAAAAGGCCATTTGACCCAAAAACAAGAATACAGTCAATCTTACATTCACAAAAACACCCTAGGATGCATTTTGGCGAGAGTTACGCTTTAAGTTTGCTGCTCTCTTGTCATGGAACAAGTTACAGAAATCCATGAAACTTAACGAGCTGCTCTCATTGGTCGCTTTTAAGAGGATGTTGATTGACTTGGAGGCAGATGTTCTGCCTGATGTGTTTAGGATTGTGGTTGACTTTGAGGGATTTGTTGATTCAGTTTTATGTTTTTAGTGTATTTTATCTGTGTGTGTGTGTGTGTGTGTGTGTGTGTGTGTGTGTGTGTCAATCAACTATAGATGTCCTGTAGATTCTCATTTTTGCAGCGTGGCCCTTAGTGAGATTAAGTCTGACACCTCAGGCCTGAATGATGATTTCTGTATTTTATCTTCAGGCTGCATAATAATGCTGTTTTTAACCGCTGTGATTCTATTAACAGACTAATAATCTCATAATAAATGTATTATTCTGGGCCTGTGTAGCCGTAAACATCCTCCTGCTTCTTCCTCCTCTGCTCTTTATATAATTACACTGAAATAAAGCTGCCCTCCTGCCATGATGTCATGAACAGCTGATCAAGATTGCACACAGTAAAAATGACATCAGAAACATATTTCATCCTGTATCATCATCATCATCATGTTCCATGTCCTCCACCCTGCTGCTGCTGCCATCGCATCTCAGCGACGACATGCACGAGAGAAACACACAAAAACGGGTTTCAAAAGCCTCCGAATCACAACATGTCTGTGTGAAAGCGAGGCCTCCATTCATATTCATGCTCCATCCATTTTGGACAGCCCCGTCTGTTTGCCCCCCACCCCACCCCTCCTCCCAACTCTGGTGTGATTTTGTACCCGTGCATGTTGCTGTAAACACGGGTGTGTGTGAGAGGAGAAGCCGGTGCATGGCGGGTCCTATACCTGATCCAGCGGGAGGTTGGTGATCTCGCTGACCGGCTGCAGGAGGCTGGAGCCGGTGCAGGCCGTGGATCGGCTGTCTTCAGCGGCCATGGCTCTCCGTGTCTGCCCGGTCTGCTGCAGCTCAGAGGCGGCGGCGGAGGCTCCGTGATCCGCCGACAGTCCGTCTGTCTGTCTGTCTGTCTGTCTGTCTGTCTGTCTGTCTCTCTCTCTCTCTCTCTCTCTCTCTCTCTCTCTCTCTCTCTCTCTCTCTCTGTGTGTGTGTATGTGTCTGTGTGTGTTCGGCTGCTGCTGATGCTCCTTCCTCTACTTCTTCCTGTTCCTCCTCCTCAGTCTGTCTATGCGTCTGTGTGTGTGTGTGTGTGTGTGTGTGTGTGTGTGTGTGTGTGTGTGTGTGTGTGTGTGTGTGTGTGTGTGTGTGTGTCCATCTCTCCAGGTCCTTCCTCCCCCCTTTTCATCTTTTCATCTTCTTCCTCTCTTCCTTGTCATCCCTCCTCTTCTGGTGTAGCTACATATTGTCTCTCCTCCACTTTCTCCCAACATCTTGGTGCTTTATGAGACAATGGGCCCCTTTAAACAGACCCTGGTGCTCCTTGTGTGGCCATCTGTCACTGCAGGTGTTGTATTGTATATACTATATAGGCCTATGTTGAACATATTTTGTATATATGTTGTATATATTTTGCAGTCATTGCACCGTGAGAGAAACACGTTAGTTTCCTCTGTATGTCTGGCAGTTGACAATAAAGTTGTCTTGACTTTTATGTCTCATTTGTGATACATTTAGTGTCTTTGTGGCACATACTATACATATTTACATATTCATACAAATTCTGCACTCAACCCATTCATCCTCTTTTTGATATTTCTCATGCAACAGTTATTGTGTATGCTTATATTCTGTATTTATTGTATATTTCATATTAAAGGGGTGATAGAATGCAAAACTGATTTGACCTTGTTGAATAACAACAGTTTGGAGGGTAATAGGACGTACATAGAACCTCAACATCCCATAGACACCTCTTTCCTCTGCTAATCTCACTATTTGAAACTGCTGCTGAAAACGGCAAATCCCAACCAGCCGCCTAGTTGATGCAAACTAACTGGATGTCCCTTATTTGGCTCAAGCGGCTGTCTTTGTCACGCCCCAATATTTACATATGCTACACAACTGACCTGAGGTCAGCTTAGTCTTCTGAATAGGTCACGGGAGACCGGGGTTTAATTCCCACTGCGATACATCAACCAACATGTCCCTGAGCAAGACACTTAACCCCTAGTTGCTCCAGAGGCGTGCGACCTCTGATATATATAGCAATTGTAAGTCGCTTTGAATAAAAGTGTCAGCTGAATGACATATAATGTAATGTAATATGATGCATGGGAGCAGCCGCTAACAGGACACTAGCAAATAAGGAAAGTCATGAAATTCACAAAAATGCATTAAATTCAAATCAGACACACGTGTTAGCTACCTTTGTAAGACCTTTGAGTATAGCTGTAATATAAGTGGCATGAAATTCAAACTGTGAATATAAAGTTATGCTGGCACACGGCAGCTCCACGGAGCTCCGCGGAGCCCCGGTAGTCCACTAGCTAACCCAGAAACGGTAACTTTGCCCTGGGTACGGAGCGCAGCGGGCTGCCGCTGTCTCATCAGACTGTGTGGATCTTCTGAAGTCAGACATGTCTTACCAAATTTGTAATTAGCCATCAATTTTCATAAAAAGGCCCATATTTGAGCTTTTTATAGTTGATTTATTACTATTATTAGTAATTATTATTATATATAGTAATTATTACTATTTATTATTAGTTGAAATATTACTTGCAAGACCAAGATGGTGTAGTGCAAGTGAAATGTTTGTGGTGGCAAGAGTGAGGACGTTTCATGCTGTTTTAAGAAATCTAATGTTTAAATTCATGTGCCGGATTAATGGGTCACAAAATGAAATAATAATGGGCTTAACTACCATACGGCTAAGTACTATACGCTATCGTCTTCTGGTAGAACAATAACTTTCTTTTTAAATTGTTTGTTATTTTTTATGTATTGTTGGTTTGTGATTTGGACCTTGAGTCTGTAATAAAGTTTTTGATTGATTGATTGATTTCTCGCATAAAAAAGTCTCAGAAGGGAACTTAATAAGAAATAGTCTGTGTCTGAAATATGAGACCTCCTGTCTCGTTGCTCAACCATGTGTGTGTATTGGGGTGCTCAACCAATCAGCGTGCAGCCCATCTAAATATTCATGAGCATAATAGCCATTCAACAGGCAGTCCCTCCAGAAAAACGCGATTATGCGATCGCAGAATTCAATACATAATCAGCCAAAGCCTGCATATTTATGCGGGGGCCGCATTTTTTCAACAAAAAGTGCAGCGTAGCCTACTTTCGCCGCATACATTGCCGATTTTTGCCCAAAATATGCGGGGCTTGCATGATTTCATAATCCCCGCATTTTCGTTGCAAAAAAGTCACATATATCTCAGCAGAAACATGAAAAATGTTGCGTTTACTTCACACAAGAGCAGCCATTTCCCCCTGTTGCCATGGGAACGTTATGAAGTGACGTCATTTCGCCTAGTGAGAACCATGGATGTATTAAGAGAACATGGTGTTGGGGGAATCACTTTCTTTTCTCTCTCTTTTTCATCAAACCGCAGTTTTTGCAAGTTCAGTCAAGTTATCTCAATTTTTGCAAGTTCCCGCAACTTCATCGCATAAAATGGCATAAATATCCCGCATATTCCATCGCAGTTTTTAAGAAAACGTGCCGCATAATCAAGGATTTTTGCCCGCAACAATCACAAAAAAACTCTGGAGGGACTGAACAGGGATGCAAAAGGACCCACAGAAAATCACTCATGGCATTTTCAGCCCAACCAATGTTACATACTCTATTAGGAGACCTTAAGGAACAGTGTGAAACACCCCATATAATCATTCTATCACCCCTTTAATGCATAATATGTGTCTTTATGTTTGCACCTTTCACCAAGGCGAATTCCACATAGGTGTAACTTATTGTGCCAATAAGACATTTTCTGATCAGAATCAGCTTTATTGGCCAGGTTTGCGTAAACAAACAAACAAGGAATTTGACTCTGGTTAATCTTACAACACTCAATTAACATATAAAGAATAAAAACAGAAAGGACAGTAAGAAATATAAAAAATACTGTTATGCAGTATAATAATACAATAGAATTTACAAATTTACAAAAAATATACAATACCAATTGAAGAGAGGGAAGGAATAGTGCAATATGAGTATAGTCTGAGATTTAAGATTTAAATATAAATATAGTGCAAGGCAGTTCGGTGCAATGGTCATATATTAATAACAATATTGTAATTGTAAGATTGACATGAGGTAGATGAGCAGAACACTGTTGATTGACTTTGTTCAGTGTAACGGTGGTGTGTGTGTGTGTGTGTGGGGGGGGGGGGGGGGGGGGGGGGGGGGGGAGTTTCTGAGTGTTCAACAGAGCGACTGCTCAGGGAAAGAAACTGTCTCTGTATCTCCTACCAGAGGGAAGAACAGTGATGTCTGCTGCCCTTCTCCTGACCCTGGACCGGTACAGGTCCTGGTCCTGGGTGGAGGGAAGGTCAGCTCCAGTGATCCTCTCTGCAGCCCTAATTGTCCGTTGCAGTCTGGCCCTGTCCCGTTTGGTGGCTGACCCAAACCAGACAGTGATGGAGGTGCAGATCACAGACTGGATGATGGCTGAGTAGAAAGTGGTCAGCAGCTCCTTAGGCAGATTAGACTTACTTTGCTGGAAGTATAACCTCTGCTGGGTTATTTTCTGATTCTGGTTTTATGGGATGTATC
Organism: Gymnocephalus cernua; assembly: GCA_023631565.1. NCBI lineage: Eukaryota > Metazoa > Chordata > Actinopteri > Perciformes > Percidae > Gymnocephalus > Gymnocephalus cernua. Next base: position 33,892,766 of record CM042440.1, read on the forward strand.
ATTCTCCGGAACAATTCCGCCTCCAGGAGAAGTCCATTTATTAATTTCTAAAGAATAGAAATCACACTTTCTCTCTGAACGTGCAGTTCCACTTATGACCACACTTCGTCCAGCGGTAGCGCGCTCCAGAGCCGACATTAAACCGCCGAAGAAGACGCTTTCCGGGTGGTTTGTTTTGGTTTGAGTTTCCCTGACAGCAGCAGTTAGCTTCAAGCTAACCATGTCAGCCACAGAGGACGACACGGAGCTGCGGGACCTGCTGATCCAGAACCTGGAGAACACCGGAGTCCTCAACAAACTCAAGGTCCGACACATTCAACATTTTCATGGCTTTTATTGTGAAATAAACTACGCCGCCGGCTGGCGATGCTAAGCTAATGCTGGGCTAATGCTAGCCCAACGGGCGTTTTAAGCGGTTGAGGCTAGCTAGCTGGGATACAACTATGATACGATAGTTAGCTAGCTAAGTTTAGGGGGAAAAGATGTTGGTTTGGAATAAAACACACCCGAGGAAGGAAGTCGTGTTTCCTGGGTGAAGGTTTAAAATGATATCGTTACATTAGTCTATCATTTAGACTGTTTTCTTCTGTGTTCTTGGACCCTGATGTACATTTTCAGTAATGTAGCTAACTAACTAACTAGCTAGCTATGTGGCTAAAGTAAGTGTAAAATAGTCATGAATGTTAATGTTAAGTTAACATTTTTTAGCTTTGGGTAGCTAGCTATATATACAAACAGCAGCTTCATTCGTCTTATGTGTGTTATGTAAATAAATGTAAGTAATGTGATGAAAGTAGCTCTCAGCAGTGGCGTAGTCTAATGTATTGTAGTGGGTACACTGTACTATATATATATATATATATATATATATATATATATATATATATATATATATATATATATATATATACTGCGTATACCTGCGTATACCTGCGTATCACGTAGACTACACCAGTGGTTGGAGACCCTGGTCTACATTAAGGGTTAGGGTAGACGGGCTCTGGTCTACATTAAACGTAACTTTCGTAGCCACAGTCGTTACAAACGGAAGGTGAAATACCCGGATGTCTCGTGTTAACTGACGTGAGCTGCTAGTACTTTACTTGAGTGTTTACATTCCTTCCTTCCTTTCTTCCTTCCTTCCTTCTTTCTGTCTTTCCTTCCTTCTTTTCTTCCTTGTGTGTGTGTGTGTGTGTGTGTGTGTGTGTTGTTATGTAACACTGTGTCTGTGTGATCTGAACTTCCTGTTTCCTGCAGGCAGAGATGAGGGCTGCAGTGTTCCTGGCGATGGAGGAGCAGGACAGACTGGAGGTGACGGTTGGGATCAGATTGTCCTTTATGTGAATATGAATGTTCAGCACACAGGAAACAAAAAGCTTAAAAATACATGATATACCACCACGGCAAATCACAGACGGACTAATATTATCACAGACGACCTCGGGGTTATTCCAGATGACTAGAGGTCACCAGGTCACACTAGTCCTGGAGGATGAGACCCTTCCTCCCAGAGGAGGACTACCTGTTGTCCTTCCTTCATTCTGCCTTTCCTTCCTTCCTTCTGTCTTTCCTTCCTCCCATCTCTCTTTCCTTCCTTCCTTCCTTTTGTCTTTCCGTCCTTCCTCCCTTCTCTCTTTCCTTCCTTCCTTCTGTCTTTCCTTCCTTCCTTCCTTTTGTCTTTCCTTCCTTCCTTCTGTCTTTCCTTCCTCCCTTCTCTCTTTCCTTCCTTCCTTCCTTCCTTTTGTCTTTCCTTCCTTCCTCCCTTCTCTCTTTCCTTCCTTCCTTCTGTCTTTCCTTCCTTCCTTCCTTCCTTCCTTTTGTCTTTCCTTCCTTCCTTCTGTCTTTCCTTCCTCCCTTCTCTCTTTCCTTCCTTCCTTCCTTCCTTTTGTCTTTCCTTCCTTCCTCCCTTCTCTCTTTCCTTCCTTCCTTCCTTCCTTTTGTCTTTCCTTCCTTCCTTCTGTCTTTCCTTCCTCCCATCTCTCTTTCCTTCCTTCCTTCCTTTTGTCTTTCCTTCCTTCCTCCCTTCTCTCTTTCCTTCCTTCCTTCTGTCTTTCCTTCCTTCCTTCCTTTTGTCTTTCCTTCCTTCCTTCTGTCTTTCCTTCCTCCCTTCTCTCTTTCCTTCCTTCCCTCCTTCCTTTTGTCTTTCCTTCCTTCCTCCCTTCTCTCTTTCCTTCCTTCCTTCCTTCCTTTTGTCTTTCCTTCCTTCCTTCTGTCTTTCCTTCCTCCCATCTCTCTTTCCTTCCTTCCTTCCTTTTGTCTTTCCTTCCTTCCTCCCTTCTCTCTTTCCTTCCTTCCTTCTGTCTTTCCTTCCTTCCTTCTTCCCTTCTCTCTTTCCTTCCTTCCTTCCTTCTTTCTGTCTTTCCTTCCTCCCTCCCTTCCTTCCTTCTGTCTTTCCTTCCTTCCTCCCTCCCTTCTCTCTTTCCTTCCTTCCTTCTGTCTTTCCTTCCCTCTTTCTGTCTTTCCTTCCTTCTTTCCTTCCTTCCTTAGTTAAGGTACATCTCAGGGCGAAATATTGTACTTTTTACTATGTTACTACTGTGTGTGTGTGTGTGTGTGTGTGTGTGTGTGTGTGTGTGTGTGTGTGTGTTGTAGTCGTCCTCGGGTTCTCAAAACTTCGATATCAGAAATATGGGTTTCTTTTGAAGAAAATTACTCAAAAAACTTAAGTACAATTGCAAGTACTTTATTACTACTTTTATTGATTTTTGGTATTCTATTTTATAGCATTTGAAAGAATTGAAATGGATTAAAAACCACCAGACTAAACTTTGAGATACACGTCTGTGATTCTCCTGCGACATACGTTCCTCTAATTCTAGTCAAAATCATTCATCATTTCAAAATGAGGTCTAATCTCCTAAATGAGATTTATTGACCATGAATCCCAAAAATACGTGTAAAACTAGTGGTGATAAGTTGGTGTTAGTGAAAAATAGTATCGAAAATGTGGACAAAAAGTATATCACAAGATCAAATTCCTCCAGCAGTTAAAAAGTGACGAAAAAAGTGACAAAAACGTCAGAAAATGTGTCAAAAATATTTTATGAATTTGAATGAATGAATGAATGCTGCTCTATGATGTTTCACTGTGAACTTTATTATCTGTTTCCCTCAGAACAAAAGTCCTCTGATCAACGAGAACCTGAAGAAATGTCTCAACACTAAAGACGGTGACTGACTGACACACACACACACACACACACACACACACACACACACACACACACACACACACACACACACACACACACACACACACACACACACAGGGCAGAGAGGTTGATGTTTTGTTGTGGTTTTATTTGGACTCTTCTCTCATTGGTTGGAGGGGTTGTTGTACTTCCTGGTTGTCACCACCAGGAGGCGCTGTGGGACTACACACTGGCTTCTTCTTTACTATTCAGCTTTTAGTTTGGAAGTAATGAAGGAAAACGTCGCCTGTGGTTGTGTCCGTTTTACTTTATTTCTTTTACATTTTCGTATGATTTTTGACTAACATCTTAGTATCTATGGAAACAGAGCTTTAGATGTATTACGCTTTGAACACTTTCTGCCTCTTTGTCTGATACTGTTAATGCTTTTCTGTGTTTTTTCATAAAGAAATGACTCAAACTGAATAATCGATTATCAGAATAGTTGGAGATTAATGTAATAGTTGACAAATGATCCGTTAATCTTTGCAGCTCTGGTAAAGGAAAGGGTCACCGTGGTTGTTTCAATGTGGCGCCACTGTGTCTCTGTGACGGCGTCCTGACTCTGTGATTCTGTCTCTGTGACGGCGTCCTGACTCTGTGTCTGTGTCCCTGCAGGCCGCCTGGTGGTCGGGCTGATCGTGGACTTCCTGCAGGTGTTTAACCTGGACTTCAGCCTCGCCGTGTTCCAGCCGGAGATCAACTCGGTGAGCTCGTCCTCTCCTCTCCCGCCCCGT
>CM042440.1:33899193-33904966 GCA_023631565.1 Gymnocephalus cernua
TGGAGGACAATCCCGACGAAGGAGACTCCTTCTTTGATGACCCGCTGCCCAAACCACAGAAAACCTACGGCTGGTGAGGACGCCCCAACATTTCAGCTTTCACAATCACTTTTATTGGCCAAGTATACTTACATACACAAGGTAGTATACACTAGTAGTACAGTAGTACATTCAACAAATAAAAAAATTCAAGGCCTCAAAAAGCCCCAAAAAGGTCGGCAAAAAAGTTTCTCATCCAGCGACAAATATGTTGAAAAAAAAGTTGGAAAAAGGCCGAAAAAAAGCATCGAAATTGTCTGAAAAAGTCACAAAAACATCAGAAAGCGCCAAAAACATTGTATGAAGCGCCAAAAACTTACAAAAAAGTGGTAAAACGTTGAGTAAAGCAAAGTGCCTAAAGCGTTGATAAAGATAAAGCGCACAAACCGCCGGAAAAGGCGTCAAACATGTCAAAAAAAGCCTTTTTTTGATGCCTTTTCCGGCAAAGCATCAAAAACTTTGGACATGCTCACGCCACGCAGCCAGTGTGCAGGTGTCTGGAAGCTCTGTGGAAAGCTCCAGATGTTGGCTATCAGGCTCAACACACGGTAGAATAGATAGAACAGGACTGGCTGAAGGTTTCACCTTTTTGTCACTTTGTAATATTTCACCGCTGGAAAGCTGAATATATCTTTAAATTGGGTCACTTATGTAGCAGAAGTGTGAATTCTTTTTTTTCATTTTTTTAATCGGTGCCTTCTAGGCCGAGAAAAGCATACGCATACTAGCATTAGCGCTTGGTGGGCTGTAATTTTCTGAATGGACTCGGCAGTCCAACCCCCTATGGGCAGGTTGATAACATGCGGAAGTAGCTGGCTGTAGTCAACAGACTCTGGGCAGCTACTTCCAGACCCCCAATACAGAGATCTCTGGTCTCAGGGGGACATATGAGGGAGGGACCACCGTCATTCAGAAATACTACCGGCTCTCTACTGATACAGAGCTGAATGATAAATCGGTGAAGTCAATCAGTTTAGCCTCTTTAAAAACAACAGATTCAAATGAAAAGTCTCTTCAAAGTGTCACTGTGCGATGTGAGTCGAGTGGCGATTTGAGTCGCGCATGCTCAGATAGAAACGGTTTACGGCGTAACGTGTCTTACTGAAATTTGTGAAATCCATGAAATAATAAACTTTTCTCTACACAAACAATAACAGAAGATGGAAATCATTTCAAACGTTGTAGCTATCTATGATTGTTTGATTGCTAACGTTAGCTCAAAACGCCATTCATGTGACGGCCTTTGTTGTTGTTGTTGTTGATTGCTAACTTGTAGCCAGCAGTCATTTCAAAAACGTGTTAGCACGCCGTTAGCATCTTGTAGGCTACTCGTCGCAAAGTGACGCGTGCGTACTCCCATCACCACTCGACTCCCATCGGGCAGTGACGGTCAGGCTCAGAGACGGTCTCCGTCGTGTTGGGTCAACTTCCTCTTGTGTAGTTTTCTGTTTCTCTCTGTCTTTCATTTCTCTTCTTGTCTCTCTCTGCTGTTCTCATACGTTTGATCCTTTTCCACTTTTTAATGTTTTTTTAAAACATTTTTTGTCGCTTTTTTCTACGTTGTCGCTTTTCAAAAAGATTTGCATTTGTCGCATTTTTTTTCTCTCCCTCCCCTCCCTCCCTCTCTCCCTCCCTCCTCACTCCCATCCTCCCTTCCTCTCTCCCTCCCTCCCTCCTTCCTCTCTCTCTCCCTCCCTCTCCCTCCCTTCCTCCTCACTTCCATCCTCCCTCCCTCTCTCCCTCCTCCCTTCCACTCTCCCTCCCTCCTCACTCCCATCCTCCCTCCCTCCCTTCCTCACTCACTCCCTCTCTCCCTCCCTCCTCACTCCCATCCTCCCTTCCTCTCTCCCTCCCTCCCTCCTTCCTCTCTCTCTCCCTCCCTCTCCCTCCCTTCCTCCTCACTTCCATCCTCCCTCCCTCTCTCCCTCCTCCCTTCCACTCTCCCTCCCTCCTCACTCCCATCCTCCCTCCCTCCCTTCCTCACTCACTCCCTCACTCCCTCACTCCCTCCCTCCCTTCCTCCTCACTCCCATCCTTCCTCCCTCTCTCCCTCCTCCCTTCCACTCTTCCTCCCTCCTTCCTCTCTCTCTCTCTCACTCCCATCCTCCCTTCCTCACTCACTCCCTCACTCCCTCCCTCCCGCTCTCCCTCCCTTCCTCCTAACTCCCATCCTCCTTCCCTCTCTCCCTCCTCCCTTCCTCTCTCCCTCCCTCCTTCCTCTCTCTCTCCCTCCCTCCTCACTCCCATCCTCCCTCCCTCTCTCCCTCCTCCCTCCCTTCCTCACTCACTCCCTCCCTCCCTCTCTCCCTCCCTTCCTCCTCACTCCCATCCTCCCTCCTCCCTTCCTCTCTCCCTCCCTCCTTCCTCTCTCTCTCCCTCCCTCCTCACTCCCATCCTCTCTCCCTCCTCCCTCCCTTCCTCACTCACTCCCTCCCTCCCTCTCTCCCTCCCTTCCTCCTCACTCCCATCCTCCCTCCCTCACTCCCATCCTCCCTCCCTCTCTCCCTCCTCCCTTCCTCTCTCCCTCCCTCCCTCCCTCTCTCCCTCCCTCTCTTGTGGGAGATATATGAAGATTGAAGAGCAGTGTTAATATTAATATTAATTTCTATAAACTAAGTATATTTCTCATTTATTTTTGGCCCGTTGCCTTCCATTAAGACACATGTTTGGGCTCTTCATATGAAAGACTTTGGGCACGTCTGATGTAACAAAATGTAATGTCTCTACTAAGCCATATTTCTGAACACCTTCCCAACAAAAAGTGCAGAAAATATACTTCTACTACAATCTCTGTCCTCTTGTTTCACAATAAAAGCATCACCACTTCCTTTTTATTAAAGGGCTTTTATTGTGAAGTATGTAAAGGAAGTGATGGTCCTGTCTCAGTGTCTCTGCTCCGACAGATTGTCCCTCTGATTGTCTCACCTGTCCAGGTGTCTCTCTTCTGTCACCTTACAGTTCTTAAACTTCCACGTCTGTCTGTTGATGTCCCTGCTTTTTCATGAAGGGTAACTTTGTTTTTTGTCCAACCATGTTTCTGTGTCTGAGGGTCTGATGTGAACAACAATCTCTGAAACTGGTCCAGTATTAAATAAGAAACAAGCTGTAAGATCCTTTTTTTTTAAACAAAAACATCCCAGAAATGGCGTTCGCTAAACCCACCAGACTCCATGTAAATAAACGGCAATTTTAGCATCGTAAAACGCACTTCATTCAAAGTCAACAGAAACAAAATCAAACTATGAAAAGCTGTTTTTGGTCAGACACTTAGAATAATAATCTGATCTGTCAGCGATGTCAAAGATTGTTCACATCAGTCACTTAGACACAGAAACATGGGAACACAGGTCAAAAAACCTGAAGTTGCCCTTTAAATGTCTTTGTATCTTTACTATACTTCCTGTTCTTGTTTCCTTATGTCCTACCTGTCCACCCTGCTTCCTACCTGTCCACCCTGCTTCCTACCTGTCTTCTTGCCTGTGCGTCCCCGTTCCTCACCCTGCAGCGTTGTCCCCCTGAGGGAGGAGTGTCTCTGTGGGCCCGCCGTGTCCCCCCTGAGGCGAGGCAAAAGCCTCAGCGAGTGAGTCTCTATACGGCCGCCGTGTCTGACCTCAGATCAGTTAACAGACTGCTGGTTGATTTCAGCACAGAAACAGATCTTTGTTGGTTTGATTTGTTTGCAGAGTAAAGAAGAAGAAACTAGATCAGAGGAAGCCCTGAGGGAAGTTGTTCCCTTTAGACCGAAAATCAGAGCTAGTACACAACACACACACACACACACACACACACACACACACACACACACACACACACACACACACACACACACACACACACACACAGGTTCAAGTCTTCATAAATCACATTTACAGTAAATTTATAACAGTTTCTTTATGACAACAGTTACTGTTGATCACGTGAGCGGCCACCTAGCAGACCAACCAGAGACTAAAGTGTGTGAGCATTTCTGTCGACGTACATGTGTGTCTTGGCCGGTTATTGTACGCGTGGGTCCGGTGTAGATGACCTGCTTGAAAACAAACTATTGCCAAAATCTTAAACTTAAAGGTACAGGAAGTGATGTTAATACCTCCTCACGGTCACCTCGCTCTCTATTTTCTGTGTGCGCTGAAAAACAATCTGGTGTTAGGCCTCCTGCACATTGGCTGCGTGGCGGCTGCGTGGTGTGAGCGTGGCGTTTCTGCTGCGTGGCGTTTTCTATGTCTTTACACACCAGAAATGTGTCTGACGCGGCGCTGCTGCTAGCCTGGACACATGGATGTTTCCCATTGATAACATGAAATAATAGTGTTCTTCAACTTTATTCTGTCAATATTTTTGTGTTTGTACTAAATAGGCTACAGAATATTTCATATATCTGCATTTATGTCAAAACCTCGAGACTTTCAAACATCAAAATGTAATTTATTAAATGTATTTGTGTCTAAATGACATATAAACATCTTTTCATATTCTATGTTGTCTGGAAACTCTTCCAACACACTGGCGTGTGGCGTGAAAAATAGGCGTCGGTTCTATTTCTAGCATGCACGCGTTTTCTGAGACGTGCGTGTCACGCAGGCAGTGTGCAGCTCTAACCTGTTACCATGGGAGATGAAATAAAAATGGACACGCCACGCAGCTGATACGCTCACGCCATGCAGCCAGTGTGCAGGAGGCCTCAGGGAACCCGGCGCTGCTCAGCTGACTGTGTGATGGAAAGCATGTTGGGATCAGAGTGAAGTCTCCCCGCGGAGGAAACAAGCGTCCGTATCAGTGTGAAGGTTCGAAGGACCGCTGTAACCGAGTCAGGTTACATTTCACTGAATCAAACTTTAATGATCTCAGAGGAGAAACTGGGTCAAACGGAGCGAGCAGCGAGCAGCGAGGCGCGTCTTCAAGACTAAACTGTCCTGAACGTCACACGATACAAACTCTGAGTTCAGTTTGGGAACACTTTCTTTGACGTGATTGAACGTTTTTTTGCTGTCTGACTGCCTTTTACCATCTCTGTCCCTGTCTCTTGTGTCACTGAATAAAACTCCCCCTTTCTCTTCTCTCTCTCTCTCTCTCTCTCTGTCTCTCTCTCTCTCTCTCTATCTCCCTCTGTCTGTCTCTCTCTCTCTGTCTGTCTCTCTCCCTCTCTCTGTCTGTCTCTCCCTCCCTCCCTCTCTCTGTCTCTCTGGTCTCAGTCTGTCTGTCCTGGCTGCTGACTCAGAGGACGAGCCAGACGATGGTCTCTCTGAACACAGTCAGACCTCTGAGTTCAGGTGAGCTGCAGGACGTCAGTCAGCCTGTAGAAACACACGTCAACCTATTCTCCCCCAGCCCTGATGTTCACCATGTTGTAGTCAAAGTAAAGCTCCGTGAGTCCTCCGCTGACCGTGTGCCGTTTGTATCCCAGGAAGGTGGAGGCGTCCGGGGCCAGAGTGAGTCCAGCAGGGTCCCTGTCAGAGACCCCGAGACCTGGAGGAGGAAGCAGCGCCTCAGAGAAGAGCCACAGCAGGAACTCTCACAGTTTAAAGGGTAACTACCGTGTTTTTCAAGGAATCTTTGACATTGGTCCAGTATTAAAGGTCCAGTGTGTAACGGTTTTTCCTATTGGCTTGAAATTTAACATTTGCGTTTGCGTGAACTAGACGCTCCATATTCATACATGAACTGGTGTAGACGCTCCATATTCATACATGAACTGGTGTAGACGCTCCATATTCATACATGAACTGGTGTAGAC
>CM042440.1:33905166-33917666 GCA_023631565.1 Gymnocephalus cernua
CATTCATATAATTATCCTGTTTACTTGTATTATTATTATTATTATATCAGATGTGTTTACTCCTTGTTGTTGTTTATATGTATGTTTGTTCTTATGCTTTGGCAACACAGAGGTATTTTTGTGTCATGCCAATAAAGCAACATGAAATAGAAAATTGAGAGAGAGAGAGAGCGCTGTTTGTTTGAGGGTATTTTGCCCTAAAGTGAATTATTTATTAGTATTTTGGTTTGAGTATATTTTGCCTCGTCTTCAGTCGTGACACCCACATCAAAATGACTCAATAATTAGAAAAATGAAACGTTGAAAGAAGTGTCAAAAGCATGAAAAACCTCAGAAAATACATTATAATTTCATGCTCTTTTTTTGACATTTTGTCGCATTTTTCCAACTGTTTTAATACTTTATCATCAGTCGTAACGTTAACACTCAACTGACACATTTGTGTGCTGTTCTAGACTTATTTTTGAGTTTTTTTTCTGACGTTTTCGCTGCTTTTTCCCACGTTTTTTTCTGACACATTTGTTTTTGTTTTTCGCTGTTTGAACTTGTTGTCTGTTGCAGTCATCGGTCGGATCTCTCCAGGAGCGAGATCAGTATCGGGGAGGAGATCGAGGAAGTTTCCATCGAGGGACCTGACAACAGTGACAAGGTGACAAAAAAAAGAAAAGATTTCCATCACAAACCCACCAGACTCCATGTAAATAATCACTACTTTTATCATCGTAAAACACACTTCATTCAAAGTGGACAGACAAAATAAAACTACCAAAAGCCGTCTTGGTTCATCTTTCCACTGTTCCAACAATCACCACTCTGGTCTGGTTGGAATAAACCCTTAATTCACCCATTTACATGTGGAGATATGCTGGCTCTATACACGCTAAAAGTAGTGATTATTTACATGGAGTCTGGCTCTATACACGCTAAAAGTAGTGATTATTTACATGGAGTCTGGCTCTATACACGCTAAAAGTAGTGATTATTTACATGGAGTCTGGCTCTATACACGCTAAAAGTAGTGATTATTTACATGGAGTCTGGCTCTATACACGCTAAAAGTAGTGATTATTTACATGGAGTCTGGCTCTATACACGCTAAAAGTAGTGATTATTTACATGGAGTCTGACTCTATACATGCTAAAAGTAGTGATTATTTACATGGAGTCTGGCTCTATACACGCTAAAAGTAGTGATTATTTACATGGAGTCTGGCTCTATACACGCTAAAAGTCCTGATTATTTACATGGAGTCTGGCTCTATACACGCTAAAAGTAGTGATTATTTACATGGAGTCTGGCTCTATACACGCTAAAAGTCCTGATTATTTACATGGTGTCTGGCTCTATACACGCTAAAAGTCCTGATTATTTACATGGAGTCTGGCTCTATACACGCTAAAAGTAGTGATTATTTACATGGAGTCTGGCTCTATACACGCTAAAAGTAGTGATTATTTACATGGAGTCTGGCTCTATACACGCTAAAAGTCCTGATTATTTACATGGAGTCTGGCTCTATACACACTAAAAGTCCTGATTATTTACATGGAGTCTGGCTCTATACACGCTAAAAGTCCTGATTATTTACATGGAGTCTGGCTCTATACACGCTAAAAGTAGTGATTATTTACATGGAGTCTGGCTCTATACACGCTAAAAGTAGTGATTATTTACATGGAGTCTGGCTCTATACACACTAAAAGTCCTGATTATTTACATGGAGTCTGGCTCTATACACGCTAAAAGTAGTGATTATTTACATGGAGTCTGGCTCTATACACGCTAAAAGTAGTGATTATTTACATGGAGTCTGGCTCTATACACACTAAAAGTCCTGATTATTTACATGGAGTCTGGCTCTATACACGCTAAAAGTAGTGATTATTTACATGGAGTCTGGCTCTATACACGCTAAAAGTCCTGATTATTTACATGGAGTCTGGCTCTATACACGCTAAAAGTCCTGATTATTTACATGGAGTCTGGCTCTATACACGCTAAAAGTAGTGATTATTTACATGGAGTCTGGCTCTATACACGCTAAAAGTAGTGATTATTTACATGGAGTCTGGCTCTATACACACTAAAAGTCCTGATTATTTACATGGAGTCTGGCTCTATACACGCTAAAAGTAGTGATTATTTACATGGAGTCTGGCTCTATACACGCTAAAAGTCCTGATTATTTACATGGAGTCTGGCTCTATACACGCTAAAAGTCCTGATTATTTACATGGAGTCTGGCTCTATACACGCTAAAAGTAGTGATTATTTACATGGAGTCTGGCTCTATACACACTAAAAGTAGTGATTATTTACATGGAGTCTGGCTCTATACACGCTAAAAGTAGTGATTATTTACATGGAGTCTGGCTCTATACACACTAAAAGTCCTGATTATTTACATGGAGTCTGGTGTAGTTTGGTTATGGTGATTTCGGGGCTGTTTGATGTTAAACTAAAAGGATCTTACTCTTTAACTAAAAGGTCTATCTCTGTAGGGATCCTTTCATAATCAGTCCCTCCAGGAAAACGTGATTATGCGATCGCAGAATTCAATGCATAATCAGCCAAAGTCCACATATTAATGCGGGGGCCGCATTTTTTCAAATACGCCGCACTTTCGCCGCATAAATTGCCGATTTCCGCGCAAAATATGCGGGGCTTGCATGATTTCATAATTCCCGCATTTTCGTTGCAAAAAAGTCACATATATCTCAGCAGAAAGATGAAAAATGTACTTCACACAAGAGCAGCCATTTTCCCCTGTTGCCATGGGAACGTTATGAGGTGACGTAATTTCACCTAGTGAGAACACGGTGTTGGGGAATCACTTTTTTTTCTCTTTTTAATCAAACCGCAGTTTTTGCAAGTTCCCGCAATTTTTGCAAGTTCCCGCATTTTGATCGCATAAAATTGCATAAATATTCCGCATATTCCATCACATTTTTTAAGAAAACGTGCCGCATAATCAAAGATTTTTGCCCGCAACAATCACAAAAAAACTCCGCGTTTTTCTGGAGGGACTGATAATGTTGTCAGACTCTTAGAATAATAATCTGAGTCTGTCAGCAGCAACAACAGAACTTTTAATGGACACTAACTGCTGCTGAACATTAGTCCTGTAGGGTCACATTACAGCCCGGTTCTGGTTTAATACTGGACCAGCTTCAGATACTGGACCAGACATAGAAACATGGAGACAGAGAGTCCAGGAATCAAAGTGACCCTTTAAACTCAGAAGTGAAGTCTATTAGTTCCCGTGTCCGTAGCGTTCTGTGTCTTTAAATGCGTCTCCTGTCTGTGTTTGTTGTGCAGTTTGATGACATCACTCAGGACCTGAGCGTCTCTCAGCTCAGCCAGAGTCACGGAGCCGACTACATGGAGGAGGTGGCCTGACCCTGCGTCCCAGCATGCACCTCTTCGTATCGCCCAGTATTTAAGTCTGTACAGTTTGAATGAGAGTAATAAAGTAGTTTGTATTGAGATGTGTGTCTGAAGGTTTTTGACATGAACGTTGAGACAAAACAAAAGCTCCAGAAAATCACCGACAGAAACGTTAAAAATAGGAGCAAAGAAATATTAAAGAGAGCGTCAAAACGCTGCAAATACACCACGACTGAAGGAGCCCACAAACACACTTCAAAAAAAAAAAAAAAAAAGATTTCGTTGCTCTTTCTGGAGTTTTGCTCTTTTTTTTTTTTCAAGGTTTTTATGGATTTATTTTTCATCTTCCTTTTTTTAAGAATGACTTCAGTGCCGTTCTTTGTTCTTTTCTCAAAGAAAAGCTGAACTCCAAGTCTTCCAGAAGACCGCTGTTCACCAGCAGCAGCAGCCATAAGCCCCGCCCACCGACTCTATACATGATGTGATTGGCCCGGCCAGAGTTTGGTTTTTCCAGCTCGCAAGCCAACAGAGAGTTCCTAGACCCCCCTGGCTGCAGATTACATTTGCTGCCACTAGGGTGCATCTAGATTCAGTCCCTCCAGAAAAACGCGATTATGCGATCGCAGAATTCAATGCATAATCAGCCAAAGTCCGCATATTTATGCGGGGGGGCGCACTTTCGCCGCATAAATTGCCGATTTCCGCGCAAAATATGCGGGGGTTGCATGATTTCATAATCCCCGCATTTTTTTTGCAAAAAAGTCACATATATCTCAGCAGGAAGATGAAAAATGTTGCGTTTACTTCACACAAGAGCAGCCATTTTCCCCTGTTGCCATGGGAACGTTATGAAGTGACGTAATTTCACCTACTGAGAACACGGTGTTGGGGAATCACTTTTTTTTCTCTTTTTCATCAAACCGCAGTTTTTCCCGCAATTTCATCGCATAAAATGGCATAAATATCCCGCATATTCCATCACATTTTTTAAGAAAACGTGCCGCATAATCAAGGATTTTTGCCCGCAACAATCACAAAAAAACTCCGCGTTTTTCTGGAGGGACTGTAGATTTCTAGGGTAGTATTTTTTGGCATTTCAATTCTGGGGTTTTGTCTCCTTTTCTGAGATTTTATGGGCAATTTTCAAACGTTTTTGTCTCCTTTTCTGGCATTTGTTTTGTGTTTTTTGTCTGTTTTTTTTAAAGGTTTTTCTGGCATTTTTTTAGCTAGCTGTCTGGATTTACCCTGCAGAGATCTGAGGAGCAGTTAACCAGAGTCCTCACAAATCAGCCGGAGGTTAGAACGCCAACACAGAGACAGAGGAAGGGGACGGACAATTTTGTCGCATTTTCCGAGGTTTTTATGGACAATTTTCCAACGTTTTTGTTTCCTTTTCCAAGTATTTGTTTGTGTTTTTTGTCTGTTGTTTAAAGGTTTTTATGGATTTTCTTTTACGTTGTTGGCGCCTTTTCTGGCTTTTTTTGTCTCCTTTTTCAAATATTTTGTTTGACTTTTTAGTCTCTCTATTTTTTAAAGGTTTTTATGGACAATTATGTTTTTGGAGTTTTTGGTGCTTTTGGAGCAGACATGTCCTAGATAGTTGGATATCTCTGTTAGTGAGATGTTGGGAAAAGCAACCCCCTGAACATTTTGAGCATTAAACACGTCATTTCCTGCATTCTGGTGAATTTTTATGTACCTATTTATACCTTTTTCTGAATCAATGTATGCTGGAAATATCTTTATGTAAAGGGAAACATACAGTAGATTATAATCCAAATATAAAAACATAATGGAATATATTGCAATAAGGCTCTCAGGCATTCTGCATTGCTTTCATCTACAACCCCAAATCAGAAAAAGTTGGGACAGAATGGAAAACACAAATAAAAAAAGAAAGTAGTGATTTCTAAATGTACTTTGACTTGTATTTCATTGCAGACAATACAACAGCACATAATTTAATGTGTTCCTCATGATTTTTATTGTTTTTGTTTCAAAAAAACAAAATTCCTATTTTGGTTCTTGCAACACATTTCAAAAAAAGTTGGAACAGTAAAGCATTTACCACTTTGTGATGTTGCCATTCCTTTTCACAACACTTAAAAGACGTGTAGGGACTGAAGACACCAAGTGATGAAGTGTTTCAGGTGTAATTTTGTCCCATTCTTGCTGCAAACAAGTCTTAAGGTGGGCAACAGTACGGGGTCTTCGTTGTCGCATTTTGCGCTTCAAAATGCGCCACACATTCTCTATTGGAGACAGGTCGGGACTGCAGGCAGGCCAGTCAAGTACCCGTATCCTCTTCCTCCGCAGCCAGGACTTTGTAATGTGTGCAGAATGTGGTTTTGCATTATCTTGTTGAAATATGCATGGACGTCCCTGGAAAAGATGTCTTCTTGAAGGCAGCATATTGTGCTCCAAAATCTCTGTGTACTTTTCAGCATTAATGGTGCCATCACAGAAGTGCAAGTTACCTTTGCCAAGGGCACTGACACAACCCCATACCATGACAGACCCTGGCTTTTGGACTTGTTGCTGGTAACAGTCTGGATGATCCTTTTCTTCTTTGGTCCGGAGCACACGGCGTCCATTTCTCCCAAAAAATACCTGAAATACTGATTCATCTGACCACAGTACACGTTTCCACTGTGTGATGGTCCATCCCAGATGCCTCCGAGCCCAGAGAAGTCGACGGTGCTTCTGGACACTGTTAACATAGGGCTTCCTTTTGGCACAGTACAGTTTTAACTGGCATTTGTGGCTGTAACTACGTATTGTGGTACTTGACAAAGGTCTGCCAAAGTAGTCCTGAGCCCATGTGGTGATATCACTTATAGATGAATGACGATTCTTGATGCAGTGCCGCCTGAGGGATCGGAGATCACGGTTGTTCAGCTTAGGCTTGCGCCCTTGTCCTTTACGCACTGAAATTCCTCCTCATTCCTTGAATCTTTTAATTATGTTATGCACTGTTGAAGGTGAAATAAGCAAATGTCTTCCTATCTTTCTTTGAGGAACATTGTTTTTAAACATTTCAATAATTTTCTCACGTATTTGTTGGCAAACTGGCGATCCTCGGCCCATCTTTGCTCCTAAAGGACTAGACCTTTCTTGGATGCTGCTTTTGTACCAAATCATAATTACAATCACCTGTTGACATCACTTGTTTCAAATCACATCATTATTTAACCAATTTACCTGATTACTAGCCCTAAATTGCTCCTGTCCCAACCTTTTTTGGAATGTGTTGCAGGTCTGAATGACAGGAAAGGATGTATATTTACAAATGAAATTAAGTTGACCAGACAAAAAACATGAAATATTTTGTGTTCACATTGTCTGCAATGAAATACAAGTCAAAGTACATTTAGAAATCACTACTTTCTTTTTTTATTTGTGTTTTCCATACTGTCCCAACTTTTTCTGATTTGGGGTTGTAGGCTATTACAAGAAAAAAGTTACAATATTTCAGAAAATAATCTACCTGCACCATAGTCTGCGGTGCATTACGTGATATATGCGGTACTGACAGACCATAGATCCCCGTCTGGGTCTCTGAATGAGTCAAAGTTTAGTGAAGTGGCTGAACGCTGCTCTACGTCGGAGGTGGAAAACCGAAACTATACGGCAGAAATAAACGGAGCTAAACCGCGACACATCTGCCGCAGCATGTCGACAGCAGAGCGCGTCCTTTATAGACCTGAAGCTGTACAGACCCCGGACGGCGCGCTGCTCATCTCTGTTTCTACAGCGAGAGTGGACACAAGGTCTGCTTCAGAGCTCCGTGTGTTGCAGGTTGACAAGTACACGTGTGGCTGAGGGGGGGGGGGGGGGGGGATTCTATTCTATTATTATTCTATTATTAGACCTAAGGGCGACACGGCGCCCCCAACACACTTGACGCCTGCAGCAGTCGCCGGTCCTGGTCCTACCTGCTGCCTTTCACCATCAGCTCATTCAGCGTCTGTCTCATCCTGTCTCTTTGTTTTTCTGTTTTCAGCTCCCGAAAGCTTTTTGGCTTTATCCATCTTTTTCGATGACAACTCACTCATACCTGCTCTCTCTGCAATCACGGCGCTCATGATACTTACCTAATATAGAAAATACACAAAAAAACAAACATTTAACACTTTTTTTTACCATCGCTTTGGCGCCCCCCATGGTGCTGCGGCCCTATGCGCCTCATATATAGCGCATACCCGCTTTTTGCACCACTGCGTAGGAGGCTTTATGAGCCACTCATGAAGCCTCATTTCTCTTTTAGATTTCTAGCTCTAAATATTTGTTGACATTTTTGATAAATTGTGACCATTCAAAGTTTGCTGAGTTAGCTATTCTTTAGTGCTTCCTGCTTGAAATGGTTTCTCACAGACTAGACACCACAAACTCGAGGAAAGAGAACTCTCTTCCTCATTCATGCACGTGTGTGTGTGTGTGTGTGTGTGTGTGTGTGTGTGTGTGTGTGTGTGTGTGCGTGCGCGTGCGTGCGTGTGTGTGCGTGTGTGTTATTCTCCGTTATATGAGCAGTGTAGGAACACCTGAAGACTGTTCAGCTGCTGAAATAAGAAAATAGTTTCAGGGGAAAACCCAGATCTCAGATCAATAATTAGATGTGTAATAAAAAGAGAAGGTGGGAGGAGACACACACACACACACACACACACACAGACACACACACACACACGCACGCACACAGAGACACACACACACACACACACACACACACACACAGACGCACACACACATAGACACACACACACACACAGACACACACGCACAGATACACACAGTCACACAGGCACAGACACACGCACACACACACACACACACACACACACACACACACACACACACACACACACACACACACACACACACACACACACACACACACACACACACACACACACAGACACACACACGCACGCACACAGAGACACACACACACACACACAGACGCACACACACACAGACACACACGCAGACGCACACACACATAGACACACACACACACAGGCACAGACACACACACACACACACACACACACACACACACACACACACACACACACACACACACACACACACACACACACACACACTTCCCTTTTATCAGCAGTCTTGTCATCATCAGCTGTGCGAGCGGAGAGGAGACCAGCAGCACGATCCAAACTTCAACCTGTGAGTTCTAACTTCACCTTGATTTCATTATTATTTTATGTTTCTTTCTCTGTTAAACCTCCGTCTCTCCACTTCCCTCTGTTCTCTCTGTTCTCTCTTTCTCTCTCTTTCTCTCTCTCTTTCTGTCTGAGAACATTTAGTTTCTTATAAAGTCTGTAAGTGTTTTAATTCAAGAGTTACACACTTAAAAATGTTGGGTTAAAAGTAACCCATTTGGTGACCCAAGGGTTGGGTTACATCAACCCAGCGCTTGGTTAATGTCGGGTTGACCCAACCGCTGGGTTATGATTTATCTAACCGCTGGGTTATGATTTATCTAACCGCTGGGTTATGATTTATCTAACCGGCTGGGTTATGATTTATCTAACCGGCTGGGTTATGATTTATCTAACCGGCTGGGTTATGATTTATCTAACCGGCTGGGTTATGATTTATCTAACCGGCTGGGTTATGATTTATCTAACCGGCTGGGTTATGATTTATCTAACCGGCTGGGTTATGATTTATCTAACCGCTGGGTTATGATTTATCTAACCGCTGGGTTATCATTTATCTAACCGGCTGGGTTATGATTTATCTAACCGGCTGGGTTATGATTTATCTAACCGGCTGGGTTATGATTTATCTAACCGGCTGGGTTATGATTTATCTAACCGGCTGGGTTATGATTTATCTAACCGCTGGGTTATGATTTATCTAACTGCTGGGTTAAAATGAACTACAATGTTGGGTAAAATCTACTAAAAGTGGGTTGGAAAAACTAATTCTGGATTACTGCATGACTCACTCAGTTAAAACGTCATTGTTTGTACATTCTTTACCTTTTCAAATATAAAAAGTATACATGCAGTGAAATTATTTTTTATAACAAATTACCTTTACCAAAGTTATATATTTAAAAGCTAAAAGGACATTTCACGTGTTCAATGTATGAAAACAGACAGTCATATGATTTCAACACAATTCATTTATTAAAAACACCATACATGTATAAAAACACTGCTACACTAACATTGAGAGTGAATTTCTTTCTCTTTCACTGTGTTTATGCAAATCCATATGCTGATGGTAAAATGAAACAATTAGTGTTGTGTTGACGTGTGTAGTAAAGACTAGAACATTCACACACAAGCAGTCGAGTAAACTATCTTTGTTTTCTCTACTTAAATAGAAGCTTTGAACACGAACATGCTGAAACCCGCCGGGCCGGGCCGGGTTCAGACAGATATTTAGACATGATGGTCGGGTCGGGCTCGGTCACATCAGCGTGATAAGACATTTGTTGTAAAATGGTGCTGCGGCTCCTTTGAAAGAGCTCATGTTCTTTCTTTCTTTCTCTCTTTATTTTGGGTAGCCCCTTGAGATGTACCATCTCATTTTCAATCACTGTTTGAAAATAACATCCATAGTCACACATGCTCAAAACATGACATCACACAATAACACATAAAAAGAAAAACATCACAAAAAAGAAAAGCCACACTAACTCAACAGGACAACATTCACAGTATGTTCCTCCCCCCAAGACCACCACCTCCCCAAGTTATACAATACATTGCATGGCTACATTGACAGTATTAAGTCCTCAAAGGCTGTTCACATAATAATAATAATAATAATAATAATAATAATAATAATAATAATAATAATAAAACAAAAAAAACAACTCAATTAAAACATGAACATGGTATCTTTAAATATAAAAATAATGCCACTTTAAATGAATGTAAAGATGTAATAGATTTCAATGACAATGGGAGGTTATTCCAGTCCATAGGAGCTTTATGACAAAATGCTCTTCTCCCAATTTCCCGATGGATTCTCGGTACAACAAAAAATGGATGGAGCAAGTGTCGTATGGGATAGACTGATACGTGTCTAACAAAATATTGTTGAAGATAAGGGGGACATTCATTTGCATAATTAATACAACTAAAAATAAACTTAAACCAGTGATACCTTCTTCTGTCTTTCGGTTGGAGCCAGTCCAATTTTTCATAGAGCGTACAATGATGTGTCATAAATTGATAACTTAAAACAAATCTACATATGGAATTAAATAAAAGATCTAAGGCATTAAGAGAAGTAACACTTGATTTATGGTAAACAATATGTATGTGTGTGTGTGTGTGTGTCTATGTGGAAGCTGGTCAGAAGAGAGATAGAGAAAGAGGAAGCAGACGTGTAGATGCGACCGGAGCAGAGTTATTCATGTTATAACGGAGCAGAGTTTGTTTGATGTGTGTGTGTATATATATATATATATATATATATATATATATATATATATATATATATATATA
Organism: Gymnocephalus cernua; assembly: GCA_023631565.1. Taxonomy (NCBI): domain Eukaryota; kingdom Metazoa; phylum Chordata; class Actinopteri; order Perciformes; family Percidae; genus Gymnocephalus; species Gymnocephalus cernua. Next base: position 33,916,042 of record CM042440.1, read on the forward strand.
TATAGATATATATATATATATATATAGATATATATACATACATACATATATATGTACAACCCCAAATCAGAAAAAGTTGGGACAGTATGGAAAACACAAAAAAAGAAAGTAGTGATTTCTAAATGTACTTTGACTTGTATTTCATTGCAGACAATACAACAGCACATAATTTAATGTGTTCCTCATGATTTTTATTGTTTTTTTTTTCAAAAAAACAAAATTCCTATTTAAAAAAGTTGGAACAGTAAAGCATTTACCACTTTGTAATGTTGCCGTTCCTTTTCACAACACTTAGAAGACGTTTAGGGACTGAAGACACCAAGTGATGAAGTGTTTCAGGTGTAATTTTGTCCCATTCTTGCTGCAAACAAGTCTTAAGGTGGGCAACAGTACGGGGTCTTCGTTGTCGCATTTTGCGCTTCAAAATGCGCCACACATTCTCTATTGGAGACAGGTCGGGACTGCAGGCAGGCCAGTCAGGTACCCGTATCCTCTTCCTCCGCAGCCAGGACTTTGTAATGTGTGCAGAATGTGGTTTTGCATTATCTTGTTGAAATATGCATGGACGTCCCTGGAAAAGATGTCTTCTTGAAGGCAGAATATTGTGCTCCAAAATCTCTATGTACTTTTCAGCATTAATGGTGCCATCAGAGAAGTGCAAGTTACCTTTGCCAAGGGCACTGACACAACCCCATACCATGACAGACCCTGGCTTTTGGACTTGTTGCTGGTAACAGTCTGGATGATCCTTTTCTTCTTTGGTCCGGAGCACACGGCGTCCATTTCTCCCAAAAAATACCTGAAATACTGATTCATCTGACCACAGTACACGTTTCCACTGTGTGATGGTCCATCCCAGATGCCTCCGAGCCCAGAGAAGTCGACGGCGCTTCTGGACACTGTTAACATAGGGCTTCCTTTTGGCACAGTACAGTTTTAACTGGCATTTGTGGATGTAACTACGTATTGTGGTACTTGACAAAGGTTTGCCAAAGTAGTCCTGAGCCCATGTGGTGATATCACTTATAGATGAATGACGATTCTTGATGCAGTGCCGCCTGAGGGATCGGAGATCACGGTTGTTCAGCTTAGGCTTGCGCCCTTGTCCTTTACGCACTGAAATTCCTCCTCATTCCTTGAATCTTTTAATTATGTTATGCACTGTTGAAGGTGAAATGAGCAAATGTCTTCCTATCTTTCTTTGAGGAACATTGTTTTTAAACATTTCAATAATTTTCTCACGTATTTGTTGGCAAACTGGCGATCCTCGGCCCATCTTTGCTCCTAAAGGACTAGACCTTTCTTGGATGCTGCTTTTGTACCAAATCATAATTACAATCACCTGTTGACATCACCTGTTTCAAATGACATCATTATTTAACCAATTTACCTGATTACTAGCCCTAAATTGCTCCTGTCCCAACCTTTTTTGGAATGTGTTGCAGGTCTGAATGACAGGAAAGGATGTATATTTACAAATGAAATTAAGTTGACCAGACAAAACATGAAATATTTTGTGTTCACATTGTCTGCAATGAAATACAAGTCAAAGTACATTTAGAAATCACTACTTTCTTTTTTATTTGTGTTTTCCATACTGTCCCAACTTTTTCTGATTTGGGGTT
>CM042440.1:33922666-34015166 GCA_023631565.1 Gymnocephalus cernua
CAAGCTCCCAGAGCTAGGTTAGTAACAAGCTCCCAGAGCTAGGTTAGTAACAAGCTCCCAGAGCTAGGTTAGTAACAAGCTCCCAGGGCTAGGTTAGTAACAAGCTCCCAGGGCTAGGTTAGTAACAAGCTCCCAGAGCTAGGTTAGTAACAAGCTCCCAGGGCTAGGTTAGTAACAAGCTCCCAGAGCTAGGTTAGTAACAAGCTCCCAGAGCTAGGTTAGTAACAAGCTCCCAGGGCTAGGTTAGTAACAAGCTCCCAGGGCTAGGTTAGTAACAAGCTCCCAGAGCTAGGTTAGTAACAAGCTCCCAGGGCTAGGTTAGTAACAAACTCCCAGGGCTAGGTTAGTAACAAGCTCCCAGAGCTAGGTTAGTAACAAGCTCCCAGGGCTAGGTTAGTAACAAGCATTCTTTTTTTGTGATTGTTGCGGGCAGAAATCCTTGATTATGTGGCACGTTTTCTTAAAAAATGCGGGGGATTATGAAATCATGCAAGCCCCGTGTATTTTGCGTGGAAATCGGCAATTTATGCGGCAAAAAGTGAAAAAATGCGGCCCCCGCATAAATATGCAGACTTTGGCTGATTATGCGTTGAATTATGTGCTCCCATAATCACGTTTTTCTGGAGGGACTGACTGTCACTATCTAATAAAGGGGTTTTCCCTTTATTAGATAGTGACAGTCAGTCCCTCCAGAAAACCCCTTTATTAGATAGTGACAGTCAGAAAAAACTGGAAGGACTGGACAGTGGATAGACATGAAAGGTGGGACAGAGATGGGGGGAGGACACGCAGCAAAGGGCAGCAGGTTGGACTGGAACTCGGGCCGCTGCAAAGGACTCATGGGACGCACGCTCTCCAGGGTGAGCTAGAGGCTGCCCCCTTATTCTGATTGATGTCTTCTTGTGTAGTGATATGCAATGACAATAAACTATCTATCTATCTAAAAGAACTTTTGAACGTACATGTTCCACCAAAACAAGAAGGGAGGACGCCAAAACGCCTCGCCAAATCCACGCATCGTAGTCCCCCACTAAGCCAGAGGAAACACTGGACGGGCTTCACAATCAAACCAGATACAGCGTACAGGAGACAGAGAGACTGGTGGGTCTCTCTCAGCATCCTGATGTGACGTCTGTCTGAGCCTGAGAACAAGAAACCACACGTTATGTATGAACCGGGTCCCTCGGCGCTTCACACTCAACTGACCTGGTTTTCTGCAGACTTCCTCTCGCAGTTCAGACGAGCCAACGAGCCAACTCTACCACAACTGGGACAGTTTCATCACTTTTTACCAGCAGAACAGCCTCCAAACCTCCTCTTACACCAGTTCATCAAACACCGCGGCATCTGGGCCACTTTCATATCATTTGAATATCTAAAGCTCATTTATATTAGGTTGTTAGTGTGTGTGTGTGTGTTTGTGCGTGTGTGTGTGTGTGTTGCAGGTGTGTGTGAGTGTGTGTGTGTGTGTGAGACATTTTTCTGACGTTTTTGCTTTTTGACATTGTTTTCCTACGTTTTTTCAACATTCTTTTATAAATTTATCTTTACATGCTATAAAATTTAATCAAAACACCCAAATTCAAAGTTCCTGTTGTACTCGGGTCAAATTTTATAGCATCTGAAGAAAAACTGATAATAGAACGTAAAGAAAACGTTAAAACACGTAGGAAGAAAATGTCAAAAAAGCAGAAAAAAGTGACAAAAATGTCGAAAAATTCTTAAAAAAGAAAGTCAAAAAAACTTGGAAGACAGTGAGAACTGGGACAGTTTCATCACTTTTTACCAGCAGAACAGCCTCCAAACCTCCTCTTACACCAGTTCATCAAACACCGCGGCATCTGGGCCACTTTCATATCCTTTGAATATCTAAAGCTCATTTATATTAGGTTGTTTTCACTCATCAGACTGACGGAGAGAGTCAGAGTGAAAGTCAGCTGTGTTTCTGTCCTGAATAAAGTTATAAAAAAATAAAGGTTCTCTGTTTAACCTCTGTGTTGGCGACCTTTCTGAGTCAAAATGTACAAAATATTTTACGTTTTGGACTTTTTCAATGTTTTTGTCACTTTTTTCTGCACTTTTTTGACATTTTTTTTTAAAGCTTTTACCATATTTTTGTCGCTTTTCCTGATGTTTTTCAACATTCTCTGTGTGTGTGTGTGTGTGTGTGTGTGTGTCTGTACGTGTCTGTCTGTCTGTGTGTGTGTGTGTGTGTGTGTGTGTGTGTGTCTGTACGTGTCTGTCTGTGTGTGTGTGTGTGTGTGTGTGTGTTCCATTATCAATTGTTCTTCAAATGCTATGAAATTGAATTAAACACCAACATGTCATGAAAGTAGTGAACTGATCATTTACATTTATACTACTTTCATTACATTTTGGTGTTTAATTAAATTTTATAGCATTCGAAGAAAATTTGATGAAAGAACTTTGAAAAAGCGCAGAAAGATATAGACAGAAACAACACAAAAGTGTTGAAAAAGACGACCAACGTTACATTACATTTTGACCCAGAACAACAGAAAGCTGCTGCAGGTCGACGGGGAGACGACACGAGGGTTAGACATCTCACCCAAAGGTCCACGTCTCATTTCCAGGTTTTTGTCGCTTTTCAACATTTCCGTTGTAGTTTTTTAGTTTTTTTTTTTTTTTTTTTTTTTTTTTTTACATTTTTGGCGTTTTTGTCCCATTTTGCCTTGCCGTTGTTGACTCATTCTTACAGGAGGAAACCAACGGGGACGCCGCGGCTCTCCACTTTCTATACTTCCAAACCTGTTTATTGCCTCTTACATTTAGTTTTTCATTCAAGGCAAGGCAGCTTTATTTGTAGAGCACTATTCAGCAACAGGGCAATTCAAAGTTCTTTACATAAAAACGATTAAAATACGAGAATAAAAGTTACAGTGCAGAATAAGAAATTAAACAATAAAGAACAGTTAAAAACAGTTAAAAATATAAAAGCAGATAAAATACGAGATTTTATGGTGCTAGTATGGGACAATGTATAAGCCGGTTATAAGGTCCCACCGGTCTCACTTTTTAATTTCTCTTTATATGCCTATATAGATTTTCATACAGTTTCAACAGTTCAATGTAAGTATAAGAAATTAACAATTATTTAGCAAAAGGCAGCATCAAAAAGAAAGGTCTTTTTTTAAAAGAACTGAGAGTTGCTGCAGACCTGCAGTTATCTGGAAGTTGGTTCCAGATATGTGGAGCAAAGAAACTAAATGCTGCTTCTCCCTGTTTAGTTCTGACCCTGGGGACAGAAAGCCGACCTGTCCCAGACCACCTGAGAGGTCTGGGGGGTTTGTAGTTTACTAGCAGACCTTGTCCCAGACCACCTGAGAGGTCTGGGTGGTTCGTAGTTTACTAGCAGGTCAGAAATGTATTTTGGACATAAACCGTTTAATGATTTATAAACTAGCAAAAGTATTTTGAAATCAACTCTCTGAGGCACAGGAAGCCAGTGTAAAGACTTCAGAACTGGAGTGATGTGATCCACTTTCTTGGTCTTAGTGAGGACTCGAGCAGCAGCGTTCTGAATCAGCTGCAGCTGTCTGATTGATTTTTTAGGGAGACCTGTAAAGACACTGTTACAGTAGTCCAGTCTACTGAAGATAAAAGCATGGACAAGTTTTTCCAAGTCCTGCTGAGACATAAGTCCCTTAACCCTTGATATATTCTTAAGGTGGTAATAGGATGACTTTGTAATTGTCTTAATGTGGCTGTTAAAATTCAGGTCTGAGTCCATAATTACACCAAGATTTCTGGCTTTGTCTGTTGTTTTTAACATTGTCGTTTGAAGCTGAGCGCTGACTTTTAATCGTTCCTCTTTTGCTCCAAAAACAACCACCTCAGTTTTTTCTTCATTTAATTTAAGAAAGTTCTGGCACATCCAGTCGTTAATTTGTTCAATGCACTTAGTCAGTGTTTGTATAGGACTATAGTCTCCTGGCGATAAGGTTATGTAAATTTGTGTGTCGTCCGCATAACTGTGGTAACATATTTTGTTGTTTTCCATAATCTGAGCCAGTGGAAGCATGTAGATGTTAAACAGAAGAGGCCCCAGAACGGAGCCTTGGGGAACTCCGCACGTCATATTTGTATGCTCAGATGTATAATTACCTATAGATACAAAGTAGTCCCTATTCTTTAAATAGGATTTAAACCAGTTTAGGACTGAGCCAGAAAGGCCAACCCAGTTTTCTAATCGGTGTAGTAATATGTCATGGTCGACCGTGTCAAATGCAGCACTGAGATCAAGTAATACTAAGACTGCAGTTTTGCCACTATCTGTGTTTAAGTGGATATCATTAAATACTTTAACAAGAGCTGTCTCAGTGCTGTGGTGTGGTCGAAAACCTGACTGGAAGGCATCAAAACCATTGTTTAGTGACAAGAAAAGGTTGAGTTGTTGAAAAAACGCTTTTTCAATGATTTTACTTAAGAATGGAAGGTTAGATATCGGCCTATAGTTGCTCAGTAATGCCGTGTCTAGATTGTTCTTTTTTAAAAGTGGCTTGATGACTGCAGTTTTCAGGGCCTTTGGGAAGATACCTGAGAATAGAGACGTGTTTACAATCTGTAAAAGATCAGAAGACATACAATTTGAAACATTTTTTAAAAGGCCTGTTGGTAGAATATCAAGGCAACAGGAGGAGGTTTTCAGATGTTGTATAATGTCCTCCAGGTCTTTATGGTTGATCATATGATCAGAACATTTGAACAAACGTGTAGACTATGGATCACAGGATAAAATAAATGAAAACTTCACGAGGGTTGACAACGTTTATGGGAAAGACAATCAAAGACAATAAAAGATAGTTTCTCTGAGAAAAAATTCTCCACAGATTTTGTTGCTTTTTCAAGTTTTTTATCAATTTTTTTTGTCCTTTTTTCAATGTTTTTGTCGCTTTCTGTCACTTTTTTCAATGTTTTTTTCTGACTTTTCTGTCACTGTTTTTCAAGGTTTTTTTCCGACTCAATGTTTTTGTCGCTTTCTTCCATCCTCGCTGCACAGTTTGATATTTCTCTCTGTTTACAGTGGAAGAAGATGGAGCACCAATTACAAGACTATGACTTCAATTATACTGACTATGACTTCAATTATACCGACTCCCTGATTGAACCTTGTGGCTTCCAGAACAACCACAGCGTTGAGCTGGTCGTCGGCCCATACGTGCACTCCATCATCTGCATCCTAGGCTTCGTGGGGAACAGCCTGGTGATCGTCACATACGCCTTCTACAAGCGGACCAAGTCCATGACGGACGTGTACCTGCTGAACGTGGCCATCGCCGACCTACTCTTCGTGGCGTCGCTGCCTCTTATCGTGTACAACGAGCTGTCAGCGTGGCCGATGGGGCAGCTGGCGTGCAAGCTGCTGCGTGGCTCCTACAGTGTGAACCTGTACAGCGGCATGCTGCTGCTCGCCTGCATCAGCACCGACCGATACATCGCCATTGTGCAGGCCCGCCGCAGCTTCAGACTGCGCTCGCTGGCCCACAGCCGCGTCATCTGCACCATCGTGTGGGCATCAGCCGTACTGCTGTCTGTCCCGGACTTTTACTTCTACCACTGGTACGAGCCATCCCACAGCATGCACATGTTCATAGACGAAGAATCGATGAATGTCTCCACACCTCCGCTGTACGTCTGCGAGTTCAAGTGAGTAGATCTGACATAATATAGGCATGTATAAGCTTTAGCTTCAGCCTAATCCTTTCAGTCACTATTTACTGTTTGAGTTAACACTGTGATGGGAGTGTGCCTATGGTGCCATAGCCCAATGGTCCCAGAAATGTGGGAACATAGGGCCTAATTTTAAGAAAGATCTTAGAAATGTGGGAACATAGGGCTGTGGGAACATAGGGCTGTAGGAACATAGGGCTGTAGGAACATAGGAACATAGGGTTGTGGGAACATAGGGCTGTAAGAACATAGGGCTGTGGGAACATAGGGTGGTGGAACATAGGGCTGTAGGAACATAGGGCTGTGGGAACATAGGGCTGTAGGAACATAGGGCTGTGGGAACATAGGGCTGTAGGAACATAGGGCTGTGTGAACATAGGGCTGTCGGAACATAGGAACATAGGGTTGTGGGAACATAGAGCTGTAGGAACATAGGGCTGTGGGAACATAGGGTGGTGGAACATAGAGCTGTGGGAACATAGGGCTGTAGGAACATAGGAACATAGGGCTGTGGGAACATAGGGCTGTAGGAACATAGAGCTGTGGGAACATAGGGCTGTAGGAACATAGAGCTGTGGGAACATAGAGCTGTGGGAACATAGGGCTGTGGGAACATAGCGCTGTGGGAACATGGGGCTGTAGGAACATAGAGCTGTGGGAACATAGGGCTGTGGGAACATAGGGCTGTGGGAACATAGCGCTGTGGGAACATGGGGCTGTAGGAACATAGAGCTGTGGGAACATAGGGCTGTGGGAACATAGGGCTGTGGGAACATAGGGCTGTGCCAAGGTCGGGGCCTCTGTGTAGTGCAACTTCCTCTTCTATTCTCTTAACTTTAACAGTTAAGAGTTTTTCTGCTTATCGATCTGATACACAATGCCCCTTCTGTTCATAAGCGTTCACCCGGAATACAGCCACTTCCTCAATGACTGCACACAGCCCTGTTGTAACACAATGCAATTGTAACTGTCAGCTACTTTTATTCTAAAGTAGATCTAATTGATACTAACAAAGGACAGGCATATCTACACAAACATCCGTAGAAATACGGGCTGATATTCTGTGTTGATATGAAGGCATTTTCTGTAATGATTTCTCATGGGAGTTTTTCTGTACTTTGATTTTTGGATTAACAGAAACGTCCATTAACCCTTCTGTTGTCTTTGGGTCGTTTTCAAAGATTCTATAACAGAAATTTGGACTTCTTTCAACCTAATTGACCAAAAATAACTCAGATGGATGATTCCGTAAAATGTTCTTAGGATCAGCTCGGTACTTTCATTGACTTTTGGTTGTTTTATTAAATTTTATAGTATTATCCTGACTAAACTGACAGTCTGTCTGACAGACTATCCATGAAATTATCTATAAACTGCCTGTGACTTATGAGTCCAAATAATTCATAATTCCTGCTAATACAATTTCATGTGAATGAGGGTTTATTGACCATAAATTGCAACAAAAAAGAGTGTAAAAGTAGAGGTAATAAGTTGGTGTTAGCGGTGTATATAGTTCTACTTGGTGGTAGTAAAAAAAAAAAAAAAAACGGCGAAAACGTCAAAAAGTGTTCCAAAACGTACTTAAAAAAAATATGTCGGATAAAGCGACAAAAACGGCAATTTTCACGCGACACACAAGCATGTTGGAAGTGTTTCTAGGCAACATAGAATAGGAATTTTGACACAAATACATTTAATAAATGACATGTTGATCTTTGAAAGTCTTGAGGTTTTGACATAAATGCAGATATAAATATAATTTAAAACAATAACATGGACTTTATTATCTCAGGAAAGGGAATTGAAATATACATATATTTCGAAATGTGTGCAAACAAATGTATTGTGTACAAACACAAAAATATTGACAAAATAAAGTTGAAGAACATGCTATTATTTCATTTTATCAATGGGAAACATCCATGTGTCCAGACAAGGCTAGCAGCAGCAGCGCCGCGTCAGACACGTTTCTGGTGTGCAAAGACATAGAAAACGCCACGCAGCCGCCACGCAACTGACACGCCACGTTCACGCCACACTCACGCCACGCAGCCAGTGTGCAGCAGCCCTAAGACTGTAGCAGTAGCTTAGGATAGCGTAATCCTTTCAGTCACTATTTACTGTTTGAGTTTACACTGTGATATGTATGAAATTATTGTTTTTATGATAACTGAATAAACTACTACTACTAATACTAGGTTCACAGACAACACCACAGCATTGAATACCAAGATGGCGGTGCCCAGCACCCAGCTGGCCGTGGGCTTCATCCTGCCGCTGCTCATCATGGTCTTCTGCTACACCGCCATCATCGTTACCCTGCTGAAAGCCAGAAACTTCCAGCGGCACAAAGCAGTGCGGGTGGTGCTGGCCGTGGTGGCGGTGTTCATCGTTTGCCACCTGCCGTACAACATCACGCTGCTCTATGAAATCGCCAACATGTTCGAGCTGCAGTCGTGTACCGACTCGGACATCCTGCAAGTGGCCAAGACAGTGACGCAGACCGTCGCCTACCTGCACTGCTGCCTGAACCCGGTGCTGTACGCCTTCGTTGGCGTGAAGTTCAGGGACCACTTCAGGAGGATCGTCCAGGACCTGTGGTGTCTGGGGAAGAAATACATCACCCCTCGACGTTTCTCCAGGGTAACCTCCGAGATGTACGTGTCCACCCGCCGCTCGGTGGACGGATCCAGTGAAAACGGCTCATCTTTTACCATGTGAGGATGCCCGGCGGGTTCATGTGTGGACCAGTAACATCCCTCCTAGACCCAAAGATCCAGAAACTTCCATCCTAGACCCAAAGATCAGGAACTTCCCTCCTAGACCCAAAGATACAGTAACTTCCCTCCTAGACCTTAAGATACAGTAACTTCCCTCCTAGACCCAAAGATCCAGAAACTTCCCTCCTAGACCCAAAGATCAGAAACTTCCCTCCTAGTCCCAAAGATCCAGGAACTTTCCTCCTAGACCTAAAGATCAGGAACTTCCCTGCCAGACCCAAAGATACAGTAACTTCCCTCCTAGACCTAAATATCAGGAACTTCCCTCCTAGACCTAAAGATCAGGAACTTCCCTGCCAGACCCAAAGATACAGTAACTTCCCTCCTAGACCCAAAGATCAGAAACTTCCCTCCTAGTCCCAAAGATCCAGGAACTTTCCTCCTAGACCTAAAGATCAGGAACTTCCCTGCCAGACCCAAAGATACAGTAACTTCCCTCCTAGACCTAAAGATCAGGAACTTCCCTGCCAGACCCAAAGATACAGTAACTTCCTTCCTAGATCCAAAGATCAGAACCTTCCCTCCTAGACCCCTCCTAGACCCAAAGATCGAGTAACTTCCCTCCTAGACCCAAAGATCCAGAAACTTCCATCCTAGACCCAAAGATACAGTAACTTCCCTCCTAGACCCAAAGATCCAGAAACTTCCCTCCTAGACCCAAAGATCCAGAAACTTCCCTCCTAGACCCAAAGATACAGTAACTTCCCTCCTAGACCTAAATATCAGGAACTTCCCTCCTAGACCTAAATATTAGGAACTTTCCTGCCAGACCCAAAGATACAGTAACTTCCCTCCTAGACCCAAAGATCAGAAACTTCCCTCCTAGTCCCAAAGATCCAGGAACTTTCCTCCTAGACCTAAAGATCAGGAACTTCCCTGCCAGACCCAAAGATACAGTAACTTCCCTCCTAGACCTAAAGATCAGGAACTTCCCTGCCAGACCCAAAGATACAGTAACTTCCTTCCTAGCTCCAAAGATCAGAACCTTCCCTCCTAGACCCCTCCTAGACCCAAAGATCCAGTAACTTCCCTCCTAGACCCAAAGATCCAGAAACTTCCATCCTAGACCCAAAGATACAGTAACTTCCCTCCTAGACCCAAAGATCCAGAAACTTCCCTCCTAGACCCAAAGATCCAGAAACTTCCATCCTAGACCCAAAGATACAGTAACTTCCCTCCTAGACCAAAAGATCCAGAAACTTCCCTCCTAGACCCAAAGATCCAGAAACTTCCCTCCTAGACCCAAAGATCCAGAAACTTCCCTGCCAGACCCAAAGATACAGTAACTTCCCTCCTAGACCTAAAGATCAGGAACTTCCCTGCCAGACCCAAAGATACAGTAACTTCCTTCCTAGATCCAAAGATCAGAACCTTCCCTCCTAGACCCAAAGATCAGGAGCTTTTCTCCCAAAGATCTCCGGAAAAGCCTGCTGGTCTCTGGAAATGTAAAACTGACTCAAGTCTGTAAATAATTTGTGTAATGTGTTGCTTTAAGCTGTAGGTGTGACAACATAAATCTGGTGGTTTTAAGATGATTTAACATGTAAGAAAAGAGACCAAAACTTGCACAAATTCAAATAATTTAGAGACTTTGTTTTATGCTGCGTTCCAGGCAACCCGTAGCCCGTGTTTTCACAACCTTCTACCTGTGAAAGTGCCTGGAACGCCAGTCCAACCCGTAACTTACTACCCGTGAACTCGTATCAGATCGTTGTTCTCCCAGTTACAGTTTTTGACGCCACACACACATAAACAACAATGGCGACCCCTGATGATGCTGTACAGACGCCGGTGGTTAGCGGTGAGAAATAGAAATAAATAAACATAAATAGGCAACATAAAGTAATTCCGCACATTGTAATCAAAACAATACACATACGATTGTGTACTACTACAGGTTTATTAAATGAAGCCCAAAAATGTCGCTGACTAGAAATTGCTAGTGTCAGCTAATGCTAGCTAACGCTAGCTAACGTTAACGTTAGGTAGCCACTAGCTAACGTTACGGTTAGCTAATATTAACGTTAGCTAGTGTACCTGAACCCTGCCAATGGCACAATGTTTAGCTAGCCAAATTTGACGGTGTGCCAAATGTTATTATTTTTATCATCAGATGCACAAATTTGCTGTACATAAACGTATCTAAACCGACTTTCACTCAATCACAGTTTATCTGGATGATGACATGCTGGAACGCTACCAAGTCGTGACTTGAAGTCGTAATTTACGGGCTAAAAATTGTGTCTGGAACGCAGCATTAGTTTCTTGCCAAAGTCATAAGCTCCGAACATGGAGCTGGTTTATCTGCAGTGGCCTTTGTCTGTTTTAACTTAAGACGTCCAGGATACACACACACACACACACACACACACACACACACACACACACACACACACACACACACACACACACACACACACACACACACACACACACACTAGCTGTAGATAGGTGGGGTCTCCCCTAGCTGTAGATAGGTGGGGTCTCCTCTAGCTGTAGATAGGTGGGGTCTCCTCTAGCTGTAGATAGGTGGGGTCTCCTCTAGCTGTAGGTAGGTGGGGTCTCCTCTAGCTGTAGATAGGTGGGGTCTCCTCTAGCTGTAGATAGGTGGGGTCTCCTCTAGCTGTAGATAGGTGGGGTCTCCTCTAGCTGTAGATAGGTGGGGTCTCCTCTAGCTGTAGATAGGTGGGGTCTCCTCTAGCTGTAGATAGGTGGGGTCTCCTCTAGCTGTAGATAGGTGGGGTCTCCTCTAGCTGTAGGTAGGTGGGGTCTCCTCTAGCTGTAGATAGGTGGGGTCTCCTCTAGCTGTAGATAGGTGGGGTCTCCTCTAGCTGTAGATAGGTGGGGTCTCCTCTAGCTGTAGATAGGTGGGGTCTCCTCTAGCTGTAGATAGGTGGGGTCTCCTCTAGCTGTAGGTAGGTGGGGTCTCCTCTAGCTGTAGGTAGGTGGGGTCTCCTCTAGCTGTAGATAGGTGGGGTCTCCTCTAGCTGTAGATAGGTGGGGTCTCCTCTAGCTGTAGATAGGTGGGGTCTCCTCTAGCTGTAGATAGGTGGGGTCTCCTCTAGCTGTAGATAGGTGGGGTCTCCTCTAGTTGTAGATAGGTGGGGTCTCCTCTAGCTGTAGATAGGTGGGGTCTCCTCTAGCTGTAGATAGGTGGGGTCTCCTCTAGCTGTAGATAGGTGGGGTCTCCTCTAGCTGTAGATAGGTGGGGTCTCCTCTAGTTGTAGATAGGTGGGGTCTCCTCTAGCTGTAGATAGGTGGGGTCTCCTCTAGTTGTAGATAGGTGGGGTCTCCTCTAGCTGTAGATAGGTGGGGTCTCCTCTAGCTGTAGATAGGTGGGGTCTCCTCTAGCTGTAGATAGGTGGGGTCTCCTCTAGCTGTAGATAGGTGGGGTCTCTTCTAGCTGTAGATAGGTGGGGTCTCCTCTAGCTGTAGATAGGTGGGGTCTCCTCTAGCTGTAGATAGGTGGGGTCTCCTCTAGCTGTAGATAGGTGGGGTCTCCTCTAGCTGTAGATAGGTGGGGTCTCCTCTAGCTGTAGGTAGGTGGGGTCTCCTCTAGCTGTAGGTAGGTGGGGTCTCCTCTAGCTGTAGATAGGTGGGGTCTCCTCTAGCTGTAGATAGGTGGGGTCTCCTCTAGCTGTAGATAGGTGAGGTCTCCTCTAGCTGGAGATAGGTGGGGTCTCCTCTAGCTGTAGATAGGTGGGGTCTCCTCTAGCTGTAGATAGGTGAGGTCTCCTCTAGCTGTAGATAGGTGGGGTCTCCTCTAGCTGTAGATAGGTGGGGTCTCCTCTAGCTGTAGATAGGTGGGGTCTCCTCTAGCTGTAGATAGGTGGGGTCTCCTCTAGCTGTAGATAGGTGGGGTCTCCTCTAGCTGTAGATAGGTGAGGTCTCCTCTAGCTGTAGATAGGTGGGGTCTCCTCTAGTTGTAGATAGGTGGGGTCTCCTCTAGCTGTAGATAGGTGGGGTCTCCTCTAGCTGTAGATAGGTGGGGTCTCCTCTAGCTGTAGATAGGTGGGGTCTCCTCTAGCTGTAGATAGGTGGGGTCTCTTCTAGCTGTAGATAGGTGGGGTCTCCTCTAGCTGTAGATAGGTGGGGTCTCCTCTAGCTGTAGATAGGTGGGGTCTCCCCTAGCTGTAGATAGGTGTGGTCTCCTCTAGCTGTAGATAGGTGGGGTCTCCCCTAGCTGTAGATAGGTGGGGTCTCCTCTAGCTGTAGATAGGTGGGGTCTCCCCTAGCTGTACCTCCAGGATTAAATACTGCTGATAAGTTTTCACTGAAGGAGTCAGTCAGCTTTGGATTTAATTCAGACGTTTAAATGTCAGAGTGAACTCTCTGTACCCTCTGGTGACGACTCAAAATGTTCAGATTCTATCTTATGATCTTCCTGTCATCATCCTCTTCATTTAATTCAGACTTTTAAATGTCAGAGTGAACTCTCTGTACCCTCCAACTGTTCAGATTCTATCTTATGATCTTCCTGTCATCATCCTCATTTAATTCAGACTTTGTGTCCTGTAACATTTGAGTTCTGTCACTGTATTTTTTTATAACATTGAAAGCAAAGTAAAAACCTATGAATGTATTTCTTCCGTTAATTTGTACTGTGATGATATTATGAATAAATGATTGTTGTAATACAGGACGTTTTTTTTTCTGTTTCCAAAACTAACAAATGGTAAACTGTCTCTAAACTCTAAAGTTGTAATTCTGCGTGTCAACACTAGATGACAGCATCCACAAAGATTTACTGTTATGAAGATGTCACACACACACACACACACACACACACACACACACACACACACACACACACACACACACACACACACACACACACACACACACACACACACACACACACACACATTTGATTTATGGTTCTGTGGAGGCTCCACGCAGAACTTTCTCTCTAGCTTACGTAAGTGGCCTGAAGATTATACTTCCCTCCTATGTTGGTGTGTGTGTGTGTGTGTGTGTGTGTGTGTGTGTGTGTGTGTGTGTGTGTGTGTGTGTGTGCGTGCGTGTGTCTGTGTGTGTGTGTGCGTGTGTCTGTGTGTGAGTGTGTGTGTGTGTGTGTCTGTGTCTGTGTGTGAGTGTGTGTGTGTGTGTGTCTGTGTGTGTGTGTGTGTGTGTGTGCGTGTGTGTGTGTGCGTGTGTCTGTGTGTGAGTGTGTGTGTGTGTGTGTCTGTGTGAAATCTGGAGGAGGAGAAGCTAACCCTCTCCTTGATGTCATGTTGTTTATGGAGAAGGAGAACCAGGAAATGAGTCAGGGGGAAAATGCAACGCTACCAAGCCACGGCCTAGAGACGTGTGGTTACATTTTTCGAGAGGTTACGTCAGGCTACAGCGTAGAGTCACTATCTCCACGTAGCCACGGCGTAGATTTGACGCAGCACCATAAATCATGCTTTACCCATAGCCAGTTAAAGAAATGGACCAACAGATCCCGTTGCTCTGGACGGAGACCAGTGAAGTCTATTAGAAGCACTTCCCCGGTGATGGCCGAGCGTTACTGCGCAGCCTCAAACTGAGCTTGATGACGTAGATGTGACGTGAGCAACGTGTCTGAACGTTGTAAGTCTTCTGGTAGCTGTGCCAAGAGAAATCTCAATCATTCCCAATCTATCAGAGACGGAGAGCGTGAGTAGGAGCTGTCCATCGCCTGTATAATTTCCCCATCCACCGTGAATATAGGTTTACCTCGTTACCCTTCATTATTTAACAACATATACTTATCTTAAAATATCTTAGTTGTTCGTGGATAAATGTTCATATGAATTAATGACACATACCGAAGTATTTCCAATCCATCAAAATGTTGCTGAAATATTTTGTTCCGTTGCGTTCATGGACTCTCTATGGGCTTCTCCCTTGACTGTATGAGCCCCCCCCCCCCCCCCCCCCCCATTGCCTGCCAGCTTCTCCTGTACTGTACGGTAATTCCTCTACTATGAGACAGTAAGTCTCGTGGTTATGACCCAACCGTTAGCCTATTTTTATAAAAACGTCTGCTACGGAGCCATAACGTGAGGTACAAGGTAACGGAGCCTTTTATACATTGTGGTGTTTCTTTAGAAATAAACAACGGACAAATAAAGTCTTTAAACGCTTCAGATGTAAAGTTATTGGCTGTCAAAGTGACGCCAAAATGAATGGCAGTCAATACGATGCTAAGGGGGGGTGATAGCTTATTAGCATTAAAATGGCGCCATAGGAAGTACACTTCCTGGATGCTCGCTGACCCCCTTGGCTTTACCAGGACATTTGGCGCTCTAATATTTCCTCACCTTACTTCCTGCTTTGCTCCCGTCAGAACTACTACGGCCACTAGAGGGCGCCACCACTACAAACCTAAATATAGGTCAGAATGATGCTGGAATAAACCACTCATGGGGGAGTTTTTCAGGGGAGGACAGACTCATTTTGTGC
Organism: Gymnocephalus cernua; assembly: GCA_023631565.1. Lineage (NCBI taxonomy): Eukaryota > Metazoa > Chordata > Actinopteri > Perciformes > Percidae > Gymnocephalus > Gymnocephalus cernua. Next base: position 33,937,567 of record CM042440.1, read on the forward strand.
CAAGGTGCAGTCTGAACAGGTGAGTTAATTTTAAATTCTGTACAATATATCCAAAAGCTGAATACAGGTGAAGAGTTGTGTTGTTTCTCCAAGTAAAGAAGAAAGATTTTATGAGCTTTGAGTGTCAAGTTTTCAGCTGTTTCTGTGAGAACTGAGAGCATCTGGGGAGAAACCTCACCCTGCTGTTCAAAGCTGCTTGGATTCAATTTGCAGGCAAAGATAATGTTGTTTCTGTGTTTGATTTGATTCTGCAGGAAACAGGATGTTGGGGGAGGATTTCAATGTGACGAGGAACTTTTTGTCTGCTCATGCTGCTCAGAAGTAATATATATTTTTTTATTTTTAAATAAACAGCTCCTGTAAACAATCATGTGATAATCTGTGTTGTCGGGTGTAGATGTTTGTTGGCTTAATCACCAAACCCACCAGACTCCATGTAAATAATCAGGACTTTTAGCGTGTATAGAGCCAGACTCCATGTAAATAATCAGGACTTTTAGCGTGTATAGAGCCAGACTCCATGTAAATAATCACTACTTTTAGCGTGTATAGAGCCAGACTCCATGTAAATAATCACTACTTTTAGTGTGTATAGAGCCAGACTCCATGTAAATAATCACTACTTTTAGCGTGTATAGAGCCAGACTCCATGTAAATAATCACTACTTTTAGCGTGTATAGAGCCAGACTCCATGTAAATAATCACTACTTTTAGCGTATATAGAGCCAGCATATCTCCACATGTAAATGGGTGAATTAAGGGTTTATTCCAACCAGACCAGAGTGGTGATTGTTGGAACAGTGGAAAGATGAACCAAGACGGACTTTGGTAGTTTTATTTAGTTTCTGGCTACTTTGAATGAAGTGTGTTTTACGATGATAAAAGTCCTGATTATTTACATGGAGTCTGGTGGAGATTGGTGATCACACCAAGAACTGTCCACAGAAGCTTTTGTTGATGAAGCTGCTGCAGAAAGACAACAGATTGACTGTGTGTCTGTGTGTGTGTATGTGCGTGTGTCTGTGTGCCTACAGTATGTATGTGCGTGTGTCTGTATGTGTGTGTGTGTGTGTGTGTGTGTCTGTGTGTGTGTCTGTGTGTGTATGCATGTCTCTGTGTGTGTGTGTTTGTGTGTGCGTGTCTGTGCGTGTGTGTGTGTGTGCATCTGTGTATGTGTGTGTGTGTGTGTGTGTGTCTCTGTGTGTCTCTGTGTGTGCCTGTTTACTAAGCATAAACTAAAAAATGATCACCCAGTTCTACCTATTACCACTATAGTTTTATTTGTGGTCAATGAACCTCATTTATGGGACAGTAACCCTAATTTCTGAGTTCAAACTCCAGAAATTATTTTGACTGATAGTTCAGATCTGAGGAACAATTAAACTCTGACAGATGTTCTGCAAAGACTTTTACTTGATGATTGATTTCATCAGATAATACTCACATTGCTACTACTTCAGAAAATCGTCTTTTTCTCACAGAAACACAGAGACCTTCCTGTTGTATGTAACACCCAGAAGTCTGTGCATGACGCATCGTTTTATTGGCTGTCATGCAGCGACAAAGATCCACTTGTGAGTCTGGTTCATGTGACAGACAGATGTTTCCTCTGTTAGTCACCGTGCAGTACATCCAATGGCGTAAGTTTGGGTTCAACATCAGGGTTGAGGTCTCCAACTATCTAGGAACGTCCTGGGACAATAAGTGACAATAACAATTACATCTAAGAAATTATTAAAGGGATACGCCAGCGTTTGTTGAAATAGGGCTTATCACGGTCTCCTCTAGCTGTAGATAGGTGGGGTCTCCTCTAGCTGTAGATAGGTGGGGTCTCCTCTAGCTGTAGATAGGTGGGGTCTCCTCTAGCTGTAGATAGGTGGGGTCTCCTCTAGCTGTAGATAGGTGGGGTCTCCTCTAGCTGTAGATAGGTGGGGTCTCCTCTAGCTGTAGATAGGTGGGGTCTCCTCTAGCTGTAGATAGGTGGGGTCTCCTCTAGCTGTAGATAGGTGGGGTCTCCTCTAGCTGTAGATAGGTGGGGTCTCCTCTAGCTGTAGATAGGTGGGGTCTCCTCTAGCTGTAGATAGGTGGGGTCTCCTCTAGCTGTAGATAGGTGGGGTCTCCCCTAGCTGTAGATAGGTGGGGTCTCCTCTAGCTGTAGATAGGTGGGGTCTCCTCTAGCTGTAGATAGGTGGGGTCTCCTCTAGCTGTAGATAGGTGGGGTCTCCTCTAGCTGTAGATAGGTGGGGTCTCCTCTAGCTGTAGATAGGTGGGGTCTCCTCTAGCTGGAGATAGGTGGGGTCTCCTCTAGCTGTAGATAGGTGGGGTCTCCTCTAGCTGTAGATAGGTGGGGTCTCTTCTAGCTGTAGATAGGTGGGGTCTCCTCTAGCTGTAGATAGGTGGGGTCTCCTCTAGCTGTAGATAGGTGGGGTCTCCCCTAGCTGTAGATAGGTGAGGTCTCCTCTAGCTGTAGATAGGTGGGGTCTCCTCTAGCTGTAGATAGGTGGGGTCTCCTCTAGCTGTAGATAGGTGGGGTCTCCTCTAGCTGTAGATAGGTGGGGTCTCCTCTAGCTGGAGATAGGTGGGGTCTCCTCTAGCTGGAGAAAGGTGGGGTCTCCTCTAGCTGTAGATAGACAACAGTAGAGAGTAGTATGTAGAGAGACAGCAGTAGAGAGTAGTATGTAGAGAGACAACAGTAGAGAGTAGTATGTAGAGAGACAGCAGTAGAGAGTAGTATGTAGAGAGACAGTAGTAGAGAGTAGTATGTAGAGAGACAGCAGTAGAGAGTAGTATTAAGAGAGACATCAGTAGAGAGTAGTATGTAGAGAGACAACAGTAGAGAGTAGTATGTAGAGAGACAGCAGTAGAGAGTAGTATGTAGAGAGACAACAGTAGAGAGTAGTATGTAGAGAGACAACAGTAGAGAGTAGTATGTAGAGAGACAGCAGTAGAGAGTAGTATGTAGAGAGACAGCAGTAGAGAGTAGTATGTAGAGAGACAACAGTAGAGAGTAGTATGTAGAGAGACAGCAGTAGAGAGTAGTATGTAGAGAGACAGTAGTAGAGAGTAGTATGTAGAGAGACAGCAGTAGAGAGTAGTATTAAGAGAGACATCAGTAGAGAGTAGTATGTAGAGAGACAACAGTAGAGAGTAGTATGTAGAGAGACAGCAGTAGAGAGTAGTATGTAGAGAGACAACAGTAGAGAGTAGTATGTAGAGAGACAACAGTAGAGAGTAGTATGTAGAGAGACAGCAGTAGAGAGTAGTATGTAGAGAGACGACAGTAGAGAGTAGTATGTAGAGAGACAACAGTAGAGAGTAGTATGTAGAGAGACAGCAGTAGAGAGTAGTATGTAGAGAGACAGTAGTAGAGAGTAGTATGTAGAGAGACAGCAGTAGAGAGTAGTATTAAGAGAGACATCAGTAGAGAGTAGTATGTAGAGAGACAGCAGTAGAGAGTAGTATGTAGAGAGACAGCAGTAGAGAGTAGTATGTAGAGAGACAACAGTAGAGAGTAGTATGTAGAGAGACAGCAGTAGAGAGTAGTATGAAGAGAGACAACAGTAGAGAGTAGTATGTAGAGAGACAACAGTAGAGAGTAGTATGTAGAGAGACAGCAGTAGAGAGTAGTATGTAGAGAGACGACAGTAGAGAGTAGTATGTAGAGAGACAACAGTAGAGAGTAGTATGTAGAGAGACAGCAGTAGAGAGTAGTATGTAGAGAGACAGCAGTAAAGAGTAGTATGTAGAGAGACAACAGTAGAGAGTAGTATGTAGAGAGACAACAGTAGAGAGTAGTATGTAGAGAGACAACAGTAGAGAGTAGTATGTAGAGAGACAACAGTAGAGAGTAGTATGTAGAGAGACAACAGTAGAGAGTAGTATGTAGAGACAGCAGTAGAGAGTAGTATGTAGAGAGACAGCAGTAGAGAGTAGTATGTAGAGAGACAACAGTAGAGAGTAGTATGTAGAGAGACAACAGTAGAGAGTAGTATGAAGAGAGACAGCAGTAGAGAGTAGTATGAAGAGAGACGGCAGTAGAGAGCAGTATGTAGAGAGACAGTAGTAGAGAGTAGTATTAAGAGAGACAACAGTAGAGAGTAGTATGTAGAGAGACAACAGTAGAGAGTAGTATGTAGAGAGACAGCAGTAGAGAGTAGTATGTAGAGAGACAACAGTAGAGAGTAGTATGTAGAGAGACAACAGTAGAGAGTAGTATGTAGAGAGACAACAGTAGAGAGTAGTATGAAGAGAGACAGCAGTAGAGAGTAGTATGTAGAGAGACAGCAGTAGAGAGTAGTATGTAGAGAGACAGCAGTAGAGAGTAGTATGTAGAGAGACAGCAGTAGAGAGTAGTATGTAGAGAGACAGTAGTAGAGAGTAGTATGTAGAGAGACAGCAGTAGAGAGTAGTATTAAGAGAGACATCAGTAGAGAGTAGTATGTAGAGAGACAACAGTAGAGAGTAGTATGTAGAGAGACAGCAGTAGAGAGTAGTATGTAGAGAGACAACAGTAGAGAGTAGTATGTAGAGAGACAACAGTAGAGAGTAGTATGTAGAGAGACTGCAGTAGAGAGTAGTATGAAGAGAGACAACAGTAGAGAGTAGTATGTAGAGAGACAACAGTAGAGAGTAGTATGTAGAGAGACAACAGTAGAGAGTAGTATGTAGAGAGACAACAGTAGAGAGTAGTATGTAGAGAGACAACAGTAGAGAGTAGTATGTAGAGACAGCAGTAGAGAGTAGTATGTAGAGAGACAGTAGTAGAGAGTAGTATGTAGAGAGACAGCAGTAGAGAGTAGTATGAAGAGAGACGGCAGTAGAGAGCAGTATGTAGAGAGACAGTAGTAGAGAGTAGTATTAAGAGAGACAACAGTAGAGAGTAGTATGTAGAGAGACAACAGTAGAGAGTAGTATGTAGAGAGACAGCAGTAGAGAGTAGTATGTAGAGAGACAACAGTAGAGAGTAGTATGTAGAGAGACAACAGTAGAGAGTAGTATGTAGAGAGACAACAGTAGAGAGTAGTATGTAGAGAGACAACAGTAGAGAGTAGTATGAAGAGAGACAGCAGTAGAGAGTAGTATGTAGAGAGACAGCAGTAGAGAGTAGTATGTAGAGAGACAGCAGTAGAGAGTAGTATGTAGAGAGACAACAGTACAGAGTAGTATGTAGAGAGACTACAGTAGAGAGTAGTATGTAGAGAGACAGCAGTAGAGAGCAGTATGTAGAGAGACAACAGTACAGAGTAGTATGTAGAGAGACTACAGTAGAGAGTAGTATGTAGAGAGACAGCAGTAGAGAGTAGTATGTAGAGAGACAGCAGTAGAGAGTAGTATGTAGAGAGACAACAGTACAGAGTAGTATGTAGAGAGACTACAGTAGAGAGTAGTATGTAGAGAGACAGCAGTAGAGAGCAGTATGTAGAGAGACAGCAGTAGAGAGTAGTATGTAGAGAGACAACAGTAGAGAGTAGTATGTAGAGAGACAACAGTAGAGAGTAGTATGTAGAGAGACAGCAGTAGAGAGTAGTATGTAGAGAGACAACAGTAGAGAGTAGTATGTAGAGAGACAGCAGTAGAGAGTAGTATGTAGAGAGACAACAGTAGAGAGTAGTATGTAGAGAGACAGCAGTAGAGAGTAGTATGTAGAGAGACAACAGTAGAGAGTAGTATGTAGAGAGACAACAGTAGAGAGTAGTATGTAGAGAGACAACAGTAGAGAGTAGTATGTAAAGAGACGACAGTAGAGAGTAGTGTTGTGGAAGTTATCTCGGTTCAACACGGTGTAAGTAAATAAAAGGTTTAAAGCTTGTAGTGAAACAAATGAAGACCATTGAGCAGAAATCAAAGTCTGGTTATTGAGTGTTTATTCTCATTGATCAATGGAGAAACGCTGTAACACATCCAACTCGGTGGCTATGCAAGAGCGCTCTGAGTCTTTAACTCACAGAAAACCAACATATAGAGAATCAAATCAAATGGTGACAGCTTTCCTTCCCCCCCCTCATGGATCTTACAAAGACCCAGTTACACAAACAAAAAGCAAAGAGTCATGTCATGCCTTTTGGCCCAGTCAAACCCAAGTCATAACACCTTTCCTTGTATCAGCTGCCGGGGAATAGAAAACTGTTTTAGAGACACTGTAGGATATTGTTTACGGTGTCTAATCTAAACTTGTTCTAAACACACGTCAGTAAAGACCTTGCGAAAAAGACACTTCAGTCTTCAGTTAATCAAATTTTATAGTTTTAGCTGTTCATCTGTTAGAAACCTTTTTCTTAAGTTAACACATACAGTAATCAGATAAATCCTAATAAAAGAATGTGTTTTAGAAGTATTTTTGCCATTACAGTAGTATGTAGAGAGACAACAGTAGAGAGTAGTATGTAGAGAGACAGCAGTAGAGAGTAGTATGTAGAGAGACAACAGTAGAGAGTAGTATGAAGAGAGACAGCAGTAGAGAGTAGTATGTAGAGAGACAACAGTAGAGAGTAGTATGTAGAGAGACAGCAGTAGAGAGTAGTATGTAGAGAGACAGCAGTAGAGAGTAGTATGAAGAGAGACAACAGAAAAAAACAATAAAAATGTCGAGAAAAATGTCGAAAATAAGCCACTAAAACAGCTGAAATCTTGTTTATGGCTCCACATTGTGAAACAATCCTGAACCTTCAGAGTTTCAGACTCACAAACATCAAATATTCACATTCAATCTCCAGATGTTCAATCTCTTTTTCATGCAGCAGGAAGTCAAAACATGTGTCCAGTTAACTGAATATCTTTGAGTTGTGGACAAAACCAGACAATCTGAGGACGTCATCCTGGGAAACACTGATCCACATGTTAGAGACAGAACAACTCATCCATTCATCCAGAACATAATACACAATGAAATAATTGGTAGTTGCAGCCCTACCAGTGGTGTAGTCTACGTGATGCTGCAGCTATATGCAGTATACTCACTAAGAAAGCTCCAGGATTTCCATATACCCACTTAAACATGCCCAATGACCCACAACAACATACTTTCTATTATATTTTTGATATATTTTGAATTGTCATCTGGGATTTTCTTCTTCACATACATTACATTACATTACATTACATGTCATTTAGCTGACGCTTTCATCCAAAGCGACACAATGAACTTAGACTTAGACTTGTCTTTATTGATCCTATTGGGACGACTCCTGCAAGGAAATTGGCTTTCCAGCAGCAAATTGCAGCATTTTACAAAAAAAGACACTTAAGTACAGTATTGAAAAAAAGAGTATAAGATACAAACAATAAACTCTTAGATACATATAGTAAGTAAACAAGAAACAGTAGACAGTAAATAATAGTAATAATAATAAACTCTTAGCCCAAGAAATAGAAGACAGACAATAAAACAGTACACAATGGGCTCTTAGCTAATAACAATTGAATACAAATTTGCGGGAATGAAATCCATTCAATTTTCTTCTTTTTGTTATTTTTTGTTCTGCCCTCTTCTCCCTATTCCCATATTTGATGCTCCAACTCCCCTGGGCGAGGACACCCAGACCCCCCACTATGAAATGCCCCCCCCCCAAAAGGCAGATTCTGGCTAATATATATATATATATATATATATATATATATATATATATATATATATATATATATATATATATATATATATATATGTATAAACAGACATAATATTTTGCCCTAGTAACCCTAATAGGCTCAATATCTTCTCCAGCAGGAGCACAAGCATTGTTGTTGTTATGAGACGTTGTCGCGGGATAAGAGGTCGAAGGCTAGAGGTCGAGGGGTGTGGCGATGACATCATTGATACGCAAGTATGCGGCTTCGTCGTCCAAACAAAGACGCAAGGGCGCCGTTTTCGAGGTTTTTCATCCTGGGACCAGGTTTCATAAAAGTGCGTCTTCAGGCGGTTTACAGGATTCATTTGGACGATCGGCCAAAACGATGCAAAACGTGTTTACACTAAAAAGTGTTTCCGCGTGGACGGCCCCTTACAGTACAGTATACCCACTACAATACATTAGACTACTCCACAGCCCTGCTCACATTCAATCACTTCTCCAGATGTTTAATCTCTTTGTGCATGCAGCAACACGTCAAAACCAGTTTCCAGTAAATTTGTTGAAATCAGAAGTTAAAGCAAAAGGCACAGCTGAGGAAGAGGAAGGTCCAGTTTCATGCCAAGCAATGATCATCCGCCCCATATACCTAAATTATAACCCATCCGGTTCTTTTTCTACTTGCCAAGAAGTGATCACAGCTCCTACGTTACGGACCGAAAAGCTGCGAATGAATGGATTAACCCCCCTGTTGTCCTCGGGTCAAGTCTGACTCCTGACTCCATATCAGAAATGTGGGTTTCTTTTAACTAAAATTGCCTCAAAAATAACACGGATGGTTCAACGCAGCGCTCTTTGCAATTAAAATGTTTAAAAAAAACCTCAAAGAATGTTGAGTAAAATGACATGAAAGTGACAAAAGCGCCAAAAACATTGAAAAATGCAACTAAAGTCATTGAATGCCTCGAAAACAGCAGAATAAAACTTTGAAAAAAGCATCAAACAACAACAATGTTTTAAAAAGGGTAAAAAAAAAACACGTCAAAAATGTTGAAAGAAAAAAATGTTGAAATTTTGTGTCGAATATACTGTCAAATACTGTCAAATACTGTCAAAAAAGGTGTCGAATTATGTCATATTTTTTTATACGAAAAATGTTGACAAATGTTGAAAGAAATTTGAAAAAAAGTGTCAAAAAATGTTGAAAAAAAGTGTCAAAAATTTGTTGAAAAATGTTGAAAAAATTGTCAAAAATGTGTTGATTTTCAGTTTTGACCCGGGAGGACAACACGAGGGCTAATTACACGTGTCTGAATCTGAATCAGGGTTATATCTGACAGTCAGTATGAATAATCAGTCCGTGATGCTGTAGCGTGTTTGTTTTTCCAGGAAAGAGTCACGTGATAGAGGCAAAAACTGTCTTCTGTTTCTATTTTTATGTTCCATAACACAGGTAGGGTAGTAAACAGCTTTACTGATCCTGAAATGAAGGCGATATTTTCCCAGGAAGAAATCTTTTGCTACAGAGACATAGAGGAGACATTCTAAAACGCTTAACGTGGAAAAGCTTAACGTGGTTTAATGTACCTAAACAACAATCAATCATCACCAAATTTCTCTCTATATTGCTCCTCATAACCACTGAAAACTGTCAAAAAATCACGTTCAGCCTCTCCTCGCCATAGGTGCCAATGAAGAAAAAAGGCGTTAACGTGAGATAACTTCTATAATCGTTGGATTTCGGTTTAGTAGTTTTGACAGGCTTAAGTGTTCATGACAAGATATGGTGATGAGAAATCTGGTGATCATTGATCGTTGTTTTCCGACCTTAAGTCACGTTAAGCTTTTTCACGTTAAGCGTTTTAGAATGTCCCCCCTAGAGGCTCCGCCCCCGGGACGGATCAGTTGTCCCGGTTTAGAGAGCGAGGACAAAGGGCACCAGCGCTCCTCTGGTGTCCGGCGGCGAGGGCAGTGCGTCGGGCAGGAAACCCTCGCTCTCCTCCCGCACGTCGAACTGCAGCGTGCTGCTCCTGTTGACGCAGTAGATCCGCTCGCCGAGCACAGCGCAGCGAAACGGCAGCGTCTCTGAGAGCGGGAAGCTGGCGCCGCCATGCCACGCCTTCGCCACCGTGTTGTACTTGTACACACTCACCGCCGCGCGCTCGCGCTCCACGTCAAAGCGGTACACAAGGCTGCGGTGCGCCACCATGTCCGTGGAGCGCCGCCGGCTCTCGTTGAACGGACACTCCTCCCACTCGTCACGCCGCGAGTCGTAGCGCAGCAGGCGGTAGAAGAGCGAGCCGCCGGAGACGAACAGCTCCCCGCCGCAGGACGTCGCCTCGTGAGCGACGGCGAAGGAGCCTTTGGGCAGCGGAGCCACGGCACTCCATCGGTCGGCGCGTGGGTCATAGCGCTCCACGGTGAACAGACACTCCCCTCCGACGGCGTACAGATGTCCGTCCATGGACACCAGCCGCAGCTGGCAGCGCGGCTCGCTGAGCGGGCGGATCTGGCTCCACAGGCGCGTCCGCGGGTTGAAGCAGAAGACTCGACCCGACGCTTTGGTGCCGCTCATCCCCCCCGCCACAAACAGGTAGTTGTACAGCGTGCACATCGCCGAGCCTTTGGCCGGGATCTCCTCCGGCAGACGGGTCAGCTCCTCCCACTGCCAGCGCTCCGATTTATGACCTGCTTGGCTTTCCGTATCCAGACAAAACACCCGTCTGGATTCGTCCTGTTGTGGGCTCTGCGGCCGGCTGCTCTCCCGGCTCCCCCCGCGGTCGTACACCTCGCTGGTTTCAGCCACCGCCAGCACCTTCACATAACAAAAATAAAAACAATAACTTTATTTATATACAGTGTTGTGAATAGGGATGCACCCAATCCAGATTTTTCTGGTCCTCCCGTCCTCAGTCCGTTACCACAGTAACACATTAATGAAGTAACCAGTGACCGTCCTTCCTTTGCCGTACCTGAAGTTGCTGCATTCTGGCTGCTGTCTGGAGATTCCTTCACGCACAGCTCGTATTCTTTCAGATCTTTCATACCAGATGTTGTACCAGCGGCCATGTTGTGTGTTGTTTAGGCTCCTCGCCACCACGAGACAAATCAGCGTTGCAGATTGAACATGTAGCGTGACTTGAACGGCCTTCTTTTGACTGAAAGTTCTGCCAAACAGTTCTATTTTCACTTTCTAACAGCCGACTGCATTGAACGCTCCACCTACGGAAACACCGTCCCGTAATCAACGCCGCCGTCATTACGGCGACCAGCGTAGTGCAAGTGTAGTACAAGCGTAGGGTTCGGTTCAGTGGGAAGAAATTCTACGGTTTGGCAGAAACCCAACCCCATTAAAAAGCCCAATATTCAGCTGAATCCTGGATTCGGTGCAGCCCTGGTTGTGACCGGGTCAGGAAGTAGAACTTAATCAAAATGCGTATAAGTGTTCATTCAAACAGGAGTTTCCTGTTCTGACAAGATACATGATCATGTTATAACGTGAAATATTCTTGTTATAACTTGATACAGTGAAAACATCTTGTTATTACAATAAACTTGTCACATAAAGTGCCACCAATACGTTTCTCTCTTACAGGCGTGGCAGCAACAAATCAAAAGATAAAGACACGTTTTTGTAGTTGTTTATTTTTCTAGACATTTTGTCATCTTTGTTCTATTATTGCCGCTATTTCGGAATTTTTGTACTTTCTTTTCAAAATTTCTCCCAATGTTTTTCTTGCCTCTTTTCAGACATTTTTGACAGTTTTTACGCAACGTTTTTGGCACTTTTTTTCAACATTTTTTTAAATTATTTTAACTTTCCTTAGCTCACTTGGACTTAGGCCCTTTAGCATTTTCCTACACTGCCTATACGACGGGCCACACTCATGTAACATGAAAACATCTTGTCATTACAATAAACTTGTCACATAATAACGTGATACCGAAACGTTTTGCAGAAATATGCCTAACCAGTGGTGTAGTCTATGTGATACTGCAGCCATACGCAGTATACTCACTGAGAAATGATTTCCATATACCCACTTAAAAATGCCCAATGACACACAACAACATACTTTCTATTATATTTTTGATATATTTCAAATAGTCATCTGTTTTTCTTTCTTTGCATAGGTTAAATAAAGGTATTTTAGCTGTGAATTGGTGCATAAAAGTGTATCAAAACGCAGGAAATGAAGTCTTTGACGCTCAAAAAGTCCCATTCGGGCCCATACATATACAGGACAGTATACCCACTACCACACATTAGACTACACCACTGAGCCTAACCTTAACCCAGGTAACAACCCCGGGGGCAGCAACATGCTTCCATACATATTTAAGATAAAGAGAGAATGAAAGAGACCTTCCGCCCCTCCATCCTCCGGGCCAGGATGTGCTCCCTCTCCCCGGCAGTGAGCCGGCCGAACACACCGGGAGTCCGAAGCACTTCCAGGTATCGGTCGCTCATGTGGCGGTAGAGCCGCTCCTTCTCCCCCTCCCTGCCTTCCCTCTTGGCTGTTATCAGCAGCTCCAAGCACTTCTCCAGCGACATGTCTGCAGCATCTGCGGGTCCTTCCGCCTCTTTGCCCTCACTGCTCTGCATTTGGTCCGGGTTTCTTGCGGATCAGATCGATCCTGCAGCCTGTCAGAGACGATGCGTCTGGAGATCCAGACTCCTGTCCTCTGTCTCTGTCTCTCCTCGCCTCAATACACGCCCCTCCTCTCCTCTCCTCTCCTCCCTTTATTCTCTCTGTTGCTTCAAGTTTCAATTCTCCCTCTCTTCACACACGAGCAAAGTCGGCAGAAAATCCACCCTCCTCTTATTCCTCTTCTAATCCTAACAAGTCGTTTTGGTGACTAATCTAAAATCGCCCTGTGTCGGCTGAATCTAACTGTAAAGACTGCTAAACACGAAAACGGGGGAAGAATCTTCTGCACCGTACGACACCTGTTCTCTCTCAAAACCGTCCTTCCAGAACCTCCAGCCTTTGCTTTTTCAGCGGGGCGCGGTGCCCGGTGAAGCCGGGATTCTGCGGCTGCAGGGCGGGGATGTTTGCTGCGTGTGTCCGCTGCAGAGCCCGGAGGTGTCTGCGGACACAAAGGCTTTCAGTGGCTGCACACTGGGCTCTGTGTTCTCCGTGCTGACGCCCCGCTGTCCCCTAAAGAACAATGAGTCTGCAGAACTCACCCTGCATCCTCTATACAGTAAAGATAGTTAGAGAACCAATACTAAATTATCAGCATCAAAATCAACCTAAAGGGCCAAAAGTTTCCATTTTGCAGAGTATATAGGCTATATATATATATATATATATATATATATATATATATATATATATATATATATATATATATATATATATATATATATATATATATATATATATATATTACTCTGCAGAGGTCACAGTGTGTGTGTCTGTGTGTGTGTGTGTGTCTAATATATATATATATATATATATATATATATATATATATATATATATTACTCTGCAGAGGTCACAGTGTGTGTGTCTGTGTGTCTAATATATATATATATATATATATATATATATATATATATACATATATATATATATATATATATATATATATATATATATATATATATATATATATAATTGTATTATAAATATGACTGGGTATCACCCTGATTTCTTGATTTGATAAGATTCAGACGGTCCAGATTCAATCTGATTATCAAATTGAAACCACCTGGATCGAGATATTTCAGTAGTGTACCTTACAGAGCGAGTCCTGACCCATGTGGTGCCCTAGACCAGATTTCAGCTCTTTTCCTATAGACGCTTTTGATGCTTTTAAAAAACATCTTCTTTGGCGATTTGTTTTCCTTCTCCAAAATGTCTCCTAATTTTAACATTTAACATTAAAAGTTCTGTTTTTGCCGCTGACAGACTCAGTTTATTATTCTAAGTGATTCTAAGACAGGCAGTCAAACAGATAGATAGATAGATAGATAGATACATACATACATACATACATACATACATACATACATACATACATACATACATACATACATACATACATACATACATACATACATACATAGACAGACAGACAGACTGACAGACAGATATATTCTTTATTTATTGCCTCAGGGTGTCAGTAGTAATACATAAAATCACCTAAAAGCAATTTATAAAAATTAAACAAAGAGTTAGAAGTGCCAAAGAAGACTGTTGCTGAGATGAAAAGAGAAAAGGTGACTTGTGTGAAGGTCTTGAGATGGGATTAAGAAGAGGCTCACGAGTTTTACTGATTGATTTCTCTCATTCTGCCTTTACCCATACAGAGATGTCAGATGGATCTGATCTGAGAGCTGCGCTGACAGAAAACTGTTCTTCAGTCTGAGAGTTAGAACGTAAACTCTCAGAATCTGAAAACAACAGGACTGAATTAAACCAATGAAATAAAATAAAGAGAGATCTCAGAGAGAGAGAGAGAGAGAGAGAGAGAGAGAGATATGAATGTGTTAACAAACAGCTCTCTCTAGTGTCAGAAAGACAGAATCACATCATCAAGCATATTGTGTTTAAGAGGATTTATTACTAAAAATAATCTCTGTTTATGAGGATTTATTTCGGCTGGATGATTATGAAAAATGTGAGTTCATGCTTCAAGCAAGAAACTTTTTTGTAGCAGATTTTATTTGCCAATCTCTGTAGAGAAGACAGAATACTTAGTTTAAGAACTTGCTGTAAAATAACCTGTAAGTTTGTGAAATGTTTGAACCCTGACGCTGAAATGTTGGTGTCTCATAAAACACAGAAGGAATCAATAACCTGTTTCTCTTTAAATGTGAATATTTCAAAAAATAAATTCTGAGACTAAAAAAATGAATTCTTCTCATGAAACCTGATGGACGGTCTGAAGTCAGGATGACTGTGATATGTGTCTTTGGTTTTTTATTTAAATAAGGACTATAATATGTAAAGATCATTTGAAAAAAATAGGCCTTTAAAGTCCCCATTCCCTCCACAGTTAACCTACCTGGGTTTTGACTTGTTTCAACATACTACTATGACCTTTTTAAGACTTTTGTCAACATACTATATTATGACTGTTTTATTAATATTTTCGACATACTGTACTATGACATTTTTTTGACTTTTTCAACATAGTGTACCATGACTTTTTTGACTTCCTCTACATGTTATACTATGAATTTGTTTTTACTTTTTTTTGACATACTATACTATGACTTTTTAGAATTTTTACAAGTCTCCATTGAAGCAGAATGTGACCACAGATAAAGAGTCTCCTGGTTGAATTGCACCGACACTCCAGGATCCAGCCACGTCTCAGTAAAGGGAGTCCACAGCACCCAAAATCCTGTTGGAAACTGATGGAGGCCACCCAGCTCCCCGTCCGCTGCCTGCACAGTGGCAGGATGATAAGTCAGCAGCTGATTGGCTATTTGATTTGCCAATCCTGATGCAACATGCCATCAACATTCAATGTCTACCATATAATGCATAATTAATATTTTTTAAATGAAAAGCAACTGATATGCTTTAGTTTTGCTTTTTGTGGGTTCGATACATAGTAAACATGTAATCAATCAATCAATCAATTTAATATTTGTCCCAAAGGGCAATTTGTGTCACAGCAGGCCTGAAGCATAAACACATACAGTAGGTACATGTACAACCCCAAATCAGAAAAAGTTGTGACAGTATGAAAAACACAAATAACTAGAAAATGCATTTCCTGCAGAAAATGCATGGGAATGCTGAATAGCTAAACTGCTAAAGCTAAAGTGGATGAAAAGCTTAAATCCGTAACAAGAAGCTGAAGTAGTGAGAATAGGTGGAAAAGTTTGAATGGACACGAATTTCATTAAAAACAGTTGAAAAACACCACTAATGTATAAAATGTGTGCCATATTAAGAGGTTTTTTGAAAAGCTGAGGCTAAACTGAATTGAATGGCTTTCAAAATCACGAATAATTATGGAAGACTTAAAAATGCTGTGAGAAACATTGATGAAAATTAGAGCTGGGCGATTTTCTTCCCTAAAAAAAATCTGCGATTATTTCATAAAAAACTCGATTCACAATTTGATTTCCCCCCCTTCCATTTAAAGCAAAATAACTGCGAACTGTAACTATATTTTAAAAATATATTTTTATTGTATTTAATTAAAGTGCATCAACATAAACAAAATTGAAAAGGCAAACCCTTTCTCTAACTGAAGAGTCACTGTGCAGTGTGCAACAAAGATTGTTAAACATCCAAATTATTTATACTGTATTTGGATTGAGCTAATAAAACCTAAAAAAAATAAATTAAAAAAATTAAAAAAATCGAATTTTTGAAAATATGAATCGATTTGACCTACCAACTCGATTTTTAAATCAAATCGATTTTTTTCCCAGCCCTAATGAAAATGCAGAAATATGAAACATTGTTTGAAAAATCCCAAATGGATACCAGTGCACTGTATATAACCTAAGAGCTCAAATACATTTCTGAAGAAAAGCAGGAGGCTAAATACTGTCAAAAGTGGAAATTCAAATAATTTGACTAAAAAGGCTGAAAGTAGAGAGAGAGAGAGACAAAGAGAAACAGAGAAAGAAGGAGAATGAGAGGGATAGAAAGAGAGCGAAAGGGAGAGAGAGAGAGTGAAAGGAAAAGAGGGAGAGACGAAGAGAGGGGGACAGGGAAAGGAGAGAGATAGAGAGGGAGAGGGAAAGTGGAGAAAGGGAGAGAGAGGGATAAAAAGAGTGTGTGTGTGTGTGTGTGTGTGTGTGTGTCAGCGTGTTTGTGTATTTCTGTGTGTGTGTGTGTGCATGTCAGTGTGTGGCTGTGTGTTTGTGTGTGTGTGTGTGTGTGTGTGTGTCTGTGTGTGTGTTTATGTGTGTGTCTGTGTGTCTGTGCGTGTGTGTGTTTGTGTGTGTATGTGTGTGTCTGTGTGTGTGACTGACTGCGTGGGTGTGTGTGTGTGTGTTTGTGTGTGTGTGTGTGTGTGTGTCTGTGTGTGTGACTGACTGCGTGGGTGTGTGTGTGTGTGTTTGTGTGTGTGTGTGCTGAATAGCTAAATTGCTAAAGCTAAAGTGGATGAATAGCTTAAATCTGTAAGAAGAAGCTGAAGTAGTGAGAATAGGGGATTATCACGCTTCCGGGTTTCATGGGCGGGATTTGTCAACTTTGTGCATGTCCACTTCCGGCGCAGTTCAACAATTGCTGAAACGAAGGCTAGATGTCACTGCTCTGTTCCACTTTGTAATTCGAACAAACAACGCCAACCCTACTTAAGTTTCCATGGATTCCCGACTGAATTGAGTCTAAGGAAGAAGTGGATTAAAGCGGTTCGCCGGGATGAGGGGCCAAACTTTAAAATAAAACAAGGTAGCACGTTTGTTTGTAGCCGGCATTTTAGTGAATCAGACTACACTAACGTTACAGGTAGTGCTAGCAGGCTAGCGTTAGCTGACGTAGCTAACTTTACCAACCGAGGTCGCATCAAGCGTCTGCAAATCGGTTCTGTGCCCTCCCGTTTCCAGTGGAACAACTGGGGACTGCCAAGAAGGGAGTCTGCTTATAAAAGAGCATCAACTCGCTTAGGCCATGACGTTTGTCCAGCCCTTCCTCTGGAGCAGCCCCTACCATGTGAGGAAGAGACGATGGAGGAGGTCGCAGCTTCGGTGGTGATGACAGAACATGATTACGGTTCTGCTCCTAAACCAGGTATGTCAGTGTTTGCCGGTATTCTGAAATGTTGGACTACCTCCTCATGATGACCTACCAGCTTCATCACAAGTACAAACGTTGCATTTTATATCTTACTTGATTAAACGTAAAGGTGAATATTGAGCTATAAAAAGCTATTTCATGTAGCTTTAGAGGTCCAAACTACTTCCAATATGCAAGTCACAGACAAAATCTGGGTCAGATGTTTTAATTTTTTCTCATCTCATACAGGTGCACTGGATGCTGCTGCTGCACACATACAGCAACTGGAAGACAAAATCAAGGAGCTGACAACAGAGCTGTCACAGCTGAAAGTGGGTGAAGTGCATTTTCACCGATTTTGTGTCTCAGACAAGGACATCCTTTTTTACACAAGATTCACGTCAAGATATGTTTTTTGTCACTTCTGGGAGGCTATTCAACCATCTGCCTCCATGGTGGTTTATTGGTCGAAAGCTCAGAAAAAGGGACAAACATTTGAACCCATTTCTCCCAGTCCAACGCGTAGGCTGCAACTGGTTGATGAGTTTTTTCTTTTCTGCTGCCGAGTTGCTGCAGGCCTGCAAGAGAAGGTGCTGGCTGACATGTTTCAGGTCAGTGTGTCCACTGTCTCCCGTGTTGTTATAACGTGGGCCAACTACCTTTACCTGCTCCTTGGCTCCCTTCCCATCTGGATGAGTAAACAGCAAGTCAAGAACACCATGCCAAGCAAATTTGTGCAGTACAGTCCAGATGTTCGGGTAATCATCGACTGCACCGAGGTGCGATGCCAGAATCCATCATCCCTCACTCTCCAGTCTGAGGTTTTCTCATCGTACAAAAACACGACAACCTTGAAGGGATTAATTGGGATTGCCCCATGTAGTGCTGTGACTTTTGTGTCAAGTCTCTTCACCGGCTCCATCTCTGACCGAGAGCTGACTGAACGAAGTGGACTGCTGGACTTACTGGAGCCAGGAGATGGCTGCATGGCAGACAAGGGTTTCACCATCGAGAAGCTGCTAGCTGACCGTGGGGCAACGCTGATTATACCACCCTTCAAGATGACAGGTAGGCATGAAAGGAATGAACATTTCAAATTAAAACTGTGACCAAAATGATAGTCATTAAGGTGTGCAGAAAAATGTTTAAAAAGTACTGAGGCACTCACTGAAATAATAGAAATTAACTTATTTCATCTCTAACCACAGCGCAGTTCACCAAAGAGGATGCTCTAAAAACACAAGCAATCGCCCGACTTCGAATCCTCGTGGAAAGAGCAATACGCAGAGTCAAAGAATACCGCATCTGGGAACGCACTCTCCCTCTAACCTTGTCTGGGACAGTCAACCAGCTGTGGACCGTCTGCTGTGTGATGACCAACTTCCAGGGACCACTTGATTTAAAAGGCTACATCCCTGTTGAATAGTGTTTCCCCCGATCACATGCATTTAACTGTATACTGAAAACATTGTATATATTGAATGAGATGTATATAATTAATGAGAAGTAATTGATCTATAATCAATTCTAAAGGTCAGTCCATCCTGAAAGTATTCAAAATAATGTAAATATGTAAATAATGTACTCAGAAAAAGGGAATTAATAAAATCCTTTATTCATTCATTTCCTTTATTCATTCAGTTCATTTCACTTTCTGCTGAAGATACACATTCATATATGTACCAAAGAAGTACAGGTCCACCTTCTTTTTCATCTCTTTTATCATTTCATCATCCCTCCAGACTCTTTCGACTGTTAAGTCTCCCTCAGTATCTGTTATAAAATCGCACCAACTCAATCCAGTTACTGCCAGTTGACCTTGAACCTGCCAGTGGTATTTATGATTCTGCTTCAGTTTTGCCTGACCATTCACAATTTTTACATGTCCTGCCTCAGAAATGCTGGAGATGTCTGGGCATTTAACTTCAGCAAGCCCAAAACACGGAACGGCACTAGGGTCATATACCCTTGCATCGGGGCTAGCCCCGATGTGAGGAGCATCGGGATGGATAACAAATCCACAGCGTGAGACATTTACATTGAAATGTTTTGAATATTGTTCCAGCACCTGTGGCTCGCGTTCAAGGCCCCTTTTCATGGCGGGAGTCTGGTGTACTCCCTTAAGTATCCGCCCTGCCAGGGTCTGACCAGAAGACGGCCCTTTCACATGGCTAACCTCATAGAACCTACTAGCTGTCACTCTAGGCTTGCGTAAAGCTTGCCATAATGGGCACTCAGACTGCTCACGTGTCTGCTCCTCTCTCTCAGCTGCCATCTTGTGTGTCACGGTTAAGCTGTCCAAATGGAGAAACTGTTGGGAGTTTGGGTCAATGTTTGGAAAAGTAGTGGGAAATGTTGACCCCTCTAAAGGCAGTTTAGGGAATTTTGGTGCACCTGGGTGTTGGACATAATTTCCGCGTTTGACCACAGGAGGACACTGGTAGGACAGGGGTGAACCTCGCGGCACAGGTCCGAACCTGGAGTCGACCATGGAGAGTTGAGACAAGCCATGCAGCACTGAGGATATTAGTGGTTGCGGCCTGAGGTTTTTCAGTCCTTCCCCAAGAGACAAGACTTGCGGGTCTGGGAGGGATCCTGAAACGTAAAATTAAAAACAGTAAGTGTTAAATTATCCACACATCTCTTGTCTTTCTGGAGAATTGGTCACTGCTGTTACACTACTGTGTGTTATATTTGCTACATAATTATGTGTATAAAAGTGGCAAGATACAATTATGTATTATACGGCAGCCAACAGTATGATATTAGTTACAGTAACATTACCTGTGTATGCTCGATAGAGTGTTGATTTGCATACACTCCTGGCGGATGGCTTTGGTCTCCTAACTACCAAGTCCTGAACCGGCTCTGCATGGATCCCCTGGGAATGATATTAACAAGTAGCCATGATTGTAATAGTATCTTGTTTGTAATGGTGTAAACACTATGCTTGCGGTAGCCACACAGAGTGGCACCGCTTCCAATTCACTCCCGTGTTAACCAATGTAGCCAGACATACAGCTGCGCAGCCCCACGCGCTGCACCGCTTTGAATAGACTTCCAGTCTATTTTTCAGCTGCCACGCTTCGCTCCGTGAACAGTGTGTCCCAGGCGTAACGTTTGGGATACATTGCTCGTGGAGTTAAGGGTGGCACTCGGGGCAGCTCACGCCACGGCTGAAAAATAGACTGGAAGTCTATTCAATGCGGTGCAGCTCCGCGCGGCTACAATGTTACCTTTGTCCTTGGTCGATGCCATGTTTGCAGAGAGCTTGTGCAGGCCACAGGTGGTGGTACAGCTCTCACCTGCAGAACAAGAGATAGAAAAGCAAACCGGGATGTGATTGAGGATGTGCTTGTTAAGAATCAAAGGTAGACCTCTAGAACCAGTGTCACTCCAATCAACCTGCCCATGTTAACATCATCCCAGACCACAGCCCTCACCTGCAACATGCTGTAATGGGCACTCTGGAACAACAAGGCCACTAGATGGTTGCACAGAACCTTGCCTGCTGTACAGCTGCATGAGGTTTCTTGAAGTTCGGCTGCATCAGCTTGGAAAACAATCTACATTAAAGACAACACTAATAATTTTAGCTAATAAAGTTAAACAAAAATGAAAATCTTGTTGCACATGATACAGAAATGTAAGAAAGAGCATTACAATTAACCAAAAATCCTAGGAAATCTGCAACCGCAGTCTAGGAAATCTGCAACCGCAGTCTAGGAAATCTGCAACCGCAGTAGAGTAGTTAACCCCTTACACCATTAACTTGCTGGATTCAACAAAAAGGATATTAAAGACTTTAAATGCAAAGTTACATTATTATGATATATATATTGATATTTGCATACCGTACGTATGTCACAAATCACATGGCTGTTGACTGACTTGATGTAAACAGGCAACAGTGGAAGGGGTTAAATTTCTTGCCATTATGCCTTAGCTTCCTAAAATAACCTTCAAATAATGGGGCTGTTCTCGCTTCTTCATCGACCTGTAACACCTAGACTTGACAGCCACCGCCCTGTCAATGATGTTGGACACTGGTGGACAAAATAATAATTAATGCATATACTGTGGATTGTTCATTCTAGCAAAAGGGACACTCCTATGATGACGTTAGCTAGCTGACACTGACAGAGGCTAACGTTCTTCCTATCAGAATACAAATGAAATGGGTGAATTGACTCAGCCTCATTTAAAGGTGAATAATCTTACTTTAGTTGGATTTAACGTAGGTTAAACACATTATAACCATACGAACATCTGAGCTGACGCCAAACTGACGTTAGCATAAGCTAACCTACCTAGCTAATGTTATGTTAGCTAGCTAGCTAGTAGCCACTCACCTTCGTAGTCATAGATGAAGTTCTCGAAAAAGAAACTGTATCCCTTGTCCACTTTGGAGCGGGCTGTGATGGAGTGTTGTTCAGTTAGTCGATGTACGTCAGAAAAAGTTATTTTGGGTAAATTTACCAGGGATGCAGTATAAGTTAACTTATAATCGTCCATCATAGGTTCGCCAGAGTGATGAGTGATCCACCGGAAGTGGCAGTGCACAAAGCTCACTGAATGCGGAAGTACTACGTATCAGTGTGATAATGGCCTATTGGTGGAAAAGTTTGAATGGACAGACAGACAGAAAGAGGGAGAGACGGGTAAAAGAAGCAGACAGATAGACAGACAGACAGCAAGATATGAGACAGAGACAGACAGACAGAAAGAGAGACGGCTAAGAGAGTCAAACAGACAAACAGACAGAAAGAGGGAGAGACTGGTAAGAGAAGCAGATAGACAGAAAGAGAGAGACAGACAGACGTGTAAGAGACAGACAGACAGAGAGACGTGTAAGAGAGATAGACAGACAGACAGACAGACAGACAGACAGACAGACAGACAGACAGACAGAGAGACGTGTAAGAGAGACAGACAGACAGACAGACAGACGTGTAAGAGAGATAGTAGTATTGTAGTATTTAACTTTAGTGTCTGTGAACGTGTTGTTATGGTTACTACCAATGGCTGTTTGTAAACATGCTTTGATCTCTGTAACGAGCTGCACCTGCGGTTAAGACACGGCAGCCATCTACAGACATTGCATATCGACCTCCGAAACAAATGCTCATACTGCCAAAATGAAAAGCGGTATCAGTCAAATAATGTAACCATGACGACCACAAGGCCTTCCTGAACAAAATGATATACAATTTATATGGATAAACTTATAAATGTGGGCATATTGGCGATTTCAAAAAGTGGTTTGCTGTCCATTTCGCTGTGACCTGGAGAAGATTTTTAATATGGGGAGGAATGGCGAGAGATTCAGAACTCTTGTCATTTGGAAGCTCACAGAGCCAAAAGTATAAGTTGTATCGCACAACTGAGCACATTGGCTGAAACTAGACAAAAATACCTACGTTGTGATGTATACATTGTGCATGTGAAGTTAAAATTGTGGGTGTGAGAGCAATTCATAGAGAAAGAACTAAGATGATTCTTACAAAGCCTCCCACTGTTAACTTGTGACATCATCACTGTAGGAAGCACAAAATCCTGAAAAGATCACTAAACTTTAACAGCTTTTTCACAAAAACTGTAAAAGATATCAAACTGAAAAGCACAATAATAGTTAATAGTACTAATAGCTGAATTGTTTGTGAACATTCTAAAGTTTGTTTGGTGTCTGTAGGTGAAAGTATGAAGGAGCTGAAACTTTTGGGAGCGGAAGAAGATTTGAAGGATTTGAAGCTTCTTCTCATTGACTTTAATGTTAAAATAAAATGCTTAAAAGCTTAATATTTTAAAAAGTATAAATAGTAGAAAAAAAGTTGAAGAAGTCCCATCGTCTGCTGAAAGAGCTGAAGATTTTAAAAGTTGAATGGTTTAAATAGCTGAAAGTATGCAGAAGTTACAGAGAGCCAAATAACGTACGGAATAATAATAAAAAGAAGATATAAAGAACAGAATAACAATAGTTGGGAATGCTGAATCATCTGATTGGCTAGAACTCGTTTCATTGGTAGGTGGAAGTTCGATGATTGGTTAAACCCAACGCATCAAAAACAAATCCCATATGGACTTTTAAAATATATTTATTGTTCTAAAACAGTCATGCGCCAGAAATAAACAGCACCAGGCCCAAGTACTTTAAGCCCTTCATTAGTTAGAGCTGCGTTCCTCTGATATGATTGGTAGGTGAAATCAATTGACTCAAAAATATTAAACCGAATGCAAGTTTCCCAAAAAAACTGAAGGAATGATTTAGGGCCCTGCGATTTTGGACATTTCCACATGTCATACTTTAACGAACTCCTCGTAGAGATTTCATCCAATTAAACTTCAAATTTGGTCTGTGCCATCTTAAGACGTTAAAGATGAAAAGTTGTTAAAAGAAAAACTTTTGTTCATAGCTCATGGCCGTGGCGGGGCGGCCATTTTGTGCGTTTCGCCATCAAAACAGGAAGTGGGTGCAACTCAAGTGTCCATTGTCCAATTGGCTCGAAACTTTTCAGGATTCATCAGAGTATCATTGAACTCAGGAGAAAGTTCCTTCTTCATTGGTGATGGTTTGTCCCGCCCCCTATGATTTAGCCACGCCCTGTTTCATAACATTTGAACCGTTTAACGTAGAGTCTTGTGTGAGGTATCATTGAACTCAGCAGAGAGTTCCTTATTAATTGATAATGGTTTGGCCCGCCCCCCTATGCTGAAGCCACGCCCTCTTTCATAACTGGTGACCTCTTTAAGGTAGAGTCTTATGTGAGGTGTCATTGAACTCAGCAGAGACTCTTTTTCATTGGTAAAGGTTTGCCCCGACCCCTATGTTTTGGCCACGCCCCCTTTCACAGCTAATTAACTGTATGACGTAGAGTCTTGTGTGAGGTATCGTTGAACTCAGCAGGGAGTTCCCTTTTCATTGGTGACAATCTGCAGTGTCTGAGTGCCACACAAATACACAGTCACAAGGAGTGGCGTTTGCCAGTAACACCGACGCACGCAGAGGCGTGAGGGCCCATCCAACACTGCTTGCAGCTTTAATTTATTTTTCTTTTTTTTCCCTCACGGCCGTACGCCGGAGATCCGGCACGGTGCAAGAATCTTGCTTACTCAACAACCACCTCTTTGTTAGGCATGAGAAAGTGTAGGAATTTGTACTTAAGAAGGGCATTCCACTGCCTCATGGCCACACATAAGAAAGAGGAACTCCCAAATTGGGTTTTACGTTGTGGGATGCTACATTCCCCCCTTTGTAACGCTTCGAGTAGTTTGCATTGTTATTTCGGAGCAGAGTGTTACAAACTTTTTCAGAGGGGGAGCCGTAGCACTGTATATGATTTTATGTACTAAAGACACATTCGAGTGTTTTATTAAATTATCAAAACTAAGTAGATCATATTTGACAAATATATGACAGTGATGATAATGATGTGTTTTTTTGTCATGGATCTTGAGGCAGTTTTTATACAAAGATTGTAAGGGTTGTATAACTGTTTTACATGCTTGAGACCAGGATGTAATGCAGTATAAAAGATGGGGGATGATCATTGCATTTAGGTATGCACTAGATGCTTCAGTGGTGAGAGTTTCTTATGTATCTAAAATTTACTAAATTCAATTTCAAGTTTTTAACATGACCTTTAAAGCTAAGTGTTGAATCTAGAGTTACCCCCAGATATTTAAATATATATTGGCCATTTACTAAAATTTCAGGATAAGTTTTAAGTTTAGACCTGTTTGTAAAGAACATGGTTACAGTTTTTTCAACATTTAATGTGAGGCATGAGTCATGTAACGAGTCACTAACCTTGCTCATGACACTTGATAATTTCTTAGCCACAACTATTGCACTTCTCCCATGGGTGTATAAAACGGTGTCATCAGCATACATAACAATATTTATGCCCTTGCAGACAGAAGGCAGGTCATTGATATATAAGCAAAAGAGCAGTGGCCCTAGAATTGACCCCTGTGACTGGAGTAGATACAAGAGACGTAGACAATGTGCCCATTTACTTGCACACATTGTTTTCAATTTCTTACGTAGGATTTTATCCAATTTTGGACATTTGTGGAGATATCATATTTGGCCAATTTGTGTATCAGTACCTCATGATTAACTGTATCAAAGGCTTTGTGTAAATCGTCTTGAAATACTACTGTAGATTAATTCATTATTGCATAAAGCTTTAATTAACATGTTGACAATTCTAAGCCAATAAGTGTATCTTTATACACCTATAACCATTTTAGTAATTTTTAATGGTTTTCCATTTTTAAATAACTTCAGATCTGAAGATTGTTAAACACGTGAACTCCATTCAAAGGATTTACAAGCAGTAGATTAGAATATTCTGCCTCATGTTATTTAATTACAAAACCTTTTGATGGCTCATTTCATTTGAACCATTTACTTTAGTATTTTGATAAACTTCTGCCTAACATTAAATTATCAGGATCAATAGTTTATGTGTTCAGGTCTTTTCATTCTCCCTCAATAGAGCTCAACAGTGACCTCCCATTTTTTTATCGGCTCTGTTTCCAGAAGTGTTTTCCCCATTCAGTTGTTCCATTGACATTCAAAAATTGCTGATATAAAGGATTTTAAGCCTGGAACCGAACCAACCAGCTACGAGAAGAATCACGACTGTAAAACATTTGATTCGGCTCAAAAAACATTTTGAAAACAGCAGATAAGGTAAAGATCATATCATAGACTTCAATGGTAGAAGCTCGCTCTAGCCTTTTACAGATTTGCGGGTACGGTAAACGTTTCCAGGGTAATAGCAAGTTGGACCAATCAGAGACGTTGGTATTTGCTTAGAGTTATGGGAAGTATAGTTTTTCTCCATAATATTGTGAATAAAACATGCTTTTCTTAAAGCCCCAGTGTGTAACGTGTTTAGTTGTTCATTATCAAAATATGTGTTGCCCGTTCACAAACTTGTCCTTTTTCATGAATATTTACCACCACCATCAATTCCAAGTATACCTATTGGCTTCACATTTTACATTTGCGCTTGCATGAACTGGTGTAGACGCTCCATATTCATACGTGAACTGGTGTAGACGCTCCATATTCATACGTGAACTGGTGTAGACGCTCCATATTCATACGTGAACTGGCGCAGACGCTCCATATTCATACGTGAACTTCATATTCATACATGAACTGGTGTAGACGCTCCATATTCATACATGAACTGGTGTAGACGCTCCATAGCCATGCTCCATCTTGAAATACGGTAGCCCGTAAGGGACATACAGGACATACTGCTCCACCTTTCGCGCTTTCCACTCAGTGGCACTGACTGTGACGTATGCCAGGGAGGGAGGGGGGAGAAGATTACTTGTGACTCACTGCCGGCAGATTTGAAAGCCTGTTGCGTCTATTATCGAGGACATGTAACTGAGTTGCCGATAAAATTAAAACGACAACGTGACAGGCAAAGCAACGTGACCAAAGTTAATATTGTTGTGGCTTTTCCAAGATGGAAAGAGCTGATGAGGAGCAAGGATTTTAAAAGGGACGCTGAAGTTGCTGCTTTCTTCTCAACAGGTAATTCTGCCTATTTGTGTAAATTAGAAGTTTTATAGTTGCTACTTGCTTGGCTAACTAGAACGCTAGAACGACGTCTAGGATACTTGAAAGTGAAATTCAGTTGGTTGTCATATACAATTTCACCACTAGATGGGAGAAATTCAGACAGACACACACACACAGACACACACACACACAATCACAATCAACATGTTGTCGCATTTACAACAACAAAAAAATAGCTTTTTTCAAAAATGTTGTTGCTTGTATGAGTTTTAAAAAAAATTTCCCCTTTTTTTCTTCTCTTGTGTGCTGCATGTTAGAAAGCAATGTTAAGAACAATAAAGAAACGCTCACAGATAGCATTGCAATGATATTTGTTTATTATTTGATTAAAATGACAGAAACAAGAGAGAATCAGAAACATTAACCAGTTTAAAATTTGGAGGAAGAAAAGATACCGACAGTTATTACTTACAGTTTTTGATATGAAAGAGGAATTCAAATGGTGCTTGTGTGTGTTTGGTTTTGTTGAAAGAATTTCATTTTTAGAAAGGAGTGTTACGTTGTGATTGCAGTGGCATAGATGTGAGTTGTTAATCTCCCAAAGCTACAGTATGTCTGATTGGCTTGTGTGTAGAGTTTTTGACATAATGACACAAATTCTGCAAAAACTGTAATATTACTTGGATGCAGATCAAATCAGATAAAATCTATGAAGCGCTATGAAAATTTGTTTAAGACAACAAAAACCTGCGTGACTATCACAGAGCTGCTGTTTCTGTTACATGGGGAACAGCAGAAACCCACTGAAGGTGGTGTGGTGACTTGCGTTATCAAACGCCAAACAGGTAGCCCACAGATTCACAAACACAACGTCTCCCACCTCTAGCAACAGTGTAACGCCGTTAGAAGAACTCATATAACCGGCCGCCTGTTGCTCCCATGCCACGAAAAAATTCTCTGAGTTCTTGACCAACACAGCACCTGAAGGATGGCTGCCATCTCCAAATGCACTGACCGACCACTCAAAGTTGTACGCTCCTCTCACCGGGGCAGTGAACACACCTGTTGGACGGTTGTTTTTGTCATTTTAAATGGAAAATGAAAAAAGTGTTTCAACAGCAACTTACAAGTGAAATATCTTAGGGATGCAACATATATCACAACTCTGAAACTGGTCTAGTATTAATAAGTAAGAAACAAGCTGTGATGTAACCCTTTTTTTTCTTCAAAAAAAAAGAGGAACGATTAAAAGTCAGCGCTCAGCTTCAAACGACAATGTTAAAAACAACAGACAAAGCCAGAAATCTTGGTGTAATTATGGACTCAGACCTGAATTTCAACAGCCACATTAAGACAATTACAAAGTCATCCTATTACCACCTTAAGAATATATCAAGGGTTAAGGGACTTATGTCTCAGCAGGACTTGGAAAAACTTGTCCATGCTTTTATCTTCAGTAGACTGGACTACTGTAACGGTGTCTTTACAGGTCTCCCTAAAAAATCAATCAGACAGCTGCAGCTGATTCAGAACGCTGCTGCTCGAGTCCTCACTAAGACCAAGAAAGTGGATCACATCACTCCAGGTCTGAAGTCTTTACACTGGCTTCCTGTGCCTCAGAGAGTTGATTTCAAAATACTTTTGCTAGTTTATAAATCATTAAACGGTTTAGGTCCAAAATACATTTCTGACCTGCTAGTCAACTACGAACCACCCAGACCTCTCAGGTGGTCTGGGACCAGGTCTGCTTTCTGTCCCCAGGGTCAGAACTAAACAGGGAGAAGCAGCATTTAGTTTCTATGCTCCACACATCTGGAACCAACTTCCAGAAAACTGCAGGTCCGCTGCAACTCTCTGCCAGAGGTTAAAAAAAAAGTAAGGTTACCTAAAACTGAAAATTAATGTACATTTCAGAATTTTACAAAAAGGCCTTTTTCAGGGAACAAGACATGAGTTAACAACGTAAAGCTGTTCTGCAGCAATGGAGGTTGATCACGCTTTGAAAGTTGGTGCTACCAATTCTCACAAGTGTCCCAACTTATCTGGATTACTTTCACCCCCCTCTGTCTGTATACAAGTATTATTGGAACACACTGTGGTGCGTGAGCATTACTTGAACAGTATTGTACTGCAGAAAGTAGTGTGTTGCTATAAAAATGGCGAGAAAAAGGCAATTAACAATGGAAGAGAGACAAGCCATCATAACACTTAAAAATGTAGGTCTTTTCTACAGAGAAATTGCGAAGAAATTCAAGGGGTCAGTGAGGACAGTATTCTTCACCATGAAAAGGCACTTAGAAACTGGGGGAGACTCTGACAGGAAGAGGTCTGGCAGACCCAAAGCCACAACAGAATCACAAGACAAGTTTCTGAGAGTCAACAGCCTGCGTGATAGGCGGCTCACAGGACAACAGCTTCAAGAACAGCTTAGGATCTTACTGTGTAACTAAAAGGTCTCTCTCTGTAGGGATCCATCCCATAATGTTGTCACACACTTAGAATAATAATCTATGATTAATGGGCTTTTCCAAGTGTTTTCCAAAAAAGAAATACATTACTTTTACAAATACAGTGTTCACACGTTTGTTATTACACACAAAATATAAACTTGTTTTATAAAGATAAATATTGGCATCGCTTAATATTGGTATTCTGCCAAAATGTTCATATCAGTGCATCCCTAAAATGTATTGTTAGAATATCAGAGCTACCTGAGTTTGGGTTGTAGGCATTTCCGATGTTGGTGACGACGTTTTTGTAGATCAAGGTAGTGGCCATGGGGAAGGGTCCAGTAGTTGCAGATTCACCTCCAGCCAGCAGAGAGGCTGAGAATGCAACCTGTCGGACTGAGAGAGAGAGAGAGACAGAGAGATGCATACATTTTCATCCTATATCATACGAACCCATTCATGAGAATGTGTTGGAATGATCAGAGAACAATACTTTGCTGTTGTTGCTTCAGCTTGTCCACCTCAGTCTTCAGCTGTTCTGCTTGTTCTGAAAAATCAGAAACAAAACTTTGTCAGCTTCTTTTCACTGCAGCTTGAGTTTCTTTGGACATTTTCCTAGACTTGCAAAGATTAGTGTATTAGTCATCATTTATAAAATAAATCTCCAACTATTCTGATAACTGATTAATTAGAGACACTACATGCAGAAACATGTATTAGTTTATAGTTTTTGTACTCTTTATCTTCCTTAAAATGTCTTGTTACTATGGAGGCCCTTAAGGACAAAACACAGCATTTGTGAAATGTTTTGTCCTTTGTTCAGGTTTAGAGTTAGATGGGTGGAAAGAAAACATTTATTTTATTAAACTTTGTCTGTCATTTGCCATTTTTGACAAGGCAGCAAAACTAACAAATTTAAAGAGGAAAAAAAAAACTTAAAATATTAGTGGTGCAAAATGGTTTGATAATGATTGTAAAAATCTAAGGAAAGAACTAAGACATGTATCTAATCAGAAACACAGGGATCAAATAACCAAACTGTACGCCTTCTTTACGGAGAAACACTAAAAGAATACAAACATTTATTAAAAACAAAAAGGGAACAGCATAACAAAAATCAGCTAAACCTAATCGAAGAATCAATACAGTCCAATCAATTCTGGGAACATTGGCATAAACTAAACACAACATCTAAGGATGAATTAGCAATCCAAAATGGGGATATTTGGACCACACATTTTACAAACCTTTACAGTAAAACCCAGCCCAACAGGAAATACAGAACAAATTACAAACCCTTGAATCAGCAATTAAAGACTACTACAACCCCATTGGGTAACACTTTATAATAACCATCATTAATAAATGGTAAATTGATAGTTAAGTAATCTTTAGTTAATTGTCATTTAACTGTTAGTAAACAGTCATTTTACTGTTAACAAACAATTACATTATAATTAATGTTTACTTATTATTAGCAGTGCTGTAAATTAACAGTTTATTGTTACACACATTACATCCCATTAAAAAATGTATGTTAACCTTTAAGAAACCATTTTTAAAACATCTATTAACATTCCATAGATAGATGGACCAGAAAGTCCTACCACGTTGTTAAGTGTTACTACATGGTTTGTTACTGTCTATAAACAGTGTCTGGATGGTTATTATAAAGCTGCAACAGATGACTATAATACCTTGTTAAGTAGTTAATAAATACCATCTATAAATATTATTTAGATAGATAGTTAATACTAGTTAGTTTGTATACTGTCTATAAACAGTGTCATCATTACTTCATTAGAAAGTAGTGGATTTTGAATCCTCTGCTGATTCAGTTCCTTCAGAACCTCCTTCAGTTCCTTCTGTGCACGGTTAAAGTTAGTTCCATTATCTGTCCTGATACTTAGGACGTGTCCTCTTCTGCATATGAATCTGTAGCATTTATGCAATAATCTGTGGTTAGAATGTTTCCCATCTCCAAATGGACTGCTCCACTCACAAGACAAGTAAAGATTACTCCTCACCGTTTCACTTGAGTCCGGCCCCTCTTCACCTCTATGGGACCGAAGCAGTCAATACCAACATGACTAAAAGGTGGAAGGTCGATACACCTGATCTTCAGGTAGATCTGCCATCTTCTGTTCTCCAGGTTTTGCCTTCATGCGTTTGCAAAAAATGCAGTCTCTGATGAGTTGTCTGCATAGAGAGTTTGCATGAGGAAGCCAAAATCTTTGCCTTAAAGGGGTGGTTCAGAATTTTTTCATAGGACTTCATTTCCCAGTTAGCCAGTGTGTTATTTATCATTGGAGACAGTTTTCATCACTTTTCATCCAGTCCTTCCAGTTTCAGAGTTTGCTGGTGCTAGGCTAGCGCAAAACAGTCTTACCCACTCCACAGTACACCAGAGGCAAATAAATTATAACTAGGGCTGGGCAATGATTACAATTTTTAATCACAATTAATCGCATGATTTCCCGATTAATCACGATTAATCACATTGTTATACGCAAAATCCAATAATGAATTCAAAAGTAGTGTATAGCACAATTTTATTTTATATGTTCTGCCATATGAACTAAAGTGCCATAACATTTGTTCTGCAAACACTTAACATCAGCATTTAGTTCATACTGTAGCAGTTAAATATAATATTTAGTGTAAATCTCAACTTAAAACAATGTCATCAAAGCAAATACAAAATGAAAGCTTATTGCCACTGCCAGGGCATTCATGTTATCATTAATAGGACACATTCATGTTATTATTAATAGAACATATTCATGTTATCATTAATAGGACACATTCATGTTATCATTAATAGGACACATTCATGTTATCATTAATAGAACACATTCATGTTATCATTAATAGGAACCATTCATGTTATCATTAATAGGACACATTTATGTTATTATTAATAGAACATATTCATGTTATCATTAATAGGACACATTCATGTTATCATTAATAGGACACATTCATGTTATCATTAATAGAACACATTCATGTTATCATTAATAGGACACATTCATGTTATCATTAATAGGACACATTCATGTTATCATTAATAGAACATATTCATGTTATCATTAATAGGACACATTCATGTTATCATTAATAGGACACATTCATGTAATCATTAATAGGATACATTCATGTTATCATTAATAGGATACATTCATGTTATCATTAATAGAACATATTCATGTTATCATTAATAGGACACATTCATGTTATCATTAATAGAACACATTCATGTTGTCATTAATAGGACACATTCATGTTATCATTAATAGGATACATTCATGTTATCATTAATAGGATACATTCATGTTATCATTAATAGAACATATTCATGTTATCATTAATAGGACACATTCATGTTATCATTAATAAGACACATTTATGTTATCATTAATAGGACACATTCATGTTATCATTAATAGGACACATTCATGTTATCATTAATAGAACACATTCATGTTATCATTAATAGGACACATTCATGTTATCATTAATAGGATACATTCATGTTATCATTAATAGGACACATTCATGTTATCATTAATAGGACACATTCATGTTGTCATTAATAGGATACATTCATGTTATCATTAATAGGACACATTCATGATATCATTAATAGGACACATTCATGTTATCATTAATAGGACACATTCATGATATCATAATCTCTCAAGCTCCCAGAATTCTGGGAAGCATCGGCGTGGTTCGCCCAGGCTGAGGCGCAATTTGCATTGCGTGACATTACCGCGGATACAACTAAGTATTACTACGTTGTGTCGGCGCTTGGAAATTCAACGGCATCCAGAGTGGTGAGCCTTCTAAAGCATCCTCCGGCGGCTGAGAAGTATACGGCGCTCAAGACTCACCTGCTGAAAACATTTGAACTGTCGGACGCTGAGAGAGCCGGCAGGCTTTTCTCCCTTCAGGGCCTGGGTGACAGCAAGCCGTCCGAGCTCATGGACCGTATGCTGGATCTTTTGGGGGAGCACCGACCGGATTTTCTTTTCATTCGGCTTTTCCTGCGTCAGCTGCCTTCCCAGGTAAGGGCTGCACTGGCCAACACCACAATCACTGACTGTCGGAGACTGGCTGAGGAGGCTGATAAATTCTTCCTGGCGAGTCAGGGATATGGTGTGGCCGCGCTTTTTCCTGCGTACATTGATCCTGTGGAAGTGGACGAATCCACACTCATCGCTGCAACCAATTCTCGTCGGCAGCTGTTTTCTGGCCCAAGACGGTCTTCAGGCTTGTGCTTTTACCATGAAAAGTTTGGGCCCAAAGCTACCGAATGCCGTTCGCCATGCAGTTTCGGCAGGTCGGGAAACGCTGGGGCTGGCGCTCAGTGATGGCCATGAGCGTCGGCCGCGTGGGCAGGCTGCTTTTCATCCGTGACAGCATCTCCGGACGCCGTTTTCTGTGCGACACGGGGGCACAGAGGAGCGTCCTGCCTGCATCCCGTTTGGACATGGTTACTGGCAGCCATAGCCCCCCTATGGAAGCTGCCAATGGTAGCCCCATTCGCACGTATGGAACAAGGTACGTTGGATTATGTTTTGGAGGACAGCGTTTCGGCTGGGATTTTGTGACGGCTAAGGTTGCCGTGCCCCTCCTTGGAGCCGATTTTTTGTGTGCACATGGACTGTTGGTGGATGTGAAGAACCGCCGTTTGGTTGACGCTGTCACGTTTTGTTCTTATATGTGCAACCTGAGCTACTGTGACTCTGTACGGCTGTCTAGCATGCTCTCGGCCTCTGATGACTTCAGCCGTCTGCTGGCTGGATTCCCAGCCCTCACTCAGCCTACTTTCTCTGCATTTGCCGTGAAGCATGGTGTGGAGCACCATCTCGCCACTACTGGTCCGCCCATCTACGCCCGTGCTCGGCGCCTCGACCCGGCTAAGCTTGCCGTTGCAAAGGCTGAGTTTACAAACATGGAGCGCCTGGGTATAATCCGCCGGTCCGACAGCCCGTGGGCGTCGCCCCTTCACCTCGTCCCTGAACCTGGCGGCAACTGGCGCCCGTGTGGCGACTACCGGCGGCTTAATGAGGCAACAACACCTGACCGTTACCCGGTACCGAACATACAGGATTTTTCAGCGCACCTGGCGGGCAAGGTGACCTCGTCCGGGGATATCATCAGGTGCCGGTACTCCCACTGGACATTCCCAAGACGGCGGTGATCATGCCATTTGGGCTGTTTGAGTTCCTGCGCATGCCGTTTGGCCTTAAAAACGCCGCTCAAACTTTTCAACGGCTCATGGACTTTGTTTTGCGGGACCTGCCTTTTCTTTTTGTGTATTTGGATGACATTCTGGTGGCGAGCACATCCAAACCTCAGCACCTGGAACACCTTCGACTCTTTTTGAACGGCTTAGCCAACATGGGCTGATTGTAAACCCCGCCAAGTACCAGTTCGGTCTCTCCATCATTGACTTTCTGGGACACAGAGTAACCAAGGATGGTGCAGTTCCTCTTCCATCAAAGGTGGAGGCGGTTGTTCAGTTCCCGCACCCGCTCACTGTCAAATCCCTGCAGGTGTTCCTCGGCATGGTGAATTTTTACCATCGCTTCATCCCTCGAGCCGCTCAGCTCATGCGGCCCTTGCACGAGGCATTGCAAGGTAAACCGAAGCATATTGTGGATTGGACTGTGTGCAGAGACAGGGCTTTTTCTGCCACTAAGGCGGCCCTGGCGAACGCCGCTATGCTGGCGCATCCTTGTCCTGCAGCCTCCGTCGCCATCACCTCCGATGCCTTAGATTACGCTGTTGGTGCTGTTTACGAACAGTGGGTGGGCGGGGCATGGCAGCCGCTGGCTTTCTTTAGCCGGCAGTTGCGCCCCAGTGAGCAGAAGTACAGCACTTTCGACCGGGAGCTGCTGGGTCTCTACCTCGCAATCAGACACTTTCATTACCTGCTTGAGGGTCGGCCCTTCACTGCCTTTGTGGACCACAAGCCACTGACTTTTGCCATGGCCAGGGTGGCTGAGCCATGGTCCGCCCGCCAGCAACGTCATCTGTCCTTCATTTCGGAGTTTACGACGGACTTGCAGCACATTGCTGGTAAAGAAAATCATGTGGCGGACTGCCTGTCACGGGCTGTGGCGGGGGCTGTCCACCTAGGTTTGGATTACAACCGTGTGGCTGCGGATCAGGCCACGGACCCGGACGTGCAGCTCCTGCGGACCTCTACTACAGGGTTGCGTGTTGAGGACGTTGCTTTTTGGCGAGGCAGGCACCATGCTCCTGTGTGATGTTTCCACAGGCTGTCCCCGGCCAATCGTTCCCACTAAATGGAGACGACATGTGTTTGGTGCCGTCCATGGACTCTCCCACCCAGGTTCCAAAGCGTCACAGAGACTTGTTGCGGCTAAGTTTGTTTGGCGTGTAAGTAAGCCGCCACACTAAGGCCCCGTTGGAGTTATTCCCGGTTCCGGAGCGACGTTTTGACCATGTCAACGTAGATCTGGTTGGTCCTCTGCCTTCCTCTCACGGTTTCACATACCTGCTCACGATGGTTGATAGGACCACCCGCTGGCCTGAGGCTGTGCCACTGATGTCTGCATCGTCTGTCAAGGTGTCACGGGCATTTGTCGGCACCTGGCTTGCCCGTTTCGGCACTCCTTTGGACATATCCTCTGATCGGGGGGCGCAGTTCACGTCTGAGCTGTGGAATGCTGTGGCACAGAGCCTCGGAGTGGTGCTCCACCGCACAACCGCATATCACCCACAGGCCAACGGACTCTGTGAACGTTTTCATAGGTCGATGAAGGCTGCCCTGCGTGCCGGCCTCACAGACGGCAACTGGGTCGACAAGCTCCCGTGGGTAATGCTGGGCATCAGGACTGCGCCCAAGGAGGACCTTCAGTCCTCATCCGCAGAGCTTGTTTATGGACAGCCGCTGTGGGTTCCAGGGGATTTTGTCCCTAGCACCACAGTTCCTTGGTCTGCTGCGCTCCAGAGGTCTGCTCTACTGGACAATGCCAGGCTTTTCGCTCCCGTCCCCACTTCCCATCATGGTCTCCCTCGGTCGCACGTCCCAGCTGGGCTGCAGACTGCGGACTATGTGTTCATTCACCACGATGCCCACAGGGGACCACTACGCCCGCCCTACGAAGGCCCGTTCCGGGTTTTGAAGGCAGGCGACAAACATTTTGTGGTGGACAGAAGCGGCAAGCCAGAGCTGTTCTCCATCGACCGCCTCAAACCGGCTCATTTGGACACGGCCGGGCCTATTGACCTGGCTCAGCCCCCACGGCGTGGACGGCCTCCAGCTCTGCCCCCACCCCCTGCTTCCCTCCCTCCCGTGCCTCGTGCCCTCCTTTCCCCATGTCTGGGCGATGACGGGGCGCCTGCTGCTGTTCCTCGACCTCTGGTGCAGCGCAGCCGTTGTGGCCGGTTGATACGCCCACCTCCCCGTTGACTATTTGCCTCGTTGACTGTTTGATGTTTTTTCTGTTGTGGTGAATTCTGGGGGGACGTGTGTAGTGAACGTGACAGACATAATTCACCTTTATAGTGTAATGTAATATGTTATGCATGTAAATACATTGGTTCAGGAATTGCGGTCCCTTTAAGCGTGTGATGACGTGGGACCCGGGGGTTGGGTTAATGGGCAGCACCTTTTCTGTGAATGAATTGTTTTTCCCTATAAGAATAAACAAGACACTCATTCGGGTGCTCAAAGTGAGAAGTTGTCTCTGTCAGTTACTGCCACAACTTCCACGTTATCATTAATAGGAGACATTCATGTTATCATTAATAGGACACATTCATGTTATCATTAATATTAATAGGACACATTCATGTTATCATTAATAGGAGACATTCATGTTATCATTAATAGGACACATTCATGTTATCATTAGTATTAATAGGACACATTCATGTTATCATTAATAGGAGACATTCATGTTATCATTAATAGGACACATTCATGTTATCATTAATAGGACACATTAATGTTATCAT
Organism: Gymnocephalus cernua; assembly: GCA_023631565.1. Lineage (NCBI taxonomy): Eukaryota > Metazoa > Chordata > Actinopteri > Perciformes > Percidae > Gymnocephalus > Gymnocephalus cernua. Next base: position 33,974,829 of record CM042440.1, read on the forward strand.
TAATAGGACACATACATGTTATCATTAATAGGACACATTCATGTTATCATTAATAAGACACATTCCACTGCTGTGAAACGTCAATAAAGTGTCCCGCGAACGTTTCAGCATAATGTCTCTCCTCTGTTTTCAGAGCATGTGAATGCAGCGCCCACTGTTCATCAATATAATGCACTGTAACTCTGAGACCTGTAACTATGGTTACCCAGTGATGTCCTGTAGTCCCCAGTGTGAGCACAGCGGGTGCACGTTGTAAAGTTGTCTCTTTTGCAGTCCTCTCCTTTTCATACAACAAGTGTATTCTTCTTGTGATGGTGCGTCTTGAGGGAATCTCATACCTGCCGTCATTAGTTGTGATTCTCCTCATCACTAACCGGCCTGCAGTCTGTAGCTTTCCACTTCACTATGGCGTTCGCTAACTTCTCTTGCCTTTGTTTATCTCTACTTCTCCCACGCTGCATCTAAAGTAGTCTGCCGAAGCCTCGCGCCACTGTTTGTATCCTTGAATGATTTGCTGGTATCAGCTGTGTGTATTTAGTGCATTTAGGTGATATTTCAGACTGGAAGTACTCTGGTGATAAGAAAATTCAACTTTGCAGTGGTTACAAATAACTTTGGTTCTGTCAACTGCTCCGTCTGGAAGATCTTTAAAATAAGTGGTCATATCTGTCTGTTCTCTTGATACATCCATACTTTCTCTATCACTCTGATCTTTTCCGGTTCCTGTAAGCGCGGCAGAGGTCAAAAACAAACCTTTTCAAAATAAAAGCTTGTGAACAACATACTTTTACAATAATAAAAGAAATGATAAAAAATCTGTTAATGCGCGATGAAATAATTGTCAGCGTTAATTAATTAATGTGTTAACGTGATAATGCATTAACTTGCCGAGCCCTAATTATAACGCCAGACTATTGATGTAAATGTCTGTTGATAGAATAATGTTAGAAATAAAACTGCCCTTGCATCTCAATGATCGCATTACATTTTGGAACTAGTTTCTCAGCAGCGGCGGAATTTTACTTTGCTCCGGTTTGTAGTACTGCGCCGAAAAGTAAACAGAGAAGCGCACTCCAGTTGGGACACCTAGTAGTAGTAGCCTAGTACATTTGTATTGAAGCATTGGATTGGAAACTAAGGACTAGGCAACATGGTGATTCAGTGTGCATTTAGAAATTGTAAAAATAAACCAAACAGATGGGCAAGTTTCCACAAATTTCCATTGTAAGATCCACAAGGGAACCAGCTGTGGCTTCTTGCTGCTGGCTTGGACATCAAGACACCGGCGGAGACTCTACTCAAGTGACAAATTTGTAGTGGTTATTTTAGACCAGCTGACTTTTAAAAGCCCTGCAATCTAAAGGACCACAAGTGACAACGATTTTGCGGTTCCAGATGCACCAACAGCTATTGATGAACAGGTAATAACTTTTAGTAGGCTACTCTAGCTAATAAAGCTAGCCCCTTTCATAATGTTAGCCTAGCTGATAGATTGAGACTGGCAACGTTAGTGGAGATAACGTTACAGTTCAATGTATTGTGGAGAGTGACAATGTTAGCTGACTGTATCTACACTATGTAGCTAGCTAGATACCTGGCTGGGCTAACCACTAACTGAGGTAATTGCTGACAGAAAAGTCATGTAAGCTTGGACAGTTTACATGCAAATTGCTAGCCCGTGTGCTTTCATGTACCGGTAATGTACTCTGCTTCTGTAGCAATGAGTGACAGCTGCAGGTAAATAAACTTGCGTGGTTGTCATGTAAACCGTCTTTCTCGGTAGCCTAGGTAATATCACTCCGCTGCTGCTGTAGCCTATGCTACCAACTACAGGGATCAAAGTATAACTATTAAAATGCAATGCAAGGGTAGTTTTATTTCAAACATTATTCTATCAACAGACATTTACATCGATAGTCTTGCGTTATAATATATTTGCCTCTGGTGTACTGTAGAGTGGGTAAGACTGTTTTTAATGGCAGGCTAACCGTTAATGTTGACGTGCGCTAGCCTAGCACCAGTGACCTCTGCAACTGGAAGGACTGGATGAAAAGGGATGAAAACTGTCTCCACTGATAAATAACACACTGGCTAACTGGGAAATGAGGTCCTATGTCCAAAATTCGGAACCACACCTTTAACCTGGATAACATATGGCTTTTTCCAGAGTGTCCGACTTGGTAATGGATATGTTGTAGAATGAAGTACGATTTGGGCATTGCAGTTTTGTTAATCCAACCTCCCACTCTCAAAATGCCTTCATCAATGAATGGATCTAGTTTGTAGATGGGGCTTTTCGAAACCAAGCGATTTACCTTTCTTCAGTTAAATGATCTCATAACTGAAGTATCGTCTTTGCTCAAAGCAAATGATGGAATTTTTTCTGCTTCTTTCATTTCTTCCACAGATAGATCTTGCTTTCCATCAGCCTCTTTAAGATGTTTCATTCTTTCCTTTAGGGATGTGTTGGGTGTCTGATACTGTCCAGACCCATCTTTCAAGCAAGTTTTTCTTCTTTGATTCAGCAGTCAAAGTATTAGTAGTAGAGAGCTACTAAAGGAGTTCCGGTGAAACTGACTGTTTACTGTTCTAAATCAATGCGCTACATTAAATCAAAAAGGAAATGTGGATCTGTTATTTCCAACTCATCCTCTGAACACCACAGGATGGCGCTAACACACACGCTGCAAGAAGTATGCTATACTTCCCCTCTGGATTCACTTTGTTTCACAGCGAATAACGTTATCTCACATCCCGTTCACTGTTCAGTTCGCCCACTACTTCAGGCTGCGCCGCTAACAGACCGTTCCTAAGTATAACACACCGTTGCCATGAATAGCAGAGCAATTGCCATGGATGCAGTTCTGTCCACTCCGGAGGACAGCTATCAATTTGCTGAAAGAAGTCCAGATCATTTATCAGCTGTGGCAAAAAGTAGGGAAATGTTGATTTCTATGAAGCTAAAAGTATTTTATTGTATTTTCTCCTTTTATGCCCTCTTAAACATGTAAGAGGCGTCCGCCAATACAACTCCAAATCAGAAAAAGTTGGGACAGTATGAAAAACACAAATAAAAAAAGAAAGTAGTGATTTCTAAATGTACTTTGACTTGTATTTCATTGCAGACAATGTGAACACAAAATATTTCATGTTTTATCTGGTCAACTTATTTTCATTTGTAAATATACATCCTTTCCTGTCATTCAGACCTGCAACACATTCCAAAAAAGGTTGGGACAGGAGCAATTTAGGGCTAGTAATCAGGTAAATTGGTTAAATAATGATGTGATTTGAAACAGGTGATGTCAACAGGTGATTTTAATTATGATTTGGTACAAAAGCAGCATCCAAGAAAGGTCTAGTCCTTTAGGAGCAAAAATGGGCTGAGGATCGCCTGTTTGCCAACAAATACGTGAGAAAATTATTGAAATGTTTAAAAACAATGTTCCTCAAAGAAAAATAGGAAGACATTTGCTTATTTCACCTTCAACAGTGCGTAACATAATTAAAAGATTCAAGGAATGAGGAGGAATTTCAGTACGTAAAGGACAAGGGCGCAAGTCTAAGCTGAACAACCGTGATCTCCGATCCCTCAGGCGGCACTGCATCAAGAATCGTCATTCATCTATAAGCGATATCACCACATGGGCTCAGGACTACTTTGGCAAACCTTTGTCAAGTACCACAATACGTAGTTACAGCCACAAATGCCAGTTAAAACTGTACTGTGCCAAAAGGAAGCCCTATGTTAACAGTGTCCAGAAGCGCCGTTGACTTCTCTGGGCTCGGAGGCATCTGGGATGGACCATCACACAGTGGAAACGTGTACTGTGGTCAGATGAATCAGTATTTCAGGTATTTTTTGGGAGAAATGGACGTTGTGTGCACCGGGCCAAAGAAGAAAAGGATCATCCAGACTGTTACCAGCAACAAGTCCAAAAGCCAGGGTCTGTCATGGTATGGGGTTGTGTCAGTGCCCTTGGCAAAGGTAACTTGCACTTCTGTGATGGCACCATTAATGCTGAAAAGTACATAGATATTTTGGAGCACAATATGCTGTCTTCAAGAAGACATCTTTTCCAGGGACATCCATGCATATTTCAACAAGATAATGCAAAACCACATTCTGCACACATTACAAAGTCCTGGCTGCGGAGGAAGAGGATACGGGTACTTGACTGGCCTGTCTGCAGTCCCAACCTGTCTCCAATAGAGAATGTGTGGCGCATTTTGAAGCGCAAAATGCGACAACGAAGACCCCGTACTGTTGCCCACCTTAAGACTTGTTTGCAGCAAGAATGGGACAAAATTACACCTGAAACACTTCATCACTTGGTGTCTTCAGTCCCTAAACGTCTTTTAAGTGTTGTGAAAAGGAATGGCAACATTACAAAGTGGTAAATGCTTTACTGTTCCAACTTTTTTTGAAATGTGTTGCAAGAACCAAAATAGGAATTTAGTTTTTTTGAAAAAAACAAACAATAAAAATCATGAGGAACACATTGAATTATGTGCTGTTGTATTGTCTGCAATGAAATACAAGTCAAAGTACATTTAGAAATCACTACTTTCTTTTTTTATTTGTTTTCTCCATACTGTCCCAACTTTTTCTGATTTGGGGTTGTACAATGTATTATTATTATTATGATTAACTTCTGTCCTCCAATTCAAGCAATGACAGCAGATCTGGGGGCTGTTGCACAAAATAGAATGAAGAAATCTAGGATAACTGAAAAAGCGCAGCTTGACTTAGTGTGATCCGTAGGGCTGGGAAAAAATCGATTTGATTTAAACATCAATTTTTTTGATTTTTTTTCTCCCCCTCTTCAGTATAGCGTACATACATTTTGTATTTGCCAAATCTTCCTTCAGAGTTTCCGTAGCATGCTCCTTGCGGCGCAGCCCTCTGCCCCTCCCCTCCCCCGAGGGCAGTGCATGCATACATAAACAACATGTCAGAAACAGCCGGCGAAAGAGAGCAGCTCCTTCCAAAGAAATGCTCTTCGACTCCAGTCGTGTGGAGTTGGTTTGGATTTATGGCATCTGATGAGGAACAGAAAACACCTTGATGCAAACTATGTCTTCAGGCTGTTGTTGTTGCTGGTAGCAGTACGACAAACCTGTTTCAGCATTTAAAGCGAAGACATGCGGCTGAGTGTGAGAAGTGAAAACCACTCTAGTGGCGTTAGCACTAGCACCCCGTTTGCAAAGCAAACAACTCTTTAGCTGTCTGGCAAGAAAATACCTGGCCATTCCAGCAACTAGCGCCCCATCGGAGAGGGTCTTTATTGTGGGTGGGGGTATTGTTACCTGTCACCGAGCTTGCCTCAAGCCTGCTGTTGTTGATAGGCTCATTTTCCTTGCAAAGAATGTTTAAAATGCAATTACATTTTTTTTATGGCGAATGGTGTTACTGTTTACATGTTCAATTCAACTAAGGGTTACCTCAGGAGTTGTTGTTTTATTAGCTCAATCCAAATCCAGTATAAATAATTTGGATGTTTAACAATCTTTGTTGCACACTGCACAGTGACTCTTCAGGTAGAGAAAGGGTTTGCCTTTGCAATTTTGTTTCTGTTGATGCACTTTAATTAAATACAATACATATATATTTTTAAAATATATTTACAGTTCGCAATTATTTTGTTTTAAATTGAAGGGGGTAAAAATCGAATCGAATTGTAAATTGAGTTTTTCATTAAAAAAATCACAGATTTTTTTAGGGAAAAAAATCGCCCAGCTCTAGTGATCCGCTCATTGTGACTTCATCAGTTGCACGTTTGCTGAGCCAGGATGAGAAGGTGAAGCTATGTCAAGCCAGGTGTAGATAGCTGGGATAAGTGCACGTCCACGACTTTCTTAAATAGACCACGGTATCGATCACAGATTTACTGATGCAGAAATGGAAAAGACGTATGCAGCATATGTTTCACCCACTGAGTAGCAGCTTCTAATGGAAAATTACCAAGAGGTACGCATATAATAGGCTATGCAAAAAGGGAAGTACGGCTGTTGTTATCAAACGGAGAGAAAAAGGCAGACAGACAATAGCGGACAGACTGAATGCGTAAGGATTTAAAAAAGACTAGCCTACTTACTAGTCACTCCCATTTTTTCAAAGTTGTACACTCTGTTTTGATTGCTTTAATATGCTTGTTTATGTGTTGGTTCTATTGCTGTATCAGTTTTTATGTGCTAAATGTGCTGGTTTTACTGTAAAGTTTCTTTGAGTAGCCTGTAAAGCACTCCATAAATAAAAGGTATTATTATTTATTATTATTATTTAGCCTACTACTAAAAGTGAGCAGAGGGAATTAATGTTCATCTGGGAATTTACCCTAAGGACTAGGCTTAATTTCAAACCCTTCTTCATAATGCAGGAAAATATTTTACAACCATATGCACAAATCTCTATAAGCTAGGCCCATGTCTAATTCTAAATATCTTTCTACAATTAATGTTCATACAGAACAAACATGACTGGACAAAAACTAGAAAAAGAAGTAAGTGACTTCAAGACACTCTGTCAGCATACCTGTAAAACAATGTAGCCTATTATTCATGTTTTTATTCTCACTCCCAAGCTCGAAGACGACAAGTGACAGCACCAAAATAAAAGATGAAGAAGCTTTGTGATATTCCAACACATTCTCACTCCCATCTCGTAAAATACGGACGTTTGGTCAGGTGCCATTGTCGTCGTTATTGACGCTAAAAGTCTCCTTTTTGTCCGCTGCACGGTGTGGGAGGATCTCCCTGCCACCCTGCCTCCCCCCGCCTCTCCACGTTGCACGGGGCACATTTCACGGGGACAGCAGCGGAGGAAACATTTCCTCTGCATTGTACAACTGCAATAGTAGGATTTCAATCAAAATCGTGACAGCGATAGTGACAAGTAGGCCTAATGCATGTTAATAACAATAAAGCAGAACAGATTCAGAAGACAACAGAATAACTGTTAAACTATAAACTGTTTATTTTGGATCTGAGTGGCATCTGATTTAACATAAAACTCCAGGATTAATCTTAGCCTGGCTGTTAGCCTGCTCTGGAGCAGGCTAGCTGCAAAGAATAAATTGCCATGGTTACTTGGCTGGATTTAATTAAACCTGCTTTTGTGCAACCAAGTCAAAGCTAAATTCATCCAGGATAACTTGAATATCCTGGCTTAATCCCTTATCCTGGTTTTGTGCAACAGCCCCCCGGTGAGTGCCTATCGCTACATCTTTATTCAACTGCAGCGGCTGTACCTGTCTCACAGAGAACAATGCACTGTGGTGGGCAGGGTTAGTTCTGCTTACATGGGTTGTCCAGTAGGAGTCCCCCAAGGATCTATACTGGGGCCTATTTTATTTTCATTATATATTAATGATTTACCTGAATACTGTTTACATGTTGATGTCCAGCTTTAGGCTGATGACACTGTAATTTTTACTGAAGCAAAAAAATTCTGAGGAGGCAGCATGTGTGCTCTCACCAGCTCTCACACACATACAAACATGGCTCAATAGATAATGTCTTATCTTAAATGCAAAACAAACTTTTGATTATACTTGTCAAAGCAACCTTGTATTGTTATGCTTTCTCAATCTGAGTTGTTCTTGGGCACAGAAGAGTTGGAAGTTGTTAATGAGTTTAAATACTTAGGCACAATTATAGACTCCAGACTCTCTTTCAAAAAACATGTTAAAATGATATCCAAAAGAATTAAATTCAATCTTTGTAATCTTAAGCAAATCAGAGGATCTCTGCTCTGATGTTTCTGCATTCAATGATACTTTCACATCTGAACTACTGCATCAGGGTTAGGGTTAGGGTTGGTCTATGTCAGGTTCTACTATCCTAAAACCAGTTGAGATAAAACACCTCTCTCTTATCATCATTGCAACATCTTCTTAAATATAACTTACTGAGTTTTGATAATTTTTGTACATTTTCCTCAATGTGCTTCATTTATAAAGTACTATATGGCCTGGCACCACCTCCACTACTAGAGTTGATTAAATACAGACAGACTTGGATTACTAGAGCTGTTGTAAACAGGGACTGTGAGGTTCCTTTTAGAAAAATCAACCATAGCGCACTCTCTATTAAAGGTAATGCATTATGGAACTCACTACCCCCAACTATAAGGGAATGTCCCACTCTGGCCACCTTTAAGAGCCAAGTAAAGGTGTGGCTTAGAGCTAACCAAACGTGCAACCACCTCTAACTGTTTGCTGTACTGTATTAGCCCAGTAGAGCATACTAATGAATGTTTTTCATTTTCTGTTTTTCTGTGGGTTTTTCAGGGAGTGAGTAGTTGCAGCATCTGCCTAGCCCGGCCGACCTGCTTCTCTGTCCCAGAAATGCTTGTTACTAACCTAGCTCTCAGTTTCTTTTCACCCAGGATGAAATCCCAGGATTAGGATGGCACCAACATCATGGTTCCAGCTGTTGCCGTGGTTCTGCTGAAATACCCTGCTATGCCGTGCTGCTCCTTGCGCTACTACAACCACTATTTCTAGCCACTGTTTATTAACTATTCTGTGTTGCACCCCAACGGCACGTCAGACACCACCTACCAAGAGCCTGGGTCTGTCCCAGGTTTCTTCCTAAAAGGGAGTTTTTCCTCGCCACTGTTGCACTAGTGTTTGCTCTTGGGGGATTTGTTGGGTTTTTTGTAAATTATAGAGTGTGGTCTAGACCTACTCTATCTGTAAAGTGTCTTGAGATAACTCCTGTTATGATTTGATACTATAAATAAAATTGAATTGAAACATTTAATTGAATTGAATTGTCTCTCATTGTTTTATACAGCAAATGTTACTATTTTATATTTTATATCTTTTGGCATTTTTTATTTTAACTTTAACCTGCCTAATGGACTACAGATGAAAATTAGCCACCGGGCTACAATCTGGCATTTTTACGTGTACATGTTCATCAATGTGCCTGAAAATAATAAAATAAATAACACACATATATACATATGTATATACATACAGAGTATGTTGGAGCTATAATAAGTTAATTGGTATTTATTCATTTAATTGTAGAAACAAACAAGATGATTTGTATTGACTTTATTTTCATTTCTAAATTGTTAAATTAAATGTTGGACTTCCGCTCCTCCTCCTAATTAGTTCACCTTAGCAGGTATAATGAGGGGCTGGGTGACAGCTAGGGATGTTGTTTTGTTTGAGTAAGAAGAGAGGTAGAAGAAAACAGTTTAGTCACTGTAGCGTATCATAGACAGTGTGAGCATGTATTTAGTAAACGTCTGTTGAAAGTCAACCACGGAGAATTTATTTTTTGACGTAATAAATCTTGCATTATTTGAACAAAACATAAGGATCTCCGCGAGTGCTTATTTACCCTACGAGTCACAATCAACCTCAAAAAGACGACTAACCCCCAATTTCCACCAGTTGCGGAACGGCTGCAGAACTGTCGGCAGAGTCATTAGGTTTCTATTAATGTCAATGTGTGTATTTCCACTGACTGTGGAATGGCTGCGTTCCGACTGGCACAGCTACGGCGGTCTGCAGCCCTCCGGAGCAGATACGCAGAGATAGTGCAGGACAGGAAGTCGAGCACTGAAGCAAAATAAAACATTATCCAGTTAATTTTCAAAATAAAATACAGCGTGCTCACAGCGGATCATATTTCCCTTCACTACACCTTGAAAACACAACACAGAGTTGTTTCCCCTCTACTCCTCTGGATGGAAACTAACTGTTGTTGGTTTTGTGGTTCTATTCTATGTGAATTTGTGAGATATCCTAGGTCCTCGTGACTTCAGCAGTCAGTCATGGCCGCAACCGTTCCGTAACAAATCCCAAACAAATAAGACAACTATTATGCAGTAGGGTTGTGCTGCTGTTGAAATTACATTCACACATATTTGGTGGCACATATTTAGACCTGCCAGAGGTTTACACTCAGAACAAGATTCCTGTATCAAAAGAGAATATCGTGACCACTGCTGATCTGAAAAAATGGGCTCATCTCAGTGAGATTCATCTAAAAGAAATTGATGCTGATATTGAACTTCTGATTGGAACCGATGTCCGAGAGCAATGGAACCTTGGCATGTTATCAACAGCCAAAATAATGGACCATATGCTGTCAAAACCTTGTTATGATGGGTGGTAAATGGACCACTTAAAGCTGGCACCAATGCAGAACACTCTGGACCCATTGCAGTGTCAGCCAACCACATTTCTCTTGTTGAGCTGAACGACCTCATCAAACAATATAACCAGGATTTTTCTGAAAACAAGTATGATGAACAAAAAGAGATGTCAATTGAAAACAAGAGGGTTATGGACCAAGGGTTCAATAACCCTGACAGATGGTCACTACAACTTACCCTTACTTTTTCGAGACAAAGAAAAAGTTATGTCTGACTATGAAATGGCTGCACAGCATACACTTAACCTGATGAAGAAATTCAAGAATGATTCTGCCTATGCTGCCGGATATAAATACTTCATGGAGGATGTACTGAATAAAGGTTATGCAGAGAAGGTACCACAGGAGCAGCTTAACCAAGATGATGGACATGTTTGGTATATATACCACATCATGGTAGAGCTCCTCCAAGGTCCTGACTTAACGAACACCCTCATTGGAGTTTTACTAAGGTTTCACCAGGAACAAATCACTGTCATGGCATTAAGGCAATGTTCTACCAAGTGCAGGTGGATACCAATCACAGAGACATCTTAAGATTTTTGTGGTGGCTTAATGGCGATATCAGCCAACCATTTGAGGTCTACCGAATGGAAGTCCACCTTTTTGGTGATGTGTCATCTCCGAGCATCGCCCTGCGCCAAACTGCTGAAGACAACCAGGATAAATATGACAAGGAGGTTATTAACACAGTTACATCCAACTTTTATGTTGATGATTTTATGATGAACGGTGGAACAGGCCATTAAACTCAAAAAGATCTTGTAGATGCATGCAACCAGGGAGGTTTCACATTGACCAAGTGGATCAGTAATAATTGTGAAGTCATGGCAACTATTCCTGAGTATCACAAAGCCAAACAAGTAAAGGAACTGGATTTGGATAAAGAAAAGATGAAGGAAGAAACCCCAATTGAGGGGGCTCTTGGAATCCAATGGAACACTGACTGTGACACCTTTACCTTTAAAGTGGCTGTAAAGAGTCGGTCTGCTACAAGAAGAGGTATTCTATCCACAGTAAGCTCAATTTACGATCCATTGGGGTTCCTTTCCCCCTTTATCCTTAAGGCCAAACACATCCTCCAGGAGCTGTGTAGGTCAAAATGTGGATGGGATCAAGTTATCTCAGATGAACTTAAAAGGCCCTGGCAGAGATGGCTTGAAGAGGGGAATCAGCTGAGTGGATTTCAGCTGAAAAGGTGTATGAAACCTGAAAACTTTGACCCTGTTAAGGCAACTGAACTTCATCACTTTTGTGACGCAAGTGAGTCCGGCTATGGCACAGCAAGCTATGTTAGATTCACAAAAGATCTATACTGAGACAATCCAGCTGATGATGCATCACGTGGTTTGCATGTGGAATCCTTCTTTAGATCAAGATGGCTAAAAGGTCCTGAATTCTTGGAAAAAACCTAAGAGGGAGTGGCCAACTACTTCACAAAGTCCAGGGGAGATCCCACCGGATGATCCTGAAGTAAAAAAGAGTATCACAGTTAACAGTGTGTTAGTTAATTTATTGAGAACTACTCATCGTGGAACTGCCTGAAGAGGGCTACAGCTTGGATATTGAAAATGAAAAAAATACTTTGACTGCTGAGTCAAAGAAGAAAAACTTGCCTGAAAGATGGGCTAGTTTCAAGCTACAAACACATTTGATTAGCATGAAGACATGTCCCAATAATCAAGTGGGTACACATCTGTTATTAACCCCTAGGTTCGATTTGCGCCGGAATTGTCCTTTAAAGGTTTACAAACCTTTTTTAATCATTACCTGATACCTAATATAGTATATAAGAGATATCATGTGTGTAACAATAAACTGTTAATTTACAGCACTACTAATAATTAGTAAACATTACAAAATTATAATTTCATTGTTTGTTAACTGTAAAATGATGGCTTGCTAACAGTTAAATGACAATTAAGAAAGAATTACTTAACTATCAATTTACCATTAATGATGGTTATTATGAAGTGTTACCCCCCATTGACACCCTGATTACAGAACAAGAACTAACAGACAAAATGAAAAAACGTAAACCCCTGAGGCCTGTGGTGCTGACTCCATTTTAAATTAAATGATCAAATACACGGATAATAAATTCAAATTGGTCATCCTAAAAACTTTCAACATCATCCTAAATTCAGGTATTTTCCCAGCTATTTGGAACCAAGTACTAATAACCCCAATCCACAAAAAAATGGAGACAGGTTTGACCCAATAACTACAGAGGAATATGTATGACTATAAACTATTCTGCAGTATTATTAATAGCAGAATCTTACAATTCATTAGTGAACACAATATCCTGAGCAAAAGTCAAATTGGATTTCTCCCAAAATATCGAACTTCAGACCACATCTTTACTCCCCACACCCTCACTGACAAACAATTAAATCAGAACAAAGGAAAAATCTTTAGACTTTAAAAAAGCACTCGATTCAATTTGTCATGATGGTCTTTTCTATAAATTGATTGAAATGGAAACATATGATATAAAATCTATGTATACAGACAACAAATGTTCAGTTAAAATTGGCCACCAACAGACACATTTCTTTCCTCAGGAACGTGGAGTGAAACAGGGATGCTGCCTGTCCCCGACTCTGGTCAACATTTATATAAATTAAACTGGCAAAACCTCTGGAACTTTCTACATCTCCTGGTATCACTCTGGAAGATACTGACGTCACATGTTTGTTATATGCTGATGATGTAGTCCTGCTGTCCCCTACAAAAACAGCCCCCAGAACCTCAGCACACCCCCCTCAGCTCCCTCACCTCACAGCCCCCAGAACCTCAGGACACCCTCCTCAGCTCCCTCCCCTCACAGCCCCCAGAACCTCAGCACACCCCCCTCAGCTCCCTCACCTCACAGCCCCCAGAACCTCAGGACACCCCCTCAGCTCCCTCACCTCACAGCCCCCAGAACCTCAGGACACCCCCTCAGCTCCCTCACCTCACAGCCCCCAGAGCCTCACGACACCCCTCTCAGCTCCCTCACCTCACAGCCCCCAGAACCTCAGGACACCCCCCTCAGCTCCCTCACCTCACAGCCCCCAGAACCTCAGGACACCCCCCTCAGCTCCCTCACCTCACAGCCCCCAGAACCTCAGGACACCCCCCCTCAGCTCCCTCACCTCACAGTCCCCAGAACCTCAGGACACCCCCTCAGCTCCCTCACCTCACAGCCCCCAGAACCTCAGGACACCCCCCTCAGCTCCCTCACCTCACAGCCCCCAGAACCTCAGGACCCCCCCCCCCCCCCCCCTCAGCTCCCTCACCACACAGTCCCCAGAACCTCAGGACATCCCCAAACCATCCGGCCCAACCAAATCATCTGCGGACAGAAACAGAACTCCATGACCTATTGGAGAGACACTACTAACCGTCAAAGCTAAATGGATTGTTACCCAGCCCTAAACCGAGAGGACACAGTAGCTGAATACGTGACCACAGACTCAGAAAGACTCTGAGCTGGTCCAGGCTGAGTGGACACAGTCTGGCTGTGGAGACCGGCCGCCACAGACAGACCTGGCTGCCTGGAGAAGACAGGCTGTCAGCTCTGTCCACTGAGACAACACTTCCTGCTTCAATGGAGCACATATACTGACATCAGAACTCAGTTCTTTAACTAAATGAAATGTAAACTCCCAGATTTTGATTCACTCTCTGACCAGACAAAAATACAACATCTACTTGGAGAAAATAGTGTGAGCGAGATATGTGAGTGATGTCACAGCCTGAGAGACAACCAGCACAACAACAATAATACTAATATCAGTATTCATCTCCCCTCAGTTTACTCTGCCTTCTCATTTAGTCCTCTCAGTTTACTCTGCCTTCTCATTTAGTCCTCTCAGTTTACTCTGCCTTCTCATTTAGTCCTCTCAGTTTACTCTGCCTTCTCATTTAGTCCTCTCAGTTTACTCTGCCTCCTCATTTAGTCCTCTCAGTTTACTCTGCCTCCTCATTTAGTCCCCTCAGTTTACTCTGCCTTCTCATTTAGTCCTCTCAGTTTACTCTGCCTTCTCATTTAGTCCCCTCAGTTTACTCTGCCTTCTCATTTAGTCCTCTCAGTTTACTCTGCCTTCTCATTTAGTCCTCTCAGTTTACTCTGCCTTCTCATTTAGTCCTCTCAGTTTACTCTGCCTTCTCATTTAGTCCCCTCAGTTTACTCTGCCTTCTCATTTAGTCCTCTCAGTTTACTCTGCCTTCTCATTTAGTCCTCTCAGTTTACTCTGCCTTCTCATTTAGTCCTCTCAGTTTACTCTGCCTCCTCATTTAGTCCTCTCAGTTTACTCTGCCTTCTCATTTAGTCCTCTCAGTTTACTCTGCCTTCTCATTTAGTCCTCTCAGTTTACTCTGCCTTCTCATTTAGTCCTCCTCTCAGTTTACTCTGCCTCCTCATTTAGTCCTCTCAGTTTACTCTGCCTTCTCATTTAGTCCTCTCAGTTTACTCCGCCTTCTCATTTAGTCCCCTCAGTTTACTCTGCCTTCTCATTTAGTCCTCTCCTCAGTTTACTCTGCCTTCTCATTTAGTCCTCTCAGTTTACTCTGCCTCCGCATTTAGTCCCCTCAGTTTACTCTGCCTTCTCATTTAGTCCTCTCAGTTTACTCTGCCTTCTCATTTAGTCCTCTCAGTTTACTCTCTCAGTTTACTCTGCCTTCTCATTTAGTCCTCTCAGTTTACTCTCTCAGTTTACTCTGCCTTCTCATTTAGTCCTCCTCTCAGTTTACTCTGCCTTCTCATTTAGTCCTCTCAGTTTACTCTGCCTTCTCATTTAGTCCTCTCAGTTTACTCTGCCTCCTCATTTAGTCCTCTCAGTTTACTCTGCCTTCTCATTTAGTCCTCTCAGTTTACTCTACCTTCTCATTTAGTCCTCTCAGTTTACTCTGCCTTCTCATTTAGTCCTCTCAGTTTACTCTGCCTTCTCATTTAGTCCCCTCAGTTTACTCTGCCTCCTCATTTAGTCCCCTCAGTTTACTCTGCCTCCTCATTTAGTCCTCTCAGTTTACTCTGCCTTCTCATTTAGTCCCCTCAGTTTACTCTGCCTCCTCATTTAGTCCTCTCAGTTTACTCTGCCTTCTCATTTAGTCCCCTCAGTTTACTCTGCCTTCTCATTTAGTCCTCTCAGTTTACTCTGCCTCCTCATTTAGTCCTCTCAGTTTACTCTGCCTTCTCATTTAGTCCTCTCAGTTTACTCTGCCTCCTCATTTAGTCCTCTCAGTTTACTCTGCCTCCTCATTTAGTCCTCTCAGTTTACTCTGCCTTCTCATTTAGTCCCCTCAGTTTACTCTGCCTTCTCATTTAGTCCTCTCAGTTTACTCTGCCTTCTCATTTAGTCACCTCAGTTTACTCTGCCTTCTCATTTAGTCCTCCTCTCAGTTTACTCTGCCTTCTCATTTAGTCCTCTCAGTTTACTCTGCCTCCTCATTTAGTCCTCTCAGTTTACTCTGCCTTCTCATTTAGTCCTCTCCTTAGTTTACTCTGCCTTCTCATTTAGTCCCCTCAGTTTACTCTGCCTTCTCATTTAGTCCTCTCAGTTTACTCTGCCTCCTCATTTAGTCCTCTCAGTTTACTCTGCCTTCTCATTTAGTCCTCTCAGTTTACTCTGGCTTCTCATTTAGTCCTCTCAGTTTACTCTACCTTCTCATTTAGTCCTCTCAGTTTACTCTGCCTTCTCATTTAGTCCTCTCAGTTTACTCTGGCTTCTCATTTAGTCCTCTCAGTTTACTCTGCCTCCTCATTTAGTCCTCTCAGTTTACTCTGCCTTCTCATTTAGTCCTCTCAGTTTACTCTGCCTTCTCATTTAGTCCCCTCAGTTTACTCTGCCTCCTCATTTAGTCCTCTCAGTTTACTCTGCCTTCTCATTTAGTCCTCTCAGTTTACTCTGCCTTCTCATTTAGTCCCCTCAGTTTACTCTGCCTTCTCATTTAGTCCTCTCAGTTTACTCTGCCTTCTCATTTAGTCCTCTCAGTTTACTCTGCCTCCTCATTTAGTCCTCTCAGTTTACTCTGCCTTCTCATTTAGTCCTCTCAGTTTACTCTGCCTTCTCATTTAGTCCTCTCAGTTTACTCTGCCTTCTCATTTAGTCCTCCTCTCAGTTTACTCTGCCTCCTCATTTAGTCCTCTCAGTTTACTCTGCCTTCTCATTTAGTCCTCTCAGTTTACTCCGCCTTCTCATTTAGTCCCCTCAGTTTACTCTGCCTTCTCATTTAGTCCTCTCCTCAGTTTACTCTGCCTTCTCATTTAGTCCTCTCAGTTTACTCTGCCTTCTCATTTAGTCCTCTCAGTTTACTCTGCCTCCTCATTTAGTCCCCTCAGTTTACTCTACCTTCTCATTTAGTCCTCTCAGTTTACTCTGCCTCCGCATTTAGTCCCCTCAGTTTACTCTGCCTTCTCATTTAGTCCTCTCAGTTTACTCTGCCTTCTCATTTAGTCCTCTCAGTTTACTCTCTCAGTTTACTCTGCCTTCTCATTTAGTCCTCTCAGTTTCCTCTCTCAGTTTACTCTGCCTTCTCATTTAGTCCTCCTCTCAGTTTACTCTGCCTTCTCATTTAGTCCTCTCAGTTTACTCTGCCTTCTCATTTAGTCCTCTCAGTTTACTCTGCCTCCTCATTTAGTCCTCTCAGTTTACTCTGCCTTCTCATTTAGTCCTCTCAGTTTACTCTACCTTCTCATTTAGTCCTCTCAGTTTACTCTGCCTTCTCATTTAGTCCTCTCAGTTTACTCTGCCTTCTCATTTAGTCCCCTCAGTTTACTCTGCCTCCTCATTTAGTCCCCTCAGTTTACTCTGCCTCCTCATTTAGTCCTCTCAGTTTACTCTGCCTTCTCATTTAGTCCCCTCAGTTTACTCTGCCTCCTCATTTAGTCCTCTCAGTTTACTCTGCCTTCTCATTTAGTCCCCTCAGTTTACTCTGCCTTCTCATTTAGTCCTCTCAGTTTACTCTGCCTCCTCATTTAGTCCTCTCAGTTTACTCTGCCTTCTCATTTAGTCCTCTCAGTTTACTCTGCCTCCTCATTTAGTCCTCTCAGTTTACTCTGCCTCCTCATTTAGTCCTCTCAGTTTACTCTGCCTTCTCATTTAGTCCCCTCAGTTTACTCTGCCTTCTCATTTAGTCCTCTCAGTTTACTCTGGCTTCTCATTTAGTCCTCTCAGTTTACTCTGCCTTCTCATTTAGTCCTCTCCTTAGTTTACTCTGCCTTCTCATTTAGTCCCCTCAGTTTACTCTGCCTTCTTATTTAGTCCCCTCAGTTTACTCTGCCTCCTCATTTAGTCCTCTCAGTTTACTCTGCCTTCTCATTTAGTCCCCTCAGTTTACTCTGCCTCCTCATTTAGTCCTCTCAGTTTACTCTGCCTTCTCATTTAGTCCCCTCAGTTTACTCTGCCTTCTCATTTAGTCCTCTCAGTTTACTCTGCCTCCTCATTTAGTCCTCTCAGTTTACTCTGCCTTCTCATTTAGTCCTCTCAGTTTACTCTGCCTTCTCATTTAGTCCTCTCAGTTTACTCTGGCTTCTCATTTAGTCCTCTCAGTTTACTCTACCTTCTCATTTAGTCCTCTCAGTTTACTCTGCCTTCTCATTTAGTCCTCTCAGTTTACTCTGGCTTCTCATTTAGTCCTCTCAGTTTACTCTGCCTCCTCATTTAGTCCCCTCAGTTTACTCTGACTCCTCATTTAGTCCCCTCAGTTTACTCTGACTCCTCATTTAGTCCTCTCAGTTTACTCTGCCTCCTCATTTAGTCCTCTCAGTTTACTCTGCCTTCTCATTTAGTCCTCTCAGTTTACTCTGCCTCCTCATTTAGTCCTCTCCTCAGTTTACTCTGCCTTCTCATTTAGTCCTCTCAGTTTACTCTGGCTTCTCATTTAGTCCTCTCAGTTTACTCTGGCTTCTCATTTAGTCCTCTCAGTTTACTCTGCCTTCTCATTTAGTCCTCTCAGTTTACTCTGCCTTCTCATTTAGTCCTCTCAGTTTACTCTGCCTTCTCATTTAGTCCTCTTAGTTTACTCTACCTTCTCATTTAGTCCTCTCAGTTTACTCTGGCTTCTCATTTAGTCCTCTCAGTTTACTCTGCCTCCTCATTTAGTCCTCTCAGTTTACTCTGCCTTCTCATTTAGTCCTCTCAGTTTACTCTGCCTCCTCATTTAGTCCTCTCAGTTTACTCTGCCTCCTCATTTAGTCCTCTCAGTTTTACTCTGGCTTCTCATTTAGTCCTCTCAGTTTACTCTGCCTCCTCATTTAGTCCCCTCAGTTTACTCTGACTCCTCATTTAGTCCCCTCAGTTTACTCTGGCTTCTCATTTAGTCCTCTCAGTTTACTCTGCCTCCTCATTTAGTCCTCTCAGTTTACTCTGCCTTCTCATTTAGTCCTCTCAGTTTACTCTGCCTCCTCATTTAGTCCTCTCAGTTTACTCTGCCTCCTCATTTAGTCCTCTCAGTTTACTCTGCCTTCTCTTTTAGTCCTGTCAGTTTACTCTGCCTTCTCATTTAGTCCCCTCAGTTTACTCCGCCTTCTCATTTAGTCCTCTCAGTTTACTCTGCCTTCTCATTTAGTCCTCTCAGTTTACTCTGCCTTCTCATTTAGTCCTCTACTTCATGGGTTTTTCATGTTGTATTTTTTGTTTTCTTTCTTACATTTGACACTAGTGATTTTACTGTATATTGATATACTGTTGTTGCTTTCCTGTTTTTGTTTTTATTTTTTAAATGTATATACTGTATTTAAGTTTACTCAGTGAATTGTACGTATGTATTTCTTCTCACATTATTATCCTTGATGCTTTGGCAATATTGTTATTTCTGACATTTAATAAAGCAAATTGAATTGAACTGAGAGATAGAGAGAGACAGTGAGAGAGAGAGAACAATGACATGTTAAAACTCATCAAACATTAAACTGCTCATTGTGAGTCCTATCTGCAAAAATGTCAAAACATAAAAAACTATTATCTGTAATTGAAGCTGGACAGTTAAAAGCATGTCATCATTACAGAAGAATACAGCAGGGGGTGCAAACAGGTGGTAGACTTTGTAGAGAATTACAAGTACCTGGGGATTCAGCTGCTTCTAGGTCTTAGAATCTTCTAACTCCTAGAAGCAGCTGGGAGCAAGAAAAACTAGACGGAAATGAATCATGATTGCAACCTCTGCAGTTTTCGGTTATTTAGAATAAATAAGTTGAACTTCATGCCACACAGTTGAACAGAGAGAACAATACCTAGCTGTTGTTGCTTCAGCTTGTCCACTTCAGTCTTCTGCTGTACTGCTTGACCTGCAACAACAGAGACAGTTTCTTTGTCAGCTTCATTTTACTGCACCTGCAGTTTATTTGCTTTAGAGCTGCATGAATCAGTTGTCAACTATTAATATTGAATTAAAAATAAATCTCCAACTATTTTGATAATTGATGAATCAGTTTGAGTCATATATTTATGAAAAAAAATATGTTTCTTCTCTCTTCTGGGACAGGAAACTGAATATTACAATACATAGAAAAATACTTATTTCTCCCCTTTTGGATATTTCTGAACTGCTATAACACAATATAAACAGGTAATTACTATACCTTTAGTCTCACTTTGCAACAGCGTCATGTCCGCCCTCAGCTGAACCAATGAAGCGCTCATCTCTCTCAGTGCAGCGTAGATGTCTGGAGGAGAAGCCTGACATTCAACACTTTCACTTGGGGAGACGGAGCCGAGCAGCAGCAACAGCATAAACCTCACAGAGATCTTCATTCTCACACTGGCAGCTTACTGTTGAACTGTGCCCTCTGTAAACCTGTGTGAGCTTAATATAGAAGCCTACAGAAAAAAGGCCGTCGATGTCAGTATGATGAAAAAGGGTGTAACAACTTCTTCCCCGTATCACAGAAGATTTCCTAGAGAAGATAAACACATTAATGATCTATGATTACATTGTTAAAGGGTACCTTTAAACTTGGCCTTATCTTCCCATGTGTTTGTATGTCGACCAAGGTTATACCGGCCCGTACCAAGAGTAGTGTTGGACTTAGGGCAACCTGACACATGAGAACAACTTCACTATTACTATTTGTACTTCTATAGATTGGAGCGATATCAGAGTGAGACCTGGAGGAACAGTAGACCTGCCATGTGACGGAGCAGCTGATAATCTGGATGTCAAACAGGACTCTAGATATGAGCAAGAAACATGGAGCAGAGTTTTTGGGGACAATACGATATCAGCGATGGACAATGATAGAGGAAGATACCAAGTGGAGACAAACACATCAGATCTTCGTGTTTCCAGTGTCACAGCAACAGACTTTACAGAGTACAACTGTCTGGTGATGAACCAACAGCAGTGTGTTAGCAGTCATACTGTAGAGTTGATCCTACAGTATGAGACAATCTACAGCTCAGTGGGAGAGACCATTGCGTTGCTGTGCACTATCACTGACTCAACTGGTGAACAGCCCCCACTTTGGTCTAATTGCTACTGGCGGACGCCGCTCCTTGTCACTGTGTATTTGTGCGGCACTCAGACACTGCAGATTGTCACCAATGAAAAGGGAACTCCCTGCAGAGTTCAACGATACCTCACACAAGACTCAACGTTGTACAGTTCATTAGCTGTGAAAGGGGGCGTGGCCAAAACATAGGGTTCGGGGCAAACACTTACCAATGAAAAGGAGGTGTCTGCTAAGTTCAATGATACCTCACACAAGACTACCTTAATTAGGTCACCAGTTATGAAAGGGGGCGTGGCTTAAGCATAGGGGGCGGGTCAAACCATCACCAATGAAGAAGGAACTTTCTGCTGAGTTCAGTGATACCTCACACAAGACTCTACCTTAAACAGTTCAAATAGTATGAAAGGGGGCGTGGCCTGAGAAAGTGGGCGTGGTTTAAGTATACGGGGCAGCTCAGTATCACATGTAGACCACACATAAGTTTCATAAAAATCGGATGATGTTTATCATATAAGGCAGATTTCGTGTTGCCAGCGGGGGGCGCTATGACGAAATGTCAATTTTGGCCTGTCGGTGTCCTCAGGCCTGGACCCTTGTCAAACGTGAGAAGTTTCCGGTGGATATGACTAAGTACACTAACGTTACAACAACTTCTTCGTTCATCGATAAATGCTCAAAATGGCCGCCACGCCACGCCCACACCGTCTGATGAAAAGTTTTTCTTTTAACAACTTTTCATCTTTAATGTCTTAAAGGGATACTTCACCGCTGGAAAGATGAATATATCTTTAAATTGGGTCATTTATGTAGCAGAAATGTGAACTTTTTTTTTTATTGGTGCCTTCTAGGCCGAGAAAAGCCAGAAAATGTGTTTTTGGCTCATATGGATGAAAGACACCAAATCCCAGAATGCACTTCGCTTCGCTGCTTTGAGTCCACTCCCAAGCCACGCCTACCGCTTGACAGACAGGCAATACAGAGGCATTCGACTCAACTCAATGTGTTTTATTGTTATTTCAACCATATACACAAAACAACGTTTCATCGTGGCTCAAGTGGTGTTACACATTTAAAATATATAAAAACTACATTATATAATAACGACATACGAAACAGGCTACATTTAGTGCACACACACATTATAGGCTCCGTAAAGTTCAGCTAAGCATACCAGCATTAGGCTTGGTGGGCTGTAAACACCGAGTATAAACACAGCCGTGAATTAGCGTGGGATGTCGAATGGTCGCCATGTAACAGTCACAAACTCCAGCGGTTAGCAGTTAGTTGGATACAAATCACCACATTTCTGCACCAGTCCGTGTTAACACAGCTCACCTTCATACAGAGCATCTCTAGCTCGGATCGTCGGAGGGCTAGCAGGCCTGGTAGCTGGACAGTCCGGTTCACTGTTGTTCAGCCATGTTTCCACGAAAACAAAAAACACAGTCTCTGAATTCGCGTTGGGAGCATCGTTGAAGTTGGATGTCGTGAACGGACACTTGCAATCAGGATTGATGGGACAGGTGGCCGGCTAGCGTTAGCTCGCTCTGGATGTGCCTTTTCCCCGGCTAGCGTTAGCTTCCCACCTAGCCGACGTGGATGTCCCCTACCCGGCTCGGGGTACGACGAGTCCGCTGGTCTCCGTGCTGGTCTCCGTGCTGGTCTCCGTGCTGGTCTCCGTGGCAGGCGAAGCTCTCGTAGTGGGCCGATTATTTCGTCTGTAATAACGTTCCCTGCATATTCTCTGATCTGTACCGATGTATCCCGGTGGTACACGTGCGGTAGTTTGAATGCACATACTTGTTGTAAAAGTTTGCTGCTGAGAAGTTCTCTTAATACATCCATGAGAGAGAGCCATAGACAGTAAAAGAAGCTCGGATTGTCGGAGGGCTAGCAGTCCTGGTAGCTGGACAGTCCGGTTCACTGTTGAGCAAAAAACACAGTCTCTGAACTCGCGTTGGGAGCATCGTTGAAGTTGGATGTCGTCCAGTTTGTTGTTAAATGAACGGACACTTGCAAGCAGGATTGATGGGACAGGTGGCCGGCTAGCGTTAGCTCGCTCTGGATGTGCCTTTTCCCCGGCTAGCGTTAGCTTCCCACCTAGCCGACGAAGATGTCCCCTACCCCGGCTCGGGGTACGAGCGAGCCCGCGGTCTCCGTGCTGGTCTCCGTGCAGGCGAAGCTCTCGTAGTGGGCCTATTATTCTGTCTGTAATAACGTTTCCTGCATATTCTCTGCTCTGTAGCGATGTATCCCGGTGGTACACGTGCGGTAGTTTGAATGCACATAATTGTTGTAAAAGTTTGCTGCTGAGAAGATAGAGCAGAGCCCTGTTTAGCGAGGATTCAAGATGGCTGACATTTCGTTTTTTTCCGGCTGAGATCGGCTCGCTTCGGGTGATGGGCGGGTTTAAAACATGCGGAAGTAGGTCCTACTACTGGTTGTAGTCTTTTGCTCTGGCCAAAAAATCTTCCAATGACGCAAAAATCGTCATTTTACGTCATCGGAAGATTTTTTCCGGACCCCCCCAATGCAGAGTCCTCCCTCAGAGATGAGGGAGGGACGCACGGTCATTCAGAAATACTACCGGGTTTCTACTGATACAAAGCTGAATGCTAAATCGGTGAAGTATCCCTTTAAGATGGCACAGACCAAATTTGAAGTTGATTGGATGAAATCTCTAGGAGGAGTTCGTTAAAGTACGACATGTGGAAATGGCCAAAATCGCACTAATTTCAAACATTCAATTCAAAATGGCGGTTTAGGGTATGGCTCCAACAAGGGTGCAGGCTTCTCTCCTCAGAGTGAAGCCGCGATGGCGCCATTTTGCTAGCCCTGTTCCCATCACCCCCGTTAGCATCCCATTGACTTCCATTCATTTTGGCGTCACTTTGACAGCCAATAACTTTACATCTGAAGCGTTTAAAGACTTCATTTGTCCGTTGTTTATTTCTTAAGAAACACAACAATGTACACAAGGCTACATTACCTTGTACCTCACGTTATGGCTCCGTAGCAGACGTTTTTATAAAAATAGGCTAACGGTTGGGTCATAACCACGAGACTTCCTGTCTCATAGTAGAGGAATTACCGTACAGTACAGGAGAAGCTCGCAGGCAGTTTGGACTTACATCAGCTGTTTAGTTTAATTACTAATGTTAACTATCATTTTAGTGATCAATAATTAGCCTGTGCCTATGTTATCTCCTTACATATACCTACGCTCTCCGTCTCAGATAGATTGGGAATGATTGAGATTTCTCTTGGCACAGCTACCAGAAGACTTACAACGTTCAGACACGTTGTTCACGTCACATCGGCGGCGGGAAGCTAAGTTTGCAGCTGCGCAGTAACGCTCAGTAACACTTTCCCATCACCGGAAAAGTGCTGGTAAGAGGCTTCACTTGTCTCCGTCAAAAACAGCGGGATCGCTGTGTCCATTTTATATACTGTCTATGGGCTCCAATGACGTTTTCTGTACGTCCTGACATGCTACATATGTGTACAAAGTTTCGTGAGTCTACGTTAAACGTACTGCAGGGGCTCAATTTTTTTAACTTTGTAGGGGGCGCTAGCGAGCCATTTTTGTGCGCATATTCCCAAAACCCTTAAAATACGTACATTTTCACCAGACTTGACGCGACAACCAAATTTGGTGAGTTTTTGAATATGTTAAGCCCCTCAAAAAGGCAATTCATTGCACGGAAGAAGAAGAAGAAGAAGAAGAAGAAGAAGAAGAAGAAGAAGAAGAAGAAATAATGATTCTTTCAGTTCCATTAGGGCCTTCATCACTGGCGGTGCTCGGGCCCTAATTAAACAACAACATTGGACTTTTTTAAGAGTAAGCCATTAGTGCCGAGTGCAAAGGCTGCCTGAATAAATATGGGATGATTAATGTAAGTGGTTTCTTTATGAGGTAGATGATATGAGCATGCTTAGATTGATATGTGACAGTGATGATATTTCCATGTTATTAAACTATGTAAACTATAAACGATCATATCATTTCCAGCTCCAGTTTCAGCTCCACTTAGTGTCTTTCACCACCTGCTGGTCAAAAGGAAACATCACTGCTCCTTCATCTTCTTTAAATGAAGAAAACTTTATTGAGTTTAGGACACTTTTTACAGTTTTTTACGATTGTTTACACACTAAAATAAAAATTTCCACACAATTTGCAAAATTCTACTCCAATGACCAAAACACCTCCACATATTTGCACATTACACACAATGTCTGCTTCACCCTTTTTGCAACACATTACACACAGTGATTTGTAAAACTCTACACACATTTTCACACCTTAGACACAGATAAGGATTGTGAGGTTACTTCCTTGTCATTACAAAGACCCGGATTGCCATTGACCACACCAATGAACGAATTGGATAACCACATCCACCAGGTGTGGAAGCACATGTGTGCTAATTTGAAAACGCAGCACTCAGGTGTGCTATAAAAGGCAGCAGGTACAGTATTCTTGTTGCTTTTACAGTAGTTTTTCTTCAGAGTCAAAGTGTATGTACTTCATGCAGTAATTTTTATTTGTCTACAGATTTTATTTGTTTCATTGATTTAATTGTTGGTTGATTACTGTAACTGATTATGGTAAGAAATACTGTAAGTATTGAAATAAATACTTGAAATATTCAGTCTGCAGCATCAGTGTTGTGCAGTGCTTGGTAAGTTTATAGTAGGCCTATTTGTGTACATTCTCCCTATATCTCAAACTAATCATGAAGAATGTTGTGGGTTTGTCACTATTTTTTTTGTCATCTAAATTATCCCTTACATAACAATGTCTGGCCAAAAATCTAGCACATGTTATTTCCTAAAATTAGTTTTTTTTTACAAATGTGTTTTTTATTTATCACAGCAGTTTGAAACTGGCTGCAATAGTGTCTGATCATTGAGGACTGTGTTGGTTAAATGAAAACTAATAGCATTTTCACAAATATGTGTATATGTTTTGACTGAAGTGTGTATGTTTTGACTGAAGTGTGTCATTTTGCAAACAATCTAGGAATTATGCAAATTGAGTGTGGTGTTTGGATAATTGTGATTATATTTTGAAAAAAAGAACCCGGTTTTCAAAATTGCGTGTAAACAATTGAAAAAAACTGTAATAACAGCCCAGTTTAAAACAATGAAACATAATCAGCATAACAAGCAATAACATACTAAATAGAAAGAGAGAAACTCACTGAGACAAAAGGAGTCACCAAATAAAACATGTTCACATCCTCTTTCTGATTGGATAAGAAACGTTGTTTACATCGTCAGTTATCAGACTCCAAACTGATTATCTTCTGTATCTATAATAATAATAATATGAGTGTTTTCTGATTGGATAATAAACGTTGTTTACATCGTCAGTTATCAGACTCCAAACTGATTATCTTCTGTATCTATAATAATAATAATATGAGTGTTTTCTGATTGGATAATAAACGTTGTTTACATCGTCAGTTATCAGACTCCAAACTGATTATCTTCTGTATCTATAATAATAATAATATGAGTGTTTTCTGATTGGATAATAAACTTTGTTTACATCGTCAGTTATCAGACTCCCAAACTGATTATCTTCTGTATTTATAATAATAATAATATGAGTATTTTCTGATTGGATAATAAACTTTGTATCATATCGTCAATTAACAGACTCCCAAACTGATTATCTTCTGTATTTATAATAATAATATGAGTGTTTTCTGATTGGCTGATCATGTCTTGAGGAACAACTGGAACATGAAAGGAAACATTACCAAAAGGTGGTGAGTTTCTGTCTCGACGTCCTCCAATTATTTCATATCAACATATTCAGAACTTTAATTTCAAGTGTATACTGTATTTTTATGTATGTGAATATAGAGTATTCTAGTGTAAAATGTCATAACAAAGAATATAGACGTTTTTTGAAGAAAGACAGAAACTCAAAAAGCTGCTGATAATGTCATTAGCATAAAAAAAGAGAAATACGTGTTCATTGAAGAAGGTTTAGCAGAAAGCTGCTGATGATCAGTGAAGACACTTTGAGCAAACTGGTTTCATCAAGCAGACATTTTATTAATGATTCACAGAAAACTCCATCTACCAGGGTGTGATTCCAGGAGCAACAACAGAATATATTTAATAAAAATAAAAATGGATCAACATGTTTGGCTTCTGAAATATAGCAAGGGTATATAACATAATCTCACACTGATTATAATATAGGTATCAAATAAAAGCCATTAGATATGTAACATAAATCTAGTATATTGAAAAAATAAAAAGCCATATGTCGAAAGAAGTGATAAAAAAGCCATAGTATAGTATGTTGAAAAAACGGATTAAAAAGTCATAGTATAGTATGTCGAAAAGAGTGAAGAAAAAGTCAAAGTATAGTATATCGAAAAAATAAAATGTAATAAAATGTCATAGTATAGTATGACGACAAAAGTGATAAAAAGTCATAGTATAGTGTTACTTCCTGTAGCTAGGAGTATCAGGACATAAACATAAAACCAGATGTATTTGGTATTTGAAAGGATATTTATTTAGAAATAAGGCAAAAAAGAACTTACAACGAAAAAGATGGGCCAATGGGTGCTGTGGAAATCAAAAACAGAATATAACAAAAGGAGATCCTCAAAAGGAAGACTATTACTGCTACTATAAGAAACAAAAGGTTAAACAAAAATCCTCTAACTTAAATACTTGGTAAAACACAAAACACAATACTCACAGCACCCCTGAACCTAAGGTGACTATATCAAACAAACCTGCGACATCAGTTTCTAAACTCAACCCTGGCCCACTGCTTCACACACACATCTCAACAACACACACAAATGTGGTCTGGCAGCTGCGCTGGGCGGCCATCAATCAGGCCATTTAAGCAGGAGGCCGACCTCATTCAGAAAAGGCTGAGGTGGCATGCTGCACCAATCAGCGTCCTCCTCCTGGAACTGGGCGGGTCTTCCCTTGTCCATCCAATCCTCAGCACGGAATGGCACAGCCTCCTTTGCATCTCACAAATACAATACTCAATTAAATACACACATGAGGGTGCAGACGGGAGCCGTAACAATAGTTAGTCGATAAAAGTCATAGTATAGTATGTCGTAAAAAGTAAAAAAAAAAATAGTATATGTCAAAAAAACCTTACAGTTTCTACACTGTTTTGATTAATTATCCCTTTTACTAGTACACGATGCTCCATTTTTCAGTTGTATTACATTGATGAAAAACTAATCAACAAAATAAAGAAATATCTAAACAGAGAAGAAATGAAGAGCTGAATATAGAGCTGATCTGTGTTTTCTCACAACCTAACTCTCCATGTTTAACCGACAGGGAGTGTTCTGTTAAGGGGGAGGGGTTAAAGCCCACAGCTCATGAATATTAATTAGTTTGCCTTTGTATTCCCGCTGTTAATTAACAGTGAATTAAACTGCTGAGAAAAACACTGAACATTAACACATACCTGGCAGCCTGCCAGCTTATTAACACACGCCAACAACCTGTGTGTGTGTGTGTGTGTGTGTGTGTGTGTGTGTGTGTGTGTGTGTGTGTGTGTGTGTGTGTGTATGTGTGTGTGTGTGTGTGTGTGTGTGTGTGTGTGTCTGTATGTGTGTGTGTGTGTGTGTGTGTGTGTGTGTGTGTGTGTGTGTGTGTCTGTGTGTCTGTGTGTCTGTATGTGTGTGTGTGTGTGTGTGTGTGTGTGTGTGTCTGTGTGTCTGTATGTGTGTATGTGTGTGTGTGTGTGTGTGTGTGTGTGTGTGTGTGTGTGTGTGTATTTCTGTAGTTACATGCCTGCATTTCATCTCTTTCATGTGTTTATGTGACTGAACGTCTTTAATTGAGACATTGCTGATTGTTCTCACAGTAATGACTTTTATTTATGAACTGCTTTAAACTTTAATTTATCTTCTAACCAGCAGCTGTCAGGAGAGAAGCTTGTATTTCCAAACTCTCAGCAAGTTTATATTAATAGTATTAAATTAACAATATGACCGATTCATAGATTGGTTCCTCTGTTCAAACATCACATCACATGTTCAGGCAAACTAATTAAATATGTTGTCACTCAATAGCTGTAATATAGCTGCTACTTCTATATTATATATTTTGCATTAATGAGAATATAATATACGTTTTATACTTAGAAGACAGAGTTTACAAACAGTAAGGGAAAAAAATGAAGTAAATTATTAGGAAAGGATGGTCCTGTAAAATAAAGCATGACTTTGAATCTACAACATCAATTTAAGTTTAAAGCCATGAACAACTTTCAGGAGCTTATTCATGTCAGGGTGGAGCTTTAGAAGCTTCTGTCTAAACTACAGAGTATACATTCTACTATTACAAAGGTACAAGGGTGATATTTTATTTGCTGAATACAGTCATTTTGAATACTTAATCTCCATCCATCCATCCATCTTCGTCCGCTTATCCGTGGTCGGGTCGCGGGGGGAGCAGCTCCAGCAGGGGACCCCAAACTTCCCTTTCCCGAGCCACATTAACCAGCTCTGACTGGGGGATCCCGAGGCGTTCCCAGGCCAGGTTGGAGATATAATCCCTCCACCTAGTCCTGGGTCTTCCCCGAGGCCTCCTCCCAGCTGGACGTGCCTGGAACACCTCCCTAGGGAGGCGCCCAGGGGGCATCCTTACCAGATGCCCGAACCACCTCAACTGGCTCCTTTCGACGTGAAGGAGCAGCGGCTCTACTCCGAGCTCCTCACGGATGACTGAGCTTCTCACCCTATCTCTAAGGGAGACGCCAGCCACCCTCCTGAGGATACCCATTTCGGCCGCTTGTACCCTGGATCTCGTTCTTTCGGTCATGACCCAACCTTCATGACCATAGGTGAGGGTAGGAACGAAAACTGACCGGTAGATCGAGAGCTTTGCCTTCCGGCTCAGCTCTCTTTTCGTCACAACGGTGCGATAAACTGAATGTAATACCGCCCACGCTGCGCCGATTCTCCGACCAATCTCCCGCTCCATTGTCCCCTCACTCGCGAACAAGACCCCAAGGTACTTAAACTCCTTCACTTGGGGTAAGGACTCATTCCCTACCTGGAGAAGGCACTCCATCGGTTTCCTGCTGAGAACCATGGCCTCAGATTTAGAGGTGCTGATCCTCATCCCAGCCGCTTCACACTCGGCTGCAAACCGATCCAGTGAGTGCTGAAGGTCACAGGCCGATGATGCCATCAGGACCACATCATCTGCAAAGAGCAGCAATGAGATCCCCAGCCCACCGAACTGCAACCCCTCCCTACCACGACTACGCCTCGATATCCTGTCCATAAATACTACGAACAGGATTGGTGACAAAGCGCAGCCCTAGCGGAGGCCAACCCTCACCTGGAACGTGTCCGACTTACTGCCGAGAACCCGGACACAGCTCTCGCTTTGGTCATACAGAGATTGGATGGCCCTGAGAAGGGACCCCCTCACCCCATACTCCCGCAGCACCTCCCACAAAGTCTCCCGGGGGACCCGGTCATATGCATTACATTACATTACATGTCATTTAGCTGACGCTTTTATCCAAAGCGACTTACAATTGCTATATATGTCAGAGGTCGCACGCCTCTGGAGCAACAACGGGTTAAGTGTCTTGCTCAGGGACACATTGGTTGATGTATCGCAGTGGGAATCGAACCCGGGTCTACCACACCAAAGGCATGTGTCATACCCACTGCGCCATCACCACCCTCTATGAGATATGCCTTCTCCAGATCCACAAAACACATGTAGACTGGATGGGCATACTCCCAGGCTCCCTCCAGGATCCTTGCTAGAGTAAAGAGCTGATCCGTTGTTCCACGACCAGGACGGAATCCGCATTGTTCCTCTTCAACCTGAGGTTCGACTATCGGCCGAACCCTCCTTTCCAGCACCTTGGAGTAGACTTTACCAGGGAGGCTGAGAAGTGTGATACCCCTGTAATTGGTACACACCCTCTGGTCCCCCTTTTTGAAGAGGGGAACCACCACCCCGGTCTGCCACTCCTTTGGCACTGTCCCAGACTTCCACGCAATGTTGAGTAGGCGTGTCAACCAAGACAGCCCCTCCACACCCAGAGCTTTCAGCATTTCCGGACGGATCTCATCAATCCCTGGGGCTTTGCCACTGTGGAGTTGTTTGACTACCTCAGTGACCTCCACCAGGGAAATTGACGAAAATCCCCCGTCATCCTCCAGCTCTGCCTCTAACAAAGAGGGCGCATCAGCTGGATTTAGGAGTTCCTC
Organism: Gymnocephalus cernua; assembly: GCA_023631565.1. Classification (NCBI taxonomy): domain Eukaryota; kingdom Metazoa; phylum Chordata; class Actinopteri; order Perciformes; family Percidae; genus Gymnocephalus; species Gymnocephalus cernua. The sequence goes on from CM042440.1 coordinate 34,005,690, forward strand.
AAAGTGCTCCTTCCACCGCCCTATTACCTCCTCAGTTGAGGTCAACAACGTCCCATCCTTACTGTACACAGCTTGGATGGTTCCCCGCTTCCCCCTTCTGAGGTGTCGGACGGTTTTCCAGAAGCGCCTTGGTGCCGACCGAAAGTCCTTCTCCATGTCTTCTCCGAACTTCTCCCACACCCGCTGCTTTGCCTCTTTCACGGCAGAGGCTGCAGTCCTTCGGGCCCTTCGGTACCTTGCAACTGCCTCCGGAGTCCTCTGGGATAACATATCCCGGAAAGACTCCTTCTTCAGTCGGACGGCTTCCCTGACCACCGGTGTCCACCACGGTGTTCGAGGGTTACCGCCCCTTTAGGCACCTAAGACCCTAAGACCACAGCTCCCTGCCGCAGCTTCAGCAATGGAAACTTTGAACATTGTCCACTCAGGTTCAATGCCCCCAGCCTCCACAGGGATGCACGAAAAGCTCCGCCGGAGGTGTGAGTTGAAGGTCTGTCGGACAGGAGCTTCCTCCAGACGTTCCCAATTTACCCGCACCACCCGTTTGGGCTTACCAGGTCTGTCCAGAGTCTTCCCCCACCCCCTGACCCAACTCACCACCAGATGGTGATCAGTTGACAGCTCCGCCCCTCTCTTCACCCGAGTGTCCAAAACATACGGCCTCAAATCAGATGAAACGATTATAAAATCGATCATTGACCTTCGGCCTAGGGTGCTCTGGTACCAAGTACACTTATGAGCATCCCTATGTTCGAACATGATGTTTGTTATAGACAATCCATGACTAGCACAGAAGTCCAATAACAGACAACCACTCTGGTTTAGATCAGGGAGGCCGTTCCTCCCAATCACGCCTCTCCATGTGTCTCCGTCATTGCCCACATGTGCGTTGAAGGGCAACTCCGGAGAAGAAAAGAGTCCAACCCCTCTCCAGGAGTACGGTTCCAGAACCAAGACTGTGTGTAGAGGTAAGCCCCACCAGATCCAACTGGTAGCGCTCCACCTCACGCACAAGTTCCGGCTCCTTCCCCCACAGCGAGGTGACATTCCACGTCCCCAGAGCCAGCCTCTGCTGCCCAGGTCTGGTCCGTCGAGGCCCCTGACCTTCACCGCCACCCGTGTGGCAGCGCACCCGACCCCAGCGGTTCCTCCCACAGGTGGTGGGCCCATGGGCTGGAGAGATAGGTGCCACGTAGCTTTTTCGGGCTGTGCCCGGCCGGGCTCCGTGGCAAACCCGGCCACCAGACGCTCGCTGACGAGCCCTCCCTCTGGGCCTGGCTCCAGACGGGGGCCCCGGGCTTCCTCCGGGCAGGGTCTCTCTATCCCTTCCTCGTTTTTTCATAGGGTCTTTTGAACCATTCTTCGTCTGGCCCCTCACCTGAGACCACTTTGCCATGGGAGACCCTACCAGGAGCACAAAGCTCCAGACAACACAGCCCTCAGGTTCATAGGGACACCCAAACCTCTCCACCACGATAAGGTGATGGTTCCCTTAATCTCAAATTTTAATTAATTAAAACATAAATAAAATATTTATGCACCGTTATCGGAGTTCTGGTGGCTTTAAAACAGAATTTATACATAAAACAAAGAAAATGTACACAGATAACATAACAGATAACGAAAACTGGAATGGAAGATTAAAGATTTTTTGATTTTAAAGTGTGAAACTTGGTTTAATGTTTTTGTCTTATGGAATTTTATGATGCTCTTTGCCAGTAAAACATGTGCAAGGTCAGATTTCTGTGCATCAAACTTCAAATCAATAGACATGTGAAGTTAAATCCTGAGAGACTCTTAACAGACCTATATATATATATATATATAAATATATATATATACACAGTATATGTATGTAAAAAGATGTATGTAAAAAGATGCTAGAATGAATATCCCATAGAAAATGCCTTTCTACAGGGCCCAGAATTTTGTGCTACACCCCTGTTGACGCAGTTAGGTTTAGGAAAAGATGGTGGGTGTGCTTATAAAAGGTACGTGGGACAAGAATGGGACAGTTGGGTTTAGCAATAGAAAAACAAGACATGAACCCCGGTCTACTGGGTGAAAGTCCTGTGTTGTTTGACCCATCCACCCCCCCAACCAGCCTCCGTATGTGGAATTTTGGGTTTTAATACTACTCTCTACTGTTGTCACTACATACTACTCTCTACTGTTGTCACTACATACTACTCTCTACTGTTGTCTCTCTACATACTACTCTCTACTGCTGTCTCTCTACATACTACTCTCTACTGCTGTCTCTCTACATACTACTCTCTACTGTCGTCTCTCTACATACTACTCTCTACTGTTGTCTCTCTACATACTACTCTCTACTGTTGTCTCTCTACATACTACTCTCTACTGCTGTCTCTCTACATACTACTCTCTACTGCTGTCTCTCTACATACTACTCTCTACTGCTGTCTCTCTACATACTACTCTCTACTGCTGTCTCTCTACATACTACTCTCTACTGTCGTCTCTCTACATACTACTCTTTACTGTCGTCTCTCTACATACTACTCTCTACTGTTGTCTCTCTATATACTACTCTCTACTGCTGTCTCTCTACATACTACTCTCTACTGTTGTCTCTCTACATACTACTCTCTACTGCTGTCTCTCTACATACTACTCTCTACTGTTGTCACTACATACTACTCTCTACTGTCGTCTCTCTACATACTACTCTCTACTGCTGTCTCTCTACATACTACTCTCTACTGTCGTCTCTCTACATACTACTCTCTACTGCTGTCTCTCTACATACTACTCTCTACTGTCGTCTCTCTACATACTACTCTCTACTGTTGTCTCTCTACATACTACTCTCTACTGTTGTCTCTCTACATACTACTCTCTACTGTTATTCTCTACATACTACTCTCTACTGTTGTCTCTCTACATACTACTCTCTACTGTCGTCTCTCTACATACTACTCTCTACTGCTGTCTCTCTCCATACTACTCTCTACTGTTGTCTCTCTATATACTACTCTCTACTGCTGTCTCTCTACATACTACTCTCTACTGTTGTCTCTCTACATACTACTCTCTACTGCTGTCTCTCTACATACTACTCTCTACTGCTGTCTCTTTACATACTACTCTCTACTGCTGTCTCTCTACATACTACTCTCTACTGTTGTCTCTTTACATACTACTCTCTACTGTTGTCTCTCTACATACTACTCTCTACTGTTGTCTCTCTACATACTACTCTCTACTGTTGTCTCTCTACATACTACTCTCTACTGTTGTCTCTCTACATACTACTCTCTACTGTTGTCTCTTTACATACTACTTTCTACTGTCGTCTCTACATACTACTCTCTACTGTTGTCTCTCTACATACTACTCTCTACTGTTGTCTCTCTACATACTACTCTCTACTGTTGTCTCTCTACATACTACTCTCTACTGTTGTCTCTTTACATACTACTTTCTACTGTCGTCTCTACATACTACTCTCTACTGTTGTCTCTCTACATACTACTCTCTACTGTTGTCTCTCTACATACTACTCTCTACTGTTGTCTCTTTACATACTACTCTCTACTGTTGTCTCTCTACATACTACTCTCTACTGTTGTCTCTCTACATACTACTCTCTACTGTTGTCTCTCTACATACTACTCTCTACTGTTGTCTCTTTACATACCAGTATCTGACTGACACCCATTGCCAACACGTCCGTATTTTACCAGTTGGAGTGAGAACGGGTTGTGAAGTCTCACGCGGCTTAAGCTTGTCTGTCCAGAAACCAGTTTCATTAATAATAAATTATCTCTTTGTACACAACTGACCTGCAGGGAACAATTAAAGAAAAAAAATCAATCAGGCTTTATAATTCAAACGGCTGCAGCTGATCTGCTTATTGATGTCCTGAACTGAGAGGCTTGATCCGTGTTTAAGATGATGACAGAACTTTATTTTTCTTTTCTTACCAACAATTTATCCATCAGGTCGTTATCATGTCTTTGTAATGAGTAGCTTGATGTCAACACATCAACAATTGAAAACACAAAAGCAATTAAGGATTACATTTTGGTTAGTAATGGGTTAACAATGGAAGGATTTGCTCTGTAGCAGAAGACGTCATTATGAAGTTCTCATCCCAGCACATCGCTGACGGCGGGAAAGAAACGAGAGCCGAGATGTCTTCATCGTCTTCATCGTCTCGTCTGATCTCAGACAGCACAGTGAAACAGGAAGTCTGCAGGGAAACACTGAGGGATCAGAGTGCCACAGACAAACACATGATTGCAATCACTCACCAGCAGACAGAAAGACAGAAACAGGGTTTTCTGGAAAACAGTAGCTCTATAAATATCTTCAGCAGTAAGGTGAAGCCTACTTTACCTGAGTACTTCCATGTTGTGCTGCATTCTACTTGTACCCCACTACTCACCATCTCAGAATGAAACTACATACGATACGATATGATACAATACGTTACAATACAACTTTATTGTCAGCCAGGGCTGACATTCTTTTTGCATCCCTGGGTAGCTTGTATAAAAAAGAGGACATAGACAATACATACAGACATACATAAGATGAATAACACCAAATACATGAAACATTATCACAAATGACATAAACATGAACTACATTTATCTGACAGTCTTTGTTTCTTTACAGATTCAGATTATTAACTAAATATTATCAGCAGGGCCACACGGAATCTGCCGAAGCAGATTTCAAACAAATACAACTAAAAAAACACTGAATACTGTATTGTTAAAACATGTCCACCCTGAGCTGAAAAACAATCGGCTACATTTGGCAGATTTTTGTTCTGGATCACCGTTGAAAACTGTAAAAAAAAAAATCTGTTTCAGTCTGATAATCAGCTAATAAATGATGTAATATTATTACAGATTAAACTATCCAGCAGTTGATGAAGTCATTAAACTGATCTGCACCTTTACCAGCTGCAATACTAAAGTGATGAACATATTAATGCAGCAATAATCAGAATAAAATATAGATTATTCTGCCGAATAAGGACTTTTGCTTTTGGTGCCTTACAGTTTTTTGCAATCACTTTGTTACTAATTTCAGAACCTTGACGTAATTTTTCAAAACTCTAGACACAAAACTCACAACCAATGATCAAAATACACATTTTTCAAAACTCTAACACTTTTTTCAGTTGCTTGGATACAACACACATAAACCAAAGATCATTTGTTCATTTAACAAAGATCAGCTGTTCAATATGACACAACTTAACATCAAAGTACTACTACTTCAAAAAGCAATTCACACATTACATTTCAGATGATTGTCTATCAATCGATACAACTACTCAAAATGATAAGTAACTGGTGCATTACTGCTAATGCATAGTTGTATGGAAACAGACAAACAATATTCCATGTTTAGATCATGAAAGTTTCAAGATAACGAGATTCATTGTCACCAATTAGTGTGGAGCATCAACCAATCAGACTACAGTATCTATGGATGTCATATTTCACCATCATTTACTGTAATGTACTACTGTTTATCAGACACTGTTACTATGGTCCCATGTACTACCTTTACTGTAATGTACTACTGTTTATCAGACACTGTTTCTATGGTCCCATGTACTACCTTTACTGTAATGTACTACTGTTTATCAGACACTGTTACTATGGTCCCATGTACTACCTTTACTGTAATGTACTACTGTTTATCAGACACTGTTACTATGGTCCCATGTACTACCTTTACTGTAATGTACTACTGTTTATCAGACACTGTTACTATGGTCCCATGTACTACCTTTACTGTAATGTACTAATGTTTATCAGACACTGTTTATATGGTCCCATGTACTACCTTTACTGTAACGTACTACTGTTTATCAGACACTGTTTCTATGGTCCCATGTACTACCTTTACTGTAACGTACTACTGTTTATCAGACACTGTTTCTATGGTCCCATGTACTACATTTACTGTAATGTACTACGGTTTATCAGACACTGTTTCTATGGTCCCATGTACTACATTTACTGTAATGTACTACTGTTTATCAGACACTGTTTCTATGGTCCTATGTATTACCTTTAAGACTGTTTACAGTAATGACAGTACTGCACTGTATCCATGCAGGCCCATGGAATTGCTTGTCCAATTCTGACAACTCGTTACTGATGATTGAGATATATACTTTAAATATATATATATATATATATATATATATATATATATATATATATATATATATATATATATATATATATATATACCACATTATTCACCATGCCCGAAGGTTTTTTCCAAGATGTTTGGCTAATTGTAATGTAGATGAGAACCTGCGGCCAAATCTACAAGACAGAGTTGATGAATATGTAGAAGTACAGTAATCACTTCTTTGTTTTGCTTATTACAGTACAAGCAAGTTGATGAACACTGCATTTGATGTTTTACAGTACTACTGTCTTTTCTTTTCTATTTCCTAGCTAATTATTGTGCTTTGATTCTAATAAACCTATGTTGTGATCGTACTGTATTGTTTTTCATCAATACATTTCAGGTTTTGTTCAATGATTCCACTGCGTCTGTAGTATTATCTCTACTACTGCAGTACTTTTACAGGGATGTATTTACATCTAGTACTATAATGAAACATGTATCACCTATGTTGTACTACAATATTTAATGATTGTACTAACGATGTACCAGTGAAACTATGGGTAGCTTGTGTGTGGCTGATCTAAAGTAACGTTTCAATGGTATTTCACTATAAATTTGTCTTTTGAACCAATGATTGTACAAGTGCAAGATTTATTTAAAGATATGAATGCACAATGCGATGTTTTGAACATTGGACAGTCTGTGTTACAAGTGATGATCGTTTTGACTTTTGTGTCTAGAGTTTTGAAAAATGACGTCAAGGTTCTGAAATTACTAGCAAAGTGATTGTAAAAAACTGTAAGTTCATTTTGATGCTGACACTTTTAATTAAGAAAGTTATGAATTTAAATGCAGGATCTTTACTTGTCAAAGACTATTTTAACACTGTGGTATTAATACTTTTACTGGAGTAAAATCGCTGAGCAGTCATGTAACAACCTGGAGGCCATGTATACAGAAAATAAATGATGAAGATTTCTAACGTTTTTGTCACTTTTTACAACCTTATCCATGTTTTTGTTGCTTTTTCTACCAAATCATTTTGTCTATTGTTTTTAGCTGACTATCTTCTATTTTACTATCGTTAATGTTTCTTTACTCACAGACTGCTGGACCTCCTAGCATTTGCCTATCCTGCCTATACCATTGCAACACATTCTCATGCCCATCTCGTCAAAAAGCAACGCTTGGTCGAGTATCTTTGGCGTTTGTTATTGATGCAAAAAGTCTCCTTGAGATCTCTACTGCCTGGTGCATTTCATACAGGCGCTAAAGGGGGATTTCTGCGTTGGTATCTGAGAGAGCCACTGACCAAAATTTATTGAAATTTATTGAAAAGATTTCTGGTGCAGTACATACAATCATCTATTCCAGACTCTAAAAACACAAAACAAATTTTATATATATATATATATATATATATATATATATATATATATATATATATATATATATATATATATATATATATATTCACAATCTGACATCTTATTTTTATAAAATACATTAATTTCATGATTGAAGTTTTCTAACAATTCATAAATAGATTACAGAAATTACTGACCAAGCATCAGGATTTAACAAGGTGGAAGTGAGAATGGGTGAGAATGGGCCGGTCCGAACACATGAAAGCCAAACCTCGGCATGTTCAGAACAGACGAAATTCTTTCCTTCCTCAGGTTTGTTTATATAATAATAATAATAATAATAAATTTAATTTATATAGCGCTTTTCATGGACTCAAAGTCGCTTTACAGGGAGCTAGATTAGAAGGTAAAGCAATACAGGACAATACAAGACAAGACAAAGCAAATGAAAACAAGACAAAGCAAAACAAGATTCAGTCAGAGAAGAAAAGGGGGCTACAGATAGGCAGAGGTGAAGAGATGGTCTTGAGGCGGGACTGGAAGATGGTGAGGGACTCAGAGGTGAAGAGATGGTCTTGAGGTGGGACTGGAAGATGGTGAGGGACTCAGAGGTGAAGAGATGGTCTTGAGGCGGGACTGGAAGATGGTGAGGGACTCAGAGGTGAAGAGATGGTCTTGAGGCGGGACTGGAAGATGGTGAGGGACTCAGAGGTGCGGATCTCTTGGGGGAGGGAGTTCCAGAGCCTGGGAGCTATATATATATATATATGCATTTCTGGTTTCTGTTTCTGACAGTCAACTTGTGCCGCAGCTCACTTCGTGTTTGATCGGAGCTGTATTTGAAGCAGTGGCAGAACAGTTCAGCCAGAGTTCAGCTGATCCATCAAACCAACAAGTACTGAAAACTAACTTTGATCTGAATCCTGTTTCCAGGTGCGCTCTGTCAACTCTTTCTCCTATATGTTACATGTAATTTGTTTTTCAGTATGGAGCAGCCTGAGATTCCACTGAAGACATTCATATTTTCCACATCTTCTTATTGTTAACTAAAGATGAGCTGTCGCAGGCAGGGCAGCTTTATTCATTTCTTTTCACTTGTCCGGGCAAGTAAAAAACAATTGTACTTGCCCGAAGTACATTTTTACTGGCCTGATGATTGAACAAGCAATTGGGTCATTATATTTTAAAGTCTTGTTTGCCTGCTTAACATCTTCTGGGACATTGTCACCCATTTCCTGGGTTAAAGTCACAAATCTGCCATTTATGTCTATCCCTGTAAAGACTTCTGTTCTGAGTCCCCGAAGCCTAAATCTTTGTGATGACCGGAAAAAAAATCAGCGGTTATAAAAAATGTCCTCACTGTCCAAAAAAATCCATTTGTCCCTACAAAGATAGATAGACAAGAACACACACACACACACACACGCACACACACACACACACACACACACACACACACACACACACACACACACACACACACACACACACACACACACACACACACACACACACGCACGCACACACACATTTTAACCATTTATTTATGTCCACATAACACAATAAAAACAATATTACAGATGCAGTACAATACATACACAAACTCATGGACCAGTGGCATGCAGCAGGTCCACACACACACACACACACACACACACACACACACACACACACACACACACACACACACACACACACACACACACACACACACACACACACACCTCTGTCCTGGTTTCTCCAGAGCACTGCTCTGTCGTTCAGTCAGCCTCCATGGCAACAGTTACCATGGTGACTCCTGCTGCCTCCGGGGCGAGGTGAGTCAGTACCTTCCACTTGTCAGCTCTGAGGGTCTCTGCTGACACACACGAGGTCAAAGGTCACCGAGAGAAAGCTATGAAATGATGAAATATCGGTATGATTATTAATTATGATGGGACTCATTTTCTACCTGCTGCTGTTCCGTGTTCTTCTC